>JAVDPK010002840.1:54318-79730 GCA_034780415.1 Cichlasoma orientale
TGTGTGTGTGTGTGTGTGTGTGTGTGTGTGTGTGTGTGTGTGTGTGTGTGTGTGTGTGTGTGTGTTTGTGTGTTTGTACTTATTTTTCCACGTGAATGTTAATATATATTAAATTTTTAATCAAAAATACTTTCTGATATTTGAAGTGTAATTTGTGAAATCAGTACAGAATAATCTATAAAGTTATCACAGAAAAGCTCACAGAAAAATTATATGATTAGTTCTGAATGAATTCATTTTAAATTTTTTGTTGTTGTTGTTGATATTCTGGTCAGAGGCGTGCCTGTCCTTGGTAGATTTTATGGATTTATATTTGATGTAAAAATAATAATAGCGAATATTTTCAATGCAATGACACATTTGCAGATCGTGTTTTTGCTTTGTGCCTCGTCGCGGTCGTCATCAAAGGTAAAACCAAGTGACTGATCAAACTGTATCATTTCCTCGTGGAGCGCGTCTCCATCACATTCGGGCTACGTCTGCTTTCGCTGCTGTTTCCTCATCCCCTCCTCTCTCTTCTGGAAGGGTACGCTCCTGTTACTCATACGCATCATTCCTCTTTGTACATTTAAGGGGAACTTTTCTAGGCTTTTGTCGCCAGACTAAATGTCACAATGTTGTAACCAGGTTGGCCTGTGATAAAACGAAAATGATTTTTGTCAGGTGTCCAGCCAGGTCACATCACAGGTTCCAAATGCATGGCTTTCTTCAAGTTCATAAGTTCCTTGATAATGACGGTGTGATCCTTTCCACACAGGAGCTAAAGTCACAGATGGAGAAGTCACAGGTGGACCTGACTAAGCCGCTCTGTGGCTCCGGTGTGACGGCCCGTCACACGGTGCTAGCCGTCTGTGTGGCACCCCTGGAGCGTCTGTCTATGAGCCTGGCATGAGGGGTTCTCCAAGGCTCCACCGGAGCACACTGTCTTAGAGGCCAAAAGCAAGCTTTGAGGACAGAGGTGACAAAGCTTTATTTATAAATGAATGATAAAAAAAAAAAAAAAAATCGCATTATGAATCTGACTCTTCAGATCTTTGATTCACTATGACCTTTAATGGCGATTTTAAACTCATAAAGTATTTCAGTGGTTTAACAGCACTGGGAATTTCTGAGCTTTTAACTTGATTTATGTTTTACTCAACAATCACTGCTGCTGCCAGGGTTCCCATGCCCGTGCTGATTTGGAGTCAGTTTGGTGGGCTCTTGTTATAAATGGCATTTTAAAAAAAACTGTGGATTTCTATTCAAACATATTAATGAAATTTCCATGCAGAATATCGAAGCGTCAGACAATAAAATTCAACCCTCAGTGATGCTTCAAAGTAAAAAAAAATTCCTTGAGAAAAACTCAGTTGTGTTAATGTACAAATACAAAACCAAAACAATGCATCTATCATGTGCCTTCCTTCTCTCTGGGACTTACAGGCCTTTTCCCCATTATGTGAATACAGATACAGTACCAGTCAAAAGTTTGGACACGCTCACCAGTGTGTACTGCATGTTTTGCTTTATGATTAAAAAGGCTCTAAAGCAGTTCTCCTACTAAATCACCTATCTAGTCTTCTAGTGCAGATCAAAGAAATGTATTCATATCTCAACATTTGCTGGTACTTTAGTGCAGGTGCAATTTTGTGCAGAATGAAGTCCTGATTTTCAAATGCAGCCCTAAGTGTGCGTTAAATATTCTCTTATTCACAACTGAGCACTACTTTAGATAAAGCACTACACGAGGCAGGCATGTGTACCCCCTCTTGCTTGCTGTATTGACAAATTTGGCCATATCAACAAAGACTAAAACTTAAAATAAATAAATACAATATATCCTTCAAAGATTTTGGTCCATATTGGCACGATAGCATCACACAGGTGCTGCAGATTTGTCAGCTGCACATCTATGATTCAATTTCAGTTCAACTCAATTTTATTTTATAGCTCCAAATCGCAACAAACAGTCACCTCAAGGCACGCTGGTTTGATGATGTGAATCTCTTGTTCCACCACATCTCAAAGGTGCTCTGTTGGCTTATTGGATTAAGATCTGGTGACTGTGGAGGCTATTTGAGTGCAGTGAACTCACTGTCATGTTCAAGAAACCAGTTTGAGATTATTTGAGTTGACAATGTGCATTATCCTGCTGGAAGCAGCAGCAGAAGATGGGTACACTGTGGCCATAAAGGGTATGGACATGGTCAGCAACGATACTTAGGTAGCCTGTGGTGTTTAAATTATGCTCACTTGATACTAAGGGGCCCAAAGTGTGCCAAGTAAATATCCCCCACACCATTAGATCAGCAGCAGCCTGAACCGTTGATACAAGCAGGATGGATCCATGCTTTCATGCGTTTGTTTACACCAAATTCTGTTATTTATTTATTTTTTTAAGTGCAAAAGTACAAAATAACGTTTCAGTTTTTGAGAAACCTAGTTTTTAATTCATATTTCAGGTAGTTTTAACTTTGTCTTAATTAATCCTATGAACTTTGACTCTTGTGTGGTTTCTCCTTTAATTGAGCATCCCCGTCATCTTTGTTGGCTCGCTTCCTCCTAAAAGCGCACGGAGCTCCCTCCAGTGTTCGTGCAGACGCTCGTCATGGCGGCTCAGACCCGTTCGCTGGTCTCCCGTCAGTGGCTGGCAGACGCCATCAGAAATAAGCTGATCGGTTCCAAGCTTCGCATTCTTGACGCTTCTTGGTACCTACCGAAAACAAAGCGGAACCCGAGAGAGGAATTTGCCCAGAAGCACATACAGGGCGCGTCCTTTTTTGACATAGACGAATGTTGCGATAAAAGCTCTGCGTTTGATCACATGCTGCCAACGTCCAGCCACTTTTCCCAGTATGTAGGAGATCTCGGCATCGGGAACGACACGCACGTCGTCGTGTACGACACCAGCGACTTTGGGGCGTTCAGCGCGCCCCGGGTGTGGTGGATGTTCCGGCTCTTCGGACACAATTCGGTGTCGCTGCTGGATGGTGGCTTCAAGGGCTGGGAGGCTGACGGCTATCCGGTAACATCTGAGTACCTCAAGCCGGAGCGCAGAGAGTTCGAGGCGACTCTGAATCAGTCCTGGGTTAAAAACTACGAGGACGTGCTGGAAAACATCAGAACCAAGCAGGTCCAGGTTGTGGACACCAGGTCTTCTGGCAGGTTCAAGGGTACTGAGCCAGAGCCCCGAGACGGTGAGCAAGACTCAGAATAGGCCAAGATTTTACTTAAGTAACACTCCTGCAAGTTTTCATGGGAAAAAAGAAATATGTCAGAGACTGTGAGAACATGTAGGCTTTGAAGGTATCAAAACAATACACACTGCACATGTTTCTGCTCATGTATCATCTTTGCTGTACTGTGTGAAATACTGTAAAGTGAAGATGCTTTCAGAAATGCTGCCATCAGCACTTCTAATTTAGTAACCAAAAGAGTAAGGTCACCAGTTCAAGCTGCTGAAATGAGTTTCAGGTGCAGGGTGGGGTGGTCTCAGCCTTAGAGAGAGGTTGAAGATCTCAGAATAGAGCTTCTGCTCCATGTCAAAAGGAGCCAGTTGAGGTGTTTTGGGCAGATACTGTGTGCTCAGATAAAGTCCAGGAGATGCTGCCAAAAGCGATGGAAGAAATCTACATAAAAATAAAAACGTCATGTCAAAACTCAATTTTTCTGTTGTCCCCCAAATTTCTCCCTATTCCCTCTTCCACTTACAGACATACTACCTGGACATTACCCCGGCGCGATCAACATACCATTCACATCTTTCCTCGATGCCTCTGGAAAGGAGAAGGAAGCTGAGAGCCTGGCTAAGATTTTCAAGGAGGCAGGGGTGGACCTGGAGCGACCGCTCTGGGCCTCTTGCGGCTCAGGCGTCACGGCGTGTCACGTCGTTCTGGCCGCTCACCTGCTTGGGCACCCTGGGGTTTGTGTTTATGATGGCTCCTGGCACGAATGGTTTCAAAAGGCATCTCCAGAGCATATCATATCAGAGGGGGAGGGAAAGAGGGTGTGAGGGAAAAGTTACTTCTTCCTTAGAGAGATCTAAACTACTGGTGTGTCTGATTTTGCCATGTTGGTGTTCCTCCTAAACATCACAATCTTGTAACAGGACCAAGATTGCACCTGACCAATCACATGTTTGTGAGGTCATTGCAACGTTGGGTAAAAGCTGGTCAGAGGTGATAAAAAGAGCAACAAATTGACTGTATGGAGCAGGTGTTAGTGAATCTATTTCAGCTGGGAGACTGGGGTTTGTGTCCTGTGTAAAACCAGAAAAGTGTCAGCTTATTTTTATATTCAGTTCTCAGATAACCTAAAAACATTGGCGTATGGAAGAAAGACGGAGAGAACCTACAAAGGCATGTGGAGAACACCCAAACTCCAGGAATTCACACCCAGGACCTTCTTGTTATGTGGCAACAATGCTAAACATCATGCCTCCCTCATGACACACCCATACTAGTTTTACAGAGTTCTGAAGGTTATATTTAGATAAAGTATTTAGTGTTTTTTCCATCTTTTTCTCTCGTGTTCACTTGCATTGATGGTCCTGGAGAAACATGAATTATTATGCTGTAGGAGCAACACCAACACGGGGACAGCGGATTGCACCTAAACGATAAGCCCGTATGCCTTATAGTCCACTTTTTCCTGAGGATATTGTACACACTATAGTTACAGTAAAGGTGTTATGAAACATAATGACAGGGACGGTTGCAGCTTTCAGCAGCTGTCAGAAACCTTTCTTGAAAGTCTTCTCTGCTCTATGCAACTATTATAACATTAAAGTTAGAAGAAAATGTTACAATTTAGAAAGCTTTTTTTTTCTTTCATTTTTTTGCTGTTACACTAAATGTTACGCGATTGTGTTTGGCTGTTACAGAAGATATTTCCATATCTTCCTTTTCTTTTTAAAACATGTCTAGCTCTCGAGGTGGAGGAAAATGTGTGTATTCATTAACCAGAAAATAGTATATTTGGTTTGGTTTGGCATGTTGATCAGATATGGCTTTGTCGCACGAGCTCGCAGGGGTATAGGAAATTATTTAGTCATTAAGTTTCAGATTGGGTCAAAATGTTTTTGCTGTTTTGTTGTCACTTCACGGGACAATGTAAAGTTGCAAATGAGGAAAATGTAAGTCACTGTTAATGTGAACCCAAGAATTAAATAAATAAAGTGTTCTTCTGAAAAATGCTGCAGCCTTTTCCGGGACACCACACGGCACAAAAATTTGGAATGCTGACACAGAGGAAATCAAAACCGGCTTGATCCAGATCCTGCACTTTTATATGAGGTGTCTGGAAAGATGCCCGATTTGCAAAATAAAGTTTATGTATTTTAGCTCGCAGCAGGGTGAGCTCTGCGCAGCTGCTCTGTGCACATCATTTAAGTGTTGTGGAAGTGAAAGTGCACTGGTATGCATTTACTGTTTGAAAAAGAATCATTAAATCAATAATGAGGGCTCCGATTTTGAAAGCTTCTTAGAAATTGGCAGTGAATATAGGTATTTATTCCAACCATATTTTTCCTCAAGCAGTGACTTATTTGTCACTAATCAACCGTGTAGCGAAGAAGGAATCTTAGCCATTGTTTATGATGTCAGCTGTTGCTATGTCTGAGGGTTAAAAAAAAATGGAGAGCCCAGAACAAAAGAGCACTCTGACTGGGAGAAAGAGAACGAACAGCTCACTTCAATCAGTTCTTCTAAGGTTGAAGATGAGGCTGCAGTTGAACTTGCTGCCTAAAAAATACATCAAACCTTCCACTCTGTGGCTGGCAGCAGATGCATCACTGTCAATTCACGTTCTTTCTTGACTCATATCAATGGGTATCTGGCTTAAAATTGATATTTTGATATAGATTGCATGCAATCGTGAAGTTTAAATGCATTTATTGTAAAGATTCATTAGCAAAGCAAACAAAATATGCTAATTGGTAACAGTTATTAGACATATGTGTAGGTCACACTATTGCAACACATCATTGTACTGATATAAAGACTGAGTTTTGTCCATAGGGTGAGGAACTCGTGCTTGTGCGTTGGAAGGAGCCAGCTGGGTGCCTTCCTGTGGACATTTTCTGGGCATGTACAGATTTATGGAGCCCATCGGGCAGACCCAGAAATAACAGGAGGAAAGATCTCACCTGTCCTGGAAGGATCTTCGGCTCTCCCAGGAGCAACTGGAAGACAAATGTTTGCAATACCCTGCTTATCCTCAACAGATAGGCAGATATAAATAACATATAATTAAGACTATCCAGGTATTATGAATACCAGGTGAAGTTTTTATTAAAGCAAATATAAAAATCTGAAGTGAATGGTGATTCATTTTTAAGGAGGGGACATGACTCAAAACGATTAAATGACCAGAAGATGTGAACTGCCCATCACGCTGACGTGCGTCGCCGGGCTGCCCGTTACGCTGCCTGAAGGTCCTAACGAGATAAACAAATTGGGGTCCTTCCTCGCGTTAGGCTAGCAGTCGAAACGGTTTTTAGAGTCACATTGTTTTACACAACTGTGGTAAATTGTGGGGAATATTGTACCAGTATAATCTGAGTGAAGCGTTTTAGTAATGTTGATAAAACAGACGGTTCTTCTGGTTCGGTCATTTACAGCCTAACTAGCCCGCTGGTGGTGTATTTTTGACCGTCGAAGGGTGTGTTTTTTTCGGTCGCCGTCCTAACGGGGGTAATAGTAGCATTAGCGAAGCAAATAAGCCAACCTTGAGACCCGTGTAACTCCAGTTTTGATATTTAGTCAAATAAAACACGAGGTGAGCTTACTGGAAGTTATATTATTGGACTCTGGACCTACAGAAACGGTGGTGATACCTGCGTGTATCGTTTGTTAGCATTGTGGGGGCTGACCTGTATTTAGTGTTGTGTTACAGCAGGTCTCATAAACAAGTCAGATTGTTGGTAGTAACAAGCCGTCACTCGCTCAACGTGTGTCGTTGTTTGAGCAGAAATAAGTGTATTACCTGCCTGTTAACTATCCGGCTTGAATCAATTTGTTTTGGGTTGTTTTTCCACAGGGGGGCGTTGATGAGCAGCAATGTCTGGCATCGCTCTTAGCAGACTGTCCCAGGAGCGCAAAGCCTGGAGAAAAGACCACCCGTTTGTAAGCATATTATATCTGTCGATATTTCTTGTCCATTGTTTTTGAGACGAACTAACTATCACGGACTAATGTCGTCAGTTTCTGAGTGTTTCTGATACAAACCGGACTCAGGCTGGCAGCTGATGTTGTGCGTGTCATGTAAACCACACAGGGGTTTGTTGCTGTACCCACTAAGAATCCGGACGGGACCATGAACCTGATGAACTGGGAGTGCGCCATCCCAGGGAAGAAAGGAGTAAGTTACCTGGATTTAGAGTTAGCAATCACCAGCAGGAGGCCACCTGTGATGCTTAATTTTAAACCACACACACACACAATGCAAAATCCCTTTCCATCACCAGCTTCAGTACCCAGCATGACAGCACATTAGGATTTATAATTGCTCTAAACAGGATTTTTCTTGGCTGAGTCTTTTGGGCATGTAAGCACCAGCAGTCCTAGTGTAGTAACAGCAGTGAGACTGTGCTGCTGTATTTGCCTGAACTCTCTGCAATTTTGTGTTGTTTTTTTTTCTTAGGTTTTTTTTTTTGTAAATAGAAATGTGTACCATGCTTTAGCAAATAAAGCAACAGTACATCCGTATGTGCAGGAAAACCCACTGCTAAATGAGAGGATATTTTCCATATGCAAAACTTAACATGCCGATCAGAAACATTTGACATATGAACTGTTTGTGAGAGGGAGCGCTTCCTGGATTCAAACCGCTCCTATTCGAGGCACTCTTTTAGGAGTGATGCACACAAGGGTAAATCATCAAAACAACTCCACAGCACTCTATTTTCAAATAAAAAATTAAAATGCCTCTGTTCTCATGGCATGGTCGTGCCATGCCTCATCACAAATTCTTTAATATTAAAACTTTGCAGTGAAAAGCAGTTTAAAAAAAACAAATTTTATCTGGTTTCCTTGTAGATCAGCAGCAGGAAACGGTTCATTTATAAATGTGGTGTAAATTATTTTTCGGTACTTTTACTTTTGTAAAGCTCCTTTGCCGCTGTTTAATAACCTTGGGATGATCTCAATGATCTCACTGACACAGTTATTTTCTTTCTTTCTTTTTTTTCATTAGACATTGTGGGAGGGAGGACTGTATAAACTCAGAATGCTGTTCAAGGATGACTACCCTTCATCTCCACCCAAATGTGAGTGCCTCTTATCCCTCCTGTCCCCTCTTGGTATGCAATAATAATAACAACAACTTTATTCAAACAGCACCTTTAAAAACAGAGTTTATGTAACGCTTTGAAAGACGAACAAAAAGCAGAATGCTAAATTTATACAGAAAGCCATGCTTTAGGGCCAAAAACACAACGGGATCAAATTAAAGGGAAGTTTAAACAAATGTTTGTGTCATTTTTAAAACATTAGATTTGAACATGCTCGATCCCAGAATTTCCTGGTGTCATTGTGCTGTTAACTGCCGAGGCACGTGTTGTATATTACATGCCTAATTATCCCTTTCTGGTGTTGGGAAACAATGCTACAACAGCACCGCTGTACCGTGATGTGTTATAGATCTTTGAGCGTCTAGAAGAACGGTGTACAAGGAAAAGTATGCTGTTGTGGAAGCTCACTTTCACACAGCCTCTTGCTGTTGAGAATTTATCCAAATGCTTTCAAGTAATGATGGTTTTCTACAGTGACTCTGATGTGTTTTGTAGCTGATGTCTTCAGTGCTTCATTATATGACTTTATCTTCAATAATTTGTCCTCAGGCAAGTTTGAGCCACCAATATTCCACCCAAATGTCTACCCATCAGGCACTGTGTGTCTGTCCATCCTGGAGGAGGACAAAGACTGGAGACCTGCCATCACCATCAAACAGGTTTGAAGGCTCCTGCGTTCATAGTCTCACCCTCCATCCACATACTATAATGATACTTAAAATGAATAGCATTGGAATTGGCTGATGTGCTCTTAGGTTATACATAATTATGGTTGTATCACTGTATTATTAGATTCTTTTGGGAATCCAGGAGCTGCTGAATGAGCCAAACATTCAGGATCCAGCACAAGCAGAAGCTTACACAATTTACTGGTAGGTGTGGGTGCTTTTTACAAGATGGGTTATGAAAATCTGAGTCTAGAATGAATTTTTTTCTTTTTTTATTATTATTCTTAAGCAGTATCATGTGGTTCCACAGCCACATGATGGCCATTAACAGCCACATTTAAAAAAAAAAATTCGAATGTTGTTATTCCCTTATTCATAAGGGAGCAGCCGAAAGTGGCTGCTTCTTATTAAGTAATAAAAGCTGCTGAGCTGAAATGCTAGCTCTTTTAACATATTAACACATGTGCAGCTTTGATCAACTGCACAAAAAACCTGCAGGAAGAAGGGAGCTCTGTATTCATGTTGAAATTAATAACTCTGTCATAAGCCTCTCAGAAGTCACACAGTACTTTATACACTGCATTAGTGTGTTATTAGTGTGGTTAGAACACTGTTACAAGGCTTTGTTTTTGTTTGTTTCAGTCAGAACAGGATGGACTATGAGAAGAGGGTAAGGGCGCAGGCCAAGAAGTTTGCCCCCACATAGAGTGGAGAGCTGGCCTCAATCCAGCCTGAGCAGCCTGAACGGAGAGCTCGCAAACAGCAGGCAGGCAGCACCTGAAGGACCACTCCAATAAGAATCCACTTTTAAGTATTATAAATATATTATAAATATATTTTTTGATCCAGGCAACAAGTGAGCCTGTTTTTCTTTTGAAAATTCAATGAGATCATTAATTTTACCTTGTCCTCAAAAAAGAAGAGCGAGCCAGTATTTATGCATTTTCAACGCATAGCTGATGATCCTGCTCTCAATATGACATTCGTAATGTGTACGATCCATATCTCCAGTTTGGTCACGCCTCCATTAAAATTGTGTAATTCTGACAGAGCTGTAAAAGTGTCCAACCTACTCAGTGTAATCTTCAGCAGTGATTAAGATTTGACCTATTGGTAACCTTACACTTTTTAATCAACCCATCCACTGGCTCGGGAGCGCTGTTTGATGAATGTGGGCGCTCACTGTGGCAAAGCAGAAGCACGACCAGAGTTTTTTTTTTTTTTCTCCCTCTGATCTCTGCGCCCGTTGTTCTATTATCATCACACAAGCGTGACATCTGACACAAAACACTTAAAGAAAACCATCAACACGTGAAATGCACCTTAAAGACAATCCTGGCACTTGTGCTAAACTAACAAGAAGCTGCGGCCATCTCAGAGAAGAAACCCGTTACAGAGGGGCAGACCTCCACTGAGGCCACTAAAAGTGTTTGGATATTTTTCCATAACAAAATTTGACTGGCATCAAATTCAAATCCTCCTGATGGCTACTTAAAACATGCCTCCATGGCTTGACTTTGGAGTCAGGCCTCTGCTTCCTCCATTGAGCCTCAGTCTTCTTTTATTGCAGCGAAACCAAAACAAACTTGGTGTCAAAAAGCAACCTGAAACTGTCACAGTAACAAACTCCACGCACGTCCAGCATCAGTGTGGCATCACTTTCCAAACACGCTGTATAGAAAAGTTCCATTGTAGAAGTGATAACTATTGCTGTGTGTTCATTTTGGCCCCATTCACCCAGTTCTTTTATGCCACAGTGCTAAAAAAAGATAATATTCAAAACTCAAGTCCACGTGGTAACAGAAGCTGAAGGATCCTCATTGGAATGGCCTCTCAGCCAGCAAAGGAGACAGATGAAAGTGCACTTGAGAGCAAGAGATGGCCTGAGATATTTTTCTTTCTTTTCTTTTTGCCTCTAAACATATGAGTGCATGTACATATATAAATAATGGGAAATTGTGGAAGTTATGTTTTATATTGTTTTAGCCAGTTGACATTTGTGTGTGGTATTATAACAAAGGACACATTAAATGCATCAAATTGTGAAATAAAATTGAATAAAAACAAAACATTTATTGTGCTTTTTTTTCGAGGGGGGGGTGACCTGTTTATAGCCTCCATACTTATGTAATATTTTACTTGCTGTGATCTTTTTTTGATTAGTTTGGATTTTTCCTTAATTTACAGTCATTCAGACACGCATGAGGCTGATCTTTGAGAATGTGAGCCTTTGCGCACCCGTGCAGCCGGTTTCCCAGACATGGATTACTTTGTAACCATCTTTAGGCTAAAAGAAGAATGCAGTCCACTGAATGAAAAAGGATGTTATGTGTGCGGAAACTGAGCCTTGGTGTTTTGTCTAAAGGGATTTAACAGATTCCAGCCTGTCTCACCGGGTCTCTGGGCTCATCAGGGTTGAAGTGAAGTATGGCTGTGATTAGTGAGAAACATGGTGAATTTGGAGCACAGTTCCTTTGCAAACCAATATGCTGCCATTTGTCTTTTTTTTTTTTCCCCTGTCGTAAGAAGATGAAACGGTGTAATGTCCTCGGGTCTCTTGCATGATATTCTTAAGAAATCTAACACCTTTTGTTTTGCTTCCTCTCTGCTGTGGTTTATTATTTCAGCATGATCTCACCTGGCCAAAAAAAGACACAAAAGGGTGAGAAGCAGTATTTTTTTGTTTTTTCTTACTTGTGCTCATTTCTTCTGATCTACACCTATAGGTGCTATAGATCAGGGCAGTAGAAAAGTCCCCTGTTATTGCCACACAATAGTTCTCCTGGTTCAGCCTCGCGTTACCACATCTGTCACAGCTCGGGCCACTCTCTCTCTGCACCAGCACGTTTCCTGGTTTGAAATGCATTCTCTAAAGTAGCTTGTAGAACAGCCTTTAACAGCAATAACTTAAAGCCATTGTTTTCTCTATGACTTTAAGTCTCTCGCATTGTTTTCTTCACAATGATCCAGTTCATTGAATTTTGTGGGCATTCATTAATGCTCAGCTCTCTTCAGGTCCCACCACAGCATTTCGATCAGGTTGGAGTCTGGACTTAGACCTTCGCCATTGCAAAAACTTCAATTTTTTTTCTTTTTCAGCAGTTCTGTTGTAGACTTGCTGCTGTGCTTGGGATCATTTTCCTGTTGCATGGCCCAATTTGGGCCAAGCTTCAGATGTCAGACAGACGGCCTCACATTTGACTCTAGAGTACTTTGGTATACAGAGGAGTTCATGGTTGACTCAGTGACTGCAGGGTGCTCAGGTCCTGTGGCTGCAAAACAAGCCCAAATCATCACCCCTCCACCACTGTGCTGACAGTTGGTGTGAGGTGTTTGTGCTGATATGCTGTGTTTGGTTTTCCCCAAACATCATGCTGTGCATTATACCAGACATCTGCACTTTAGTCTTGTCTGTCCACAGGACATTGTTCTAGAAGTCTTGTGGTTTGTTCGGATGCAACTTTGTAAACCTAAGCTGCGCTGCCATGTTCTTTTTAGAGAGAAGAGGCTTTCTCTTGGGGTTTTTTTTGGTTCTTTTGCAGTTTCTCTGATATTGGGGTGAATTTGCTGGGACGTCCACTCCTGGGAAGACTGGCAACTGTATTGAATGTGTTCCTCTTGTGTCTTTCTCGCCGTTGAATGATGGACTTCAACTTGTTTAGGAATGGCCTTATAACCCTTCCTAGATTGCACTTGCTTCTCAGAGATCATTGCTGATGTTTTTGCTCCTTGGCATTGTGGTAACACACACCTTAAATGCTCCAGACCAGCAAACTGCCAAAACATCTGCTTTTATAGAGGTGCTCACACTTGCTGATGATCAGTTAATCAAGTGCATTGCATTAGCAGCACCTGGCTGCTACTTACCCTCTGAATTTCAATGGAAGCAGTAAGGTTTATTTTAAGTGACTTTACATGTATTAGAATAGCTGCGTCAATGTGCTGAACTGCCTGGCAGTTTTACTCATGACTCATTGTGGTGACTAGCATTTAAAAAAAACAACAACAACCCATCAGCAGAAGAGTGCAGCCTTTCTCGGTCCTTTCAGAGGTTTAGCAGCTAGACTTGTTTGGTGCAAATATTACTTCCATCAGCTGCTCCCTTTAGGGGTCACCACAGCGGATCATCTGCCTCCATCTCACCCTGTCCCTGCATCCTCCTCTATCACATGACACAAGCTGGACTGGACATGCAACACAGATCATCTGTACAGGAAGGGACAGAGCAGGTTGTACTTCCTGAGGAGGCTGTGCTCTTTTAACATCTGCAGGAAACTCATGGAGATGTTTTACATGGTGGTGTGCGTTAGCACATCCATGAAGGACACATCCAGGCTAGACAAACTGATCAGGCGGGCCGGCTCTGTGGTCGGCATGACGACTTGGCTCTCTGGTGACGGTGGCAGAGGACTGTGGACAAACTACTGCTCATTATGATGATGCCTGTCACTCTCTGAACACTGTCACCAGTAACCAGAGGAGCCTGTTCAATGACAGACTGTGTTTGTGTGCCTATTTTATCTTTGAAAGGTGCTGCTGGAACTTTAATTTCCCTGATGGAATCATCCTAAAGGGATAAAGTTTTATCTAATCTAATCCAATCTAGTCATCTGCATGTCGTCCTTCACTACATCCATGAATCTTCTCTGTGCTCTTTTCCTTCTGCCTGGCAACTCCATCTTCAGCATCCTTTGTCCAGTAATATTCACTCTCCCTCGTCTGCACTCTGCACATGTCCAAACCATCTCAGCCTTGCCTCTCTAACTTTGTCTCCAAACCGCTCAACCTGAGCCCTTCCTCAGATCAACTCATTTCTAATCCTGTCCAGTCTGGTCACTCCCAGTGAAACTCCAGCTCAGCTTCCTGTCTTTTGGTCTGCACCACTGTCTCCAAATCAGACATCACAGCTGGTCTCACTACCATCTTGTAAAGCTTCCCATTCACTCTTGCTGCTCTCCTTCTGTCACAAATCACCCCTGACACTCATCTCCACCCGCTCCACCCTCTTCTTCACCTCTCTTGTGCACTGTCCTTTGCTTTGGATGGTTGACCCCAGGTTTTTAAACTGATCCACCTTCACTACCTCTGCTCCTTGCATCTTCACCTTTCCACCCGTCTCCCTCTCATTCATGCACATATTCTGTGTTGCTGCTACTGACTTTCATTCTTCTTCTCTCCAGTTCATACCTCCACCTCTCCAGACTCTCTTCCACCTGCTCCCTGCACTCATTACAGATCACAGTGTCATCTGCAAACATCATGGTCCACAAAGACTCCTGCCTGACCTCATCTGTCAGTCCGTGCATCACCACTGCAAACAAGAAGGGGCTCATAGCAATCCCTGATGTAATCACACCCCCACCTCGAAGCTATCTATCACTCCAACCGCACATCTCACCACCGTGTCACTGTCCTCATCCATGTCCTGCACCACCCTCACATACTTCTCTGCTACGCCTGACTTCCTCATGCAGTGTCACAGTTCTACAAGCCTTCGTCAGGTTTCAATTTTGCAACCTAGAGGATACAATTTTTTTTTTTATACTACTTTACTGCAACCAGAGTGTCTTAAATTTAGGTCACAGATTACTCACGCACTTAAAATCCTAATGGTGAACATGCAAACACGTTGGCATGCTGATTGTCCTGGTCTGATTTTCATTTAATCATGTGACACTAAATCCTCTGTCTTTATCATAGTAATCCCTCACCACAGCCCTCTCACTGGCAGATTGTTGCCCTCTGACTGGCAGACCAGATCTAGTAGAGTCACAGGACAGATGAAGCGGTATAGGCACTCTCTTCCTCTTCTGCTTTCCCTCTTTACATATGCATATTTTAATCCTTACATTTTTTGTCTGCTATTACAGAATTTCTATTTTTGAACTGCCTATATCATTTGTCTTGCCTACAGTATAGTGGACAGAGAGAAACAGCAACTCAGCAAGCGTGTGACGAAAATGGAAAAAACGGGGCACCGCGAAATGAGGTCCCATTTCCTACCCTGACACCACAACACACACACACACGCCTTATGACTCACTCTCTGCGTTACTTTGGAGATGGTGTTGCTAGCATTTTCAGCGTAGCAAAGATAAACATTGCACTAGAAATAAAATACCACTGAAACACTCGCTGGTTAGGCCGAGGATGTTCTGTAATATCTAGTTTAATTAACAAAAGCAGCGCGGCAACAATAAGTGTGCACATAAAACGTGTCAAGAATTTGGACAAAAAATAAAATAAAATAAAATAAGCGCTTTTGCAAAACCCAATCCTAACTCAAATTATAACTTAAAGACTTAAGTGTGTAAACGGTAGCAGTAGCTAAAGCGGTTATTTGTCTCTTCGTGTGATGTGTAAAGGCAGTAGAATGGAGTGGTTTCAAGAGAAACCACTGAAACTTGTGTTTTTGTCACAACCTCCTGCCTCCTGTCAGCCCAGACCTATATAATGAGTATCTGTAGTAGGAATCTGATGTATTCTTTACTACACAAAGATAGGGAGGTGCAGGGGTCTGTTTGAAGTTGCATGTGCTGACTAGACAATGCATAAACTGTCAAATTCAGCCGAATGTGTTAAGTCTGCACTGATCAGCAGATAGGACGGCTTTCATGTCTGAGCTTGTCTGATATGAAGCCAGTGTGAAGCTGATGTGAAGTTAGTGCAGCAGTTTAATGTGTCACGGATACACAAATGCCTTCTCTATGCTGTTCTGAAGCAAAAATGCAGCAGGTAATGGTTTTAGTGTGGAGTTCCCTGTTGTGGTGCCATGTTCCCTCTTACACAGAATCAACTATTGCTGGCTTGGGGTGGTTTGGCTTACCACAGCAAGCTAACCTATTTTAAGTTCTTTTCAATTTATTTTTAGTTGATTATCTTTTTATTTTTTTTTTTTAATTGTCCTTCTTGTGAAGCACCTTAAACAGCATTAACCTGCAAGAAAGGTGCCATGCAATTAAGAGAATACCTTAAGCTATTAGTTTGACTGGTAGTGACAGCTAACATATGCAAACATATTTGATATTTAACAGTTAATTTGGATATTTCCTTTAGTCAGTTTCCATGATATATGCTGTATATACCTGTACTTGTGTAGTGCACGAATTCTGACAGGGTAGTGTCAGCCTTTGGCCGCACACGCAGCCGGGTTCATCAGCAAAGTTGACCATTTAGGACTCATAAATATCGAACAACGCTGCAACACTTTAAACACCATGGGCTGGAAAAATCCTGAGCTGTCAGCTGGAGCCTGTCTGCATGTTCTCCCTGTGCCGTGGCATTCCTCCCCCAGTCCAAAAACATGTGTATGGCTTAAAGTGCGTAGAATAAAGCACTGCATGGTTAAAATGTGGCTCTTAGTATGAGGTCATTTGAGTGTTCAGTGAAATTAGAAAAGCATTATATAACTGTGAGTACACTGCATTGCATTTGCTGGCTGGTAATCCCAAGGTGGTGATCCTTGAGGTGAAGATTGTACACCACTCCACAATCAGCTTTATAACCTTTAATAAACAGCCACTTGTACTACTTGCAATAGTCTGCAAGCCTTGTGTGTGCTTTGTGCTTACAGGAACTGCATATATTTTAGTGTTAGTATTTTAGTGTCTAGTGCCAGTTAGTTGAACTAATCTTGAAACAATCTTGTTCAAAGTGTTAACCGAGTAGTTTTCAAGAGCGGCGCCATGCTTCGTATTATAGAGCTGCAGGATTTTCATAATGACTGCACCCTCCGTTGTTATTCTTCTCACCTTCTCGCCCCTGAACATTTCCCCACCATCTTTGTGGTGTGATGATTTTGTTGCCTTCCGAGCACAAACATCACCATGGTCTTCTCGACGACTTCCTGCCACAGGCGCAGCGGACTTTGACCTTTCGGTGAGTATCATACGCTCATCCTCCTCCCCCAGCCAGCTCCTCTGCACAAAACTCGTGTCGCTCGTGTCTCTGGTTCTGGCTTATGCCGACACCTAAGTAACTGCAGGAACCCGTGGTGGCTGCATCACACCATCACCCTCTGGCCTACTGCAGGCCTGAGCCCACTCAGGCAGTCAAACTAGGTAGCTGCTGATAGCTGAGTTCAAACACACTGTGTTGCAACAGTTGTAATGTTCTATGCATGAAAGGGTTTTTTTTTTTTTGTGGTTTGAAGGCCTATATGTGTAGTATAAAGGCATGTTACACAATGGTCTTAAGTGACCTTTAAGACTGAGATGAACTGAAGCATTCTGCAAACTTAAATTGATCTAACTGATTTGGCTTGCATAATCACTGTGCTCACAAGCTACAAAAGTTTGAGTTTATTCCTTCGCAGGATTCTCTGTTTCTGTCCCATTTCTTACTCTAATCGTCAAGTTTAGCTTGTTTGGTGCACATATACGAAGATTATTTTTGATATTTCATATTGCGCTGGCACAGTGAGCAAAGAAACCTCTTATTTCTCACAGTCAGAGTTGCGACAGTGTTTGGAGTCAAAAGTGTAATATAAAAAGTGGTGCTCTTTCAGCTTGTTTGGCTGATATCATGTTTCTTTATTATGTTACTATTGCACAAAATAAAACATTAAAACCTAAATCTTTCCCTCTCACCCCACACCATCATTAATAACTGTCTCATAGCCCTCACTGTAAGGGTTAGCATTTGACACAGCAGAGACGGAAACAGGCGGCCTTTGTCTGGTGACCGCTGATTGAAGCTCAGGCTGCTGCTTTAATTTTCAGCCTTCTTGACTCTTTGCCTCTATGGAAGCATTTGAGTGTGTGTGTGTGTCTGCAGCGGTTGCGGCTGTAGCAGCAGCGGTTTTGATGCACAGCTAGTCGTGTTTGCATTTTAAATAACCCCACAATTCTAAATCGGGTAGCTTTAGCCTCTATAATCCTTTGACTCTCTTTTTAAACTGAGCTTCATTGACACAAACCACTTCATAGAGCAGCTCTCGAGTTTCTCTTTATACAGCCCACTTTACAATTGTGATTGAAACAGGATGTGGTTGGATTTCTTGTTTTCGGTACAATTATTATTACTTTACTTTAACAAGGCAATGGGGCCCAGGTAGCAGTTGCAGCTGAACAGAAAGAGGTGGTGTACAACACCCCCACCCCCCAGTCTCACTCTCCACCCAGGCCCGTCCTCTCTCACTATCTCTCACCGCTTCGTGAAACTTCCTGTAAGCCCCTGACACAGGCTGTGGTTTCAAGTGGAAAATGTCACTGGGCACTTAAAAGAAGAGGGAGGGGTGAGAAGGAGGAGGCAGAGGGATGACTGTGAGTGACAGAAGAGCAGAGAGAAAGGCAGCGATGTGCAAATAGAAAGAATCCGAACGTAAATTTCTCGTCAGTCCAAAAGAGGAAACAACAATGTGTTTCCTCCTGTTGACCACCTGTTACCAAGACTCATGAGGTAATGTATTACTTTTTTTTTTAAAAAAAAAATCACTAATTCTTTTTAGAAAAATGCTATGTTAATAAAAATAATAACTTCATAATGTAGGTTTGGGGCAATAACTTTAAAGTACACACACATATTTACATTTGCGATTAAGTGTCTTGCAGCTTGAAGATGATAAATGTTTCTTTACTTGTTACTTCTTTACTAGTTTTAGTGAGCACTTCCTGCCTTGTGAGTCCTGCTCAAAAGACAAAACATACAGCAAATTAATCTCCTTGCGGTCACATAATGTTTTGGGGGTTTTTTTGTACTGAGTTATGTTCTTTTTTTTTCATTAGCATAAACCACAAAGACGTGACATGAAGTCAGCTACTGTAAACTAAATTAGGTGGTCCTTGAATTTAGTATGCGGTATGGCCCACAGGAGGTCCTCACTGTAAAACACAGCTGATGTTTTCTATGCAGTCTATCAGCACGGGCTGGATGTTGCCTTTTCAAGGATAAAGGCTTTGTGATGATTAGGTGACCTCCAGGTTTAAGCTGTGCTGAATTCACCGATGTATTTACAACTCGTTGTTCCTCTTGTCCTTCTGATGTCCAGTACGTGACGGCTCTTCTCTGCCCACAGTCATACCCCATTCACTGCGATGGAGGTGCTGTTGTCCTCTCACCTCCTGCTGGTTCTTATTGCAGCGCATGCAGCCCACTCCCACAGAATTTCACATGGTATGATTGTACAGCTGCAATCTGAGTGCATGCACAGTTCGCCGGTCTATCTGAGTCTGAATTCCTGCGATACTGATAAAGCAACAGCGTCCTAATCCTTTATCTGTTGTGTCTTTGCCGCTCAAGGATTTTCCTGCACAAATGATTTTTTCAACAATGTCAGCTGTGTGCTGAACAGCTCTGCTGCTGGTCCCGGCGCAGACTGCTGGATTTCTGGCGTGATGCGTTTCTTCAAGAGCCCATACCAGTCTGAAATATATGTGTAAGACATTGCTGATATCCTACTCAGTGCTGTTCGCTAAAATATGATGAATGGAGACTGTTTTTTCTTCTTTTGTGAAGTTGATGAGGGCGGGAAAAGATGTAGCTGAAACATTATGAAACTGGTCACCTTTGTGACCAAGTGATGATTTATTTTTTTGTCCTGTTCTCTCCTAGACAAAAATGCAAACTGAAACAGCATGAAAACGCTCTCCCAGGCTGCAGCATGGTCTTTGAAAACAGAGTAAGTATCCGGCACATGTAGTTCACATCTAAACACATAGACTGTGGATTACTCACAGTATTTCTATCCTCGTTGTTTAATGGCTTTATTTAATGTGTTCTTCCAGATTTTCAATCAATTTCAAAAGCCAATGAACTTCAGTGTGAACTGTAATGGCACGGTGCTTGAGACCCTCAAAAACTATCAACCCAAAGATCACAGTGAGTGGCTCTGACTTCTGTTGAGCAGTATTTAAATTGCTCTTGATACACAGCGCAGCTGGAATAGGTAAAATTAAAGGATTAATAGCTGGATAAATGACAAAAATGTAATCATCTGCCTTTCGTGTGTGTGTGTGTGTGTCTGTGCATACAGTTAAAACGAATCCTCCGAGTGCTCCCAATGTCAGCAGCAATGCCACCGATTTCTACATATCATGGCGTCCAGGCCGAATAGACTCTGTCCACTTGAAATCCTTTATGTTCCAAGTTCAGATCAAACAGAGTAACCAAAAGTGGAAGGTGAGCGCGCACACACGAACATGCACTCACTGAGATTTAATATATAATTACTAATAAACGTAGCACATGTGGTGCAAAAGTCCCTCATTTCTAAATATTTTTGCTTTAAAGGAGCCAGACTTTTTTAAAAAGTGGTCTTGAGTAACGGTTCTCCGGGCTTCCTGAAGGTTCCTCTGTGGACATTGGCTGCTTTTTCACTCATTTTCAGTTCAGTCCTTGAACCTGACCATTATGTCTTTGTTTCTTTGCCTGTTTGTTAAGCCACTTGACAGCGATTAATCATGCATTTAAAAAAAAACCATTTAATTCAAAGGATGAACCAGACAGACGCAGACAGACAACTCAGCAAATAGCCAATTTTAAATGGTATCTTTATGCGCTTTGTTATCAGCAGCCTGCTGCAAAACCACATCATTTGTTCCCAGTTTTGGTTGAATCTACAAAATGCCAATGATAATGCAGTTTGTTACACATAAATATAATATTAGCTATTAGCTGACAAAAAAGGAACAATTAGTCATTGAGGAAACTGCACAAGTGCAGGATGTGACAGGCCTAATAATTATCTGCAGATAAATAGTATCTAAAGTCATGACCTTAAGAAACAGGAACAAATCCAGCAAAGAGCTGACACAGGACCTGAGAGGTGCATCTGGACCTTCAGCTGATCCATCTACTGTTCACTGAAGCCTCATCAGAAATGGTTTCAGTGGAAGGGCGGCTGTCGAGAAGGCATTCTTAATGAAGGAAACAGGGAGAAAAGGCTGAGGTATGCTACATTACGCAAGAACTGGACTGAAAATCAGTGGCAACAGGTCTGATGGAGGGATGAATCTGAATTTGACATTTTTGGTTCAAATACTCATCAGTATGTAGGAAAGTGAGGGTCTGCAGCCATCTGTAAAACACAGTGGAGGCTCGGTCATAGTTTGGAGCTGTATTTCAGCCAGTGGTGTTGGAGAGCTTGTTGAAACTGATGGAGTTATGAAGGCAGGAAAGTACCATCAGAGTTTGATCCATCATGCAACACCATCTGAAAGAGTCTGATTGGCAAACAGCTTCATTTTTCAGCCTGGCAATGATCCCAAATACACTGCCAATGCAGTAAAAGCATAGAAAAAACACACAATGAAACACCATCAGTCATGGATTGGCCTCCCCAGAGCCCGGACCTCAACATTACTGAAGCAGTGTGGGATCATGTTGACAGAGAACAAAACAAAAGGCAGAAACAGAAGAGCTTTGAATGTCCTTCAAAAAGCCTGGAGAACTGTTCCTGAACACTCCTTAAAGAAATGAGAAGAAGCATTTTCCTTGCAAAGTATAAAGAAATCTTCACTTGCTTTTTTTTTTTTAATAAAAAACTATATTCTCAAAAAGTCTCAAACCATCACAAGCTGAAAACAGGACTGTGATTTCATTGCTTATTTTTAAACTGATAAATATTCACCATCGCACGCATGTATGTATTTAGTTCAAAGCAAAGAACATGGTTCTTGGTTTCACACATAGGTCATTCAAAGGCCTCATAACTGATTCTGCTCTCTCTTAAAAAAAAATCACAAGTAATGTTAGAGTCATGGTTGTGGAGACGCACCCTCATTTTGAAACTGTGTCAAATTTTCATTTTCCAGGAGGCCAAGATTTTATCCACAGAAGAACAAAGTCTAAAAATACCCGTGTCACAGCTAAAGGGGCAAGGGCACGTCAGGGTGAGAGTCAGATGCACTAATTTTCCTAACACCCACTGGAGCCACTGGAGTCCAGCATCTTCCTGGGGAGTGGATCCATCAGACGAGCCAGGTAGTAACAAGAAAACACAACATTTCCCATACTGCTTCTGTACTAGCTGGAAAAAAAAAATGCATTCAGTCTGGCTCAGGGTCCAAGCAAAATAAAAAAAAAAACAAAAAACATAATGGACCAGTGAATACACACATTTGACAGCATCTGCTCAGTTTCAGAGATGATGAGCCTGCCGTCACTGATAAAGATGGGACTGATGGTCACCGTGTGCTTCATTATTGCTGTGATGCTGGCTGTTTACAAAAGCTGCAAGACCAGGAGGTGAGCAGACTGTAGCTTTGGCTGTCATCTGAGCATGCATGTGTGCAGTACTCCCGATATAATACCTCTACCGTGCTGTTTCAGGCTCCTCAAAGAGAAGCCGGTACCAAACCCTTCAAACTACTTCCACACTCTGCACTCGGTCCACGACGGAAATCTAAAGGTATAATAAACGTTCTCTCCGAACGATCCATTTAACAAAATATCCAGCCGCGGGCAGCACAGACCGCTTCAGCGGACATTGTATATTTTTTATATTATGTGGCATTAATGTCTGACCTGCAACTTTTAAGTATGAGGCTCTGTTCACTTGCTAAATTTCTTTTTTTTTTCTCTGTGTATGGGAGCTTAATTAAACTGAGTATTCATTCAGTAATGGCCAATAACAGTTCTGTTCACATGAATTTTATATGTTGTATTTTCGCTCTCAGTGAGGTGTTATTTGATGAAAATGATGCAAAGCGGTTTCCCTAAAATACTAAAAAGTCATTAGTTGCTCATCAAAGGCTGCGATTCACGGCCACAACAAAGGGAGAAAGACGTGCTCTCGTCGATCGGTTGTGGTGGCGGGTTTGGAGACGGGTTTGGAGACCCGTCGCACCAGAAATATTTGATAAAGTTCTCGTAGGCAAGCAAATTTTCTGCTGTCCAAGATTCAACCAACCGATTCAGAAAAGTAACCACCTTGATAAGTGCCTATAGCAGTCAAATAAATGTGGGTCTGAGCTTCCAAAAGCAGAATATTTTATAAAACAGTCATTAAAATTTCCTGAGATTCTGAATGTTTGCCGTTTTGCCAATTTTTAATATGCAGCTGAGCTGATAGGTTTATTTTAATCCTGAATCCTGAAACATTTCAACAGTTTTTCCCATCTAAATGCGTTCATGTAAGGTTACGGAACGCTCTGACTGTGAGTCTAAGTGCCCAGAATTTTGGATTCCAGTTTGAAGGTGGTCTGAAGGCTTTTGGTTAAATGGGCAGTCTAATTTCTGTATCACCCACGGCAATTCAATGTAAGTCTGAAATTTAAACTGTTTTTATCAGACAGGGGGGAGATATGGAAAAGATGTTAATGGGAATGAAAATCACGATTTCCCAGTCCCTCCTGCTCCGATTTTGACTATTCTTTCTAAAGCAAAATAAAACTGGTTTATCCACTAAAGCTTACTGTCGAAGCCTGTGCTTGTTATGCAAACCTCCAATTTGACTTTGGCGTCATGCAAAGTGTGATGCACATTCTGCTACTGTTGTTTCGTTCTTTGAGTGCATATTATAGTCTGAGTATCTGTTTTTTCCTCCCAGAAATGGCTGAATCCGCTCTCAATTTCTGAGTCATTCTTCATGGTGCAGCCCTGCGACCAAATCTCCCCCGTGGAGGTGTGTAAGGACTGGGATATAGTCCCCTCCACCTCTCCCTCCTGCAGCTCCACAAGCGCCCTGCTTCACTCCCAGAGCTACCCATCTGCTGGCTCAGACGCCAGCGCTGTTATGAAGAATTCCTGCTCTTCATCGTTCTTCTCTAACCGGAGCTATTTCACCTCCAGCTCCTCCGGTGGCTCAGCTCGAGTGAATCCCACTCCGGACTACTTCACCTATCACGATGATTTCCACAACATTAACCCCTCTCTGTACCCTTCACTCTGCTCTTTTCCAACCTACGAGAGTTTGAAGAGGGAGCCACAGAGCCCAGACTCTGGATTTTCAATCGAACATGAAGCTGAGAATGAGGAAGAAAGGGACATTGAAGGGGAAGAGGAATTCCTTTTGGATGATCACAACTCTCCTTTTCTCAACCTTCCTGTACATCCTCAATCCCATAAGTGCCCCTGCTCCTCTCCTCCAGCCCCTCCTAGTCCACCCGTTGAACCACAGGTGTCCTCTGACAGCCAACAGGAGGATACACCCGTGACAGCTGCTAGTGATAGCTCTTCAGCCTGGCTTGTGCCTGGTGCCATGTGCAGATCTTCTTCCATGCCCGTGGAGCCCTGTAAAACCGGCTACCTGACACTCAAAGAGCTGCAGGCAACATTCAGCAATAAATCCATCTGAAAAGCTGCAGTTAGAGTTTCTGTGCGCTCAGTTAAAACGTAATCTGTGAACATCACAAAGTGTTGCCAATGAAAGAAAATATACATGTTAGTTATTTTTCAGCCACTGGGGCGCAACAGAAAATGCAATATTGATATTGAGCAAGGAGGAGACGCGGCAGCCCAGTAGCTAGACTTGCTTGCAGAAGCAAAGCATTACTTTATAAAGCTTTATGCCAAGTGTGCTGGCAATCACCCAGTGTAATCTTGATGAAAGCAAGTGTAATACTCACTCTATTACTTCGTTCCACCAAACACGTAGCTGTCCAGCTGCTGAATGCCCCATACGCTAGTGGTGAATAGTGCTGGAAAGCTCCCATTCAGCCAGTTGATCTGAGCTTTGCTGCATCAACAAACATTAATGGGAAAAAATTAGGACTGGAAAAACAAAAGCTAACAGACACTAAAAGCTACATAGCGCTGAGGTGAAGTGCGGCGATATTTTTGTGCTAGTAAACCATAACAAGAGACTGATTTCATATTAGATATAATCATTTAATTGACTGTTGCTATAGAAGGTTTGACTAGAGGGGCTTTCTTGTTAGCTTTTACTGTTAACATTCAATTCAGTTCGAATCAGTTCAAATCAGTTATAGTCACCTCAAGGCGCTTTACATTGGAGGGTAAACCCCCTACAAGACCCCTACCCTACATCCTGATCGGTTGATGTACCCTTCAAAAAAAAGGAGTTAAAGATGGAGTCATTAAAGGTTTCAATCAGCTCTGGCCTTTTGTTTAGGAACTGTAACTGAGCTGGAACTTAGTTTGAAACCTAAACATATAAAACAGAGAAACACCGAATCCTGAACGCAGTACAAAGCTGCAGAATCAAACAGTGCTGGGAGGTGGAGTCAACCATTAAGTAGGCTCCTGCAGGGCATTATTTAGTCTCATATGTAGGATATTTGTACAGCATAACATCCCCTCACAGCTGCTTCGACCTATGTTTTACTTTCAAAAAAGCAATATAGCAAAGCATCAAACTAACAAGTATATATATATAAATGCTAGTTCATAATAAAATGAAACAAAAACACATTAATGCCATTTTAAAGTTTGCTTTTTATTACTTTAAATTCATTCTTGCAATGCCAAATAGTGTGAGAGTGCTTTAGAGCTACTTTTGTGTGTGTTTGTGTGTGTGTGTGTGTGTGTGTGTGTGTGTGTGTGTGTGTGTGTGTGTGTGTGTGTGTGTGTGT
>JAVDPK010002840.1:92435-117282 GCA_034780415.1 Cichlasoma orientale
AGGGCGGCCAGTTACTATTCAAGAGCAACAACAATATTAAACTGACATCCTTGGCTCAAGGTCATCTCCTTTCTGGAGTCGAAATATCAAGGACCCGCATTTTATTTGCTCTTGGAAAAAAGAGTTGTGGTTTGCAGCTGTGTGCTTTGAGAGTTTAAAGAAGGTTCGTTAGGCCTACCTTAACTTCTTGACGTTTTTCTCACAGATCTTGACGTAGATGATGATCGGGTAGATTTCTCTCCGCAGAAGGTCCTTGACGCAGCTCAGCTCAGCCTCCAGCAGGCAGTGTTTGCCCTGGTGACGAGTGGAAAAAAAATAAGAGCCTTTACAGACAAATACAGATCGACACTGTGCATACACGATTGAAGACTAAAACTAAATACATTTTTAAAAAGCCTGATTGAAAGATTTAAGGTTGATGGTGCTCCTTTCATATATACACACCCATTCATTACTTTGTTGAGTTAGACTGGGACTGGGTTTTACAATCCCTGATTTCTCTGAACTCAGCGAGGTTGTTCTTGAAGACCTGACATCTATATACTGTAGCTCCAATTATGGCAAATCCTCAGTTGCGTATCTTGACACCACTTGGTGTTTCGGCCTTTGACTGCAAGACACTCTCAGCTGAGGTAGGCCTACCACAGGCTGATCAGCCCTAAATGTGTGTGTCTTGTGGTAAGCCTACAGATAATGTCTATTTTTTAATTAGCCACAGTGACAGCTCATTCAGAGGGCACTGGCATGAGCTCTAATTACCTTCCTCTGGGCCTGCTTTCCAAGGCACACTTCCCTCAGAAGCATTGTGTGTATGCACACGATTAAAAAAAACAGAAATAACTTTAGCAGCTTTACAGAACCTGCTAGGTCGGTTTGGTTACCTCTCGCAGAGCCAGACTTGTCGCTTCACACACGTCCTCTCATGAGAGAGGCATCGATCTTCAAACTATTCTCCTATATGCAAAAGTTTCTGATTTTGGCACCAATTTATTGGAAAGGGTGTGCAAACGACTGACAGGCAATAACGTCACTTTTTTTTATACACTTGACTTTGTTAAAGAAAAAAAAGACTTTGTGTACATTAATTTATGGTGTGTCTGTCTGTGTTCTAAGCACTGTCTGGTTTTAAGCTAAGAGCTACCACACTGAATCGTGTTATGTGACTGCGCAGTGACTATAAATATAAATATTTCAATTTCTTTGAATTTGACAACTTGACATCAACCAACACTGCAAGCAATTTCCCTGTTGAATTACAGCAAAGTACTGCGACCGGATTTGTTAGCTTGTAAATAAGTATTCCACTGTATAATAAAAGTTGTGCAGTACAGTAGTGTCAGGTGTTTGGTCATCATTATTCTGCCCCAACTGTAATCTCCACAAACTGATTATTACTGCAAATGCAACTCCATGTCCTCACCCATGTATCCTGATTTTCTTTTTCTCATCCTCTGACAATATATCCGTGTTGTTGGACTCTCGCTACACTGTCACACTGTTACACTGCAAAGTTAGGAATGCTGGTAAGATTTTAGCAGCTACGATGAAGACAAATGCTGGTGTGATGTGATTAATCACCACATCCCACAGGAGTCCATTGTTAGCTAGATCCTAAAACAGCCACTCAAACACTGGAAACCACATTACCCTGCTTATTCATCTTTTTCCTTCGGCTGCTGCCTTCAGGGGTCGCCACGGCAGATCATCTGCCTCCATCTCACCCTACCCCTGTCACACCAAGCCTTGGCATGCCCTCCTTCACTGCATCCATGAACTTCCCCTGAGGTTTCCTCCTGCCTGGCAGCTCCTTCTTCGACATCCTCTGTCCAAGATCTCGACTATCCCTCCTCTGCACATGTCCAAACCGTCTCAGCTTTGTCTAGCTGCCCCTCTGATGTACTCATTTCTAATCCTGGCCATCTTGGTCACTCCCAGTGAATATGGGAATCCGCATTACCCAATCACAACGCTCAAAGTCCATCCATCCTTCCATTATAATTAGACAGGACTAGGACTAAACACAAAATAACTGCAATAGCGAGGAAAACAGAGATATTCTAGTAAAAAAAAAATACACAGAAGCTTGCAGTCAATGTTTTCATCAGCATTTCCACCATACTCACAAAGAAAGCTACATTTCTATACCAAACATCTCATATTTTTACAGCTGTGAGGGTGAGGCGTACAGGTAGGCTATATGACTTGGGTTAAGATTATAGCACATTTATGGCACATTTGTTGCACTCTCAAAGTTAAATAAAGCCTAATAGTTTCGTTGTGTCTGATAAGTAGGCCTGCTATGTCATGTGTGTGTGAAAGGTCCATCATAGGTTACATTTGTCGTACACACACCCACACACACACACCCACACACACACGCAATAAAAACTCACTTTGGCAGCGACGGCCTCTATGTTTTCTCTGGTGATGCATTCAAAAGTGGCTTGTTTCTCTTTGTAGTGAATGAAGGGCTCCACGTTCTGCTTCAGATGAAACTCCTCTTTGGTCAGGCTGTCTGCTCGGCCGAACGTAAAGGAAAGCAGGACAAAATGTGTTAATTGGGATTCTTTTCTTGTGAAACTGTGGCTCTAAGGACACAAAGATGAAACTGTTTATATGTTAACCATCGCCACAGGACATTTAGCACAAGGAACAGAAACCTCTGTGGTTTTTTGCTGAGGGGAATGTCAGCATAATTGAGACTTTAAAAAGTCTCTTCAGTGTGCCAGATGTTCAGCTTTTTACACCAGCAACTTGTCTGACCCAGGTCTTCTGGGACCAGTTGGTTGATCATGTGACTGGCGTGTTAGTGCTCTAAAGGTTTGACAGTGCCAGCAACATTTTCACATCACAGTGGGTCAACTGACGTGTAGCAACTAAACTGTCTGCATCATCGTTCTAACTATCATCTGGGTCATCTTAAATCCTTCCTCTGCTGTCTCTCTGGTTACACTCCTTAACATTTACACACAGTGAAGCACAATACCTGACCTACATCTACATGTAGTAGCTTCCTTTTCGCTCACCTTCTACCTTTAGCTTAACTACTTCTTATCCTTGCTGTAAACATAGCTTAACACACCAGTATTATCTCAGTGCTGTGAACCTTCTTACACCCATCAAACACTGACCTGGTTTGCAGATATTAAAGTCCATGGCTCCCCCCATGTTAAGTATTTTCTGGATTATGGTTTTGGAGAGAGCGGCGGGCGTGAATAGGACCGGCCTTCTTCTCTGGGTCCGCTGGAGAGTGACAGGACTGTAAGGAATCAAGCTCAAACTCCTGCTCAGCTCACCGTCTTGGTCAGCGGCATCTGTTTGCACCAATGGCACACATGCAAGGAGAGCTAAAACACAATTATGACTCAGCTTGAGAACAGAAAGTGAAGCGTTTCCAAAAATAATTTCAGCAAATGATTATCTGAAGTCTGAATCTGAGTGATGAAGTGCAACAGAAAAGCAGCCAGCAGAAGAGCGGCGTTAACCTCAAGATGCTCTGTGCCTTTTACCCGCAATTGTTTGCAGTTAAAACAATGTAGCTACACAAAAGACAAACCACTGCAGGGCCAGTGGGAGTTCAGAGGAGCGCAATGATGCCCACTGTCTGGTGAGGTGACTTATTAAGCAGGTTATCAGTTTAAATCACCTGAATCACTCACTGAGCCACCCCATTTTTAAGGAATCTTTATATAACTAATGCATACTACATATTAACATTAATCTTGCTCTGAACTGTTTTCTACTCATTTAAATAAATGACAGCAACATTTCCAGTCAGTCACCCCCACCACCCACCCGCCCCCACCTTCTATTAAACCCTTTCATTCATGCTCTCGCCTAAAGAGTTAATTCCGCTTTATCGTGCTTTAAATAGTGTTTCTGTTATCACAGTTTAGGTTTCATGCTCTCTTTGCACCTCGTTATATTTTCACGTCGCTGCTTTTGCTTGCATGTCACGCCGCGCAGGACTCTTCTTCGACAGGCAGTTCGAGCACTTTCCAACTTAAACTTAAACAGGACTTCCAACTGTTTCCGCTGCACAACCGTCAGTGTTTACACTGGGTGACATTTTACATGCTTTCATCTTACTCTTCCAATGACTCCTTCAGCTCCCTTCGAGGCTTCTTACTTAACTGACACTTCACACCCTTTTCACTTCTCTGAGTTTTACTTTTTGACAAGCCAAAAAGAAAAAATAAACATCAAACAAACTTTCCACAGCAGACACGGTTTACTGTAGCTGCTCTCGGTGCTTGCAGTTAAACAGCCGTTTAGCACAGTTGAGTTTGCAGTTAACACCGAATCCTCAACTCTTTTCTCCTTTTTTTATATATATATATATATATATATATATATATTTCAGCTTTACTGAGGTGATTGCATGGAAAATTGGCACCTAAAAGCGCTTTAGCACTTTAACTCATAACTCTTCACCACTTTGAATCATTCCACTGCTTTCACTTTCTCTGCTTTGGAAGCCACTTCAAATGCTTCAGCTGTGAATTTTCTGCACTGAGCACATGTGCATCGTCTTTGTTTTGTCTCCCACTGCAACACTTTGTGTTCACCTTCTGGTCGAAGCACCTCAAAGCCTTGTCTGGGTAGTGTTGCGCTCCCCGAGTTGATGATTCTCACACGCTCGTTGCTGTTCATTCGCTTGTACTTTATATCCACCCTGCTCACGAACTGGAAATCAAAGCAGACATTGAAAAGTTACAGACATGTGCATTCATTTAGTGGAAAACGGCTGCAATCAAGACTTTATCAGAGCCGATCTTGATTTATTTTCTTGTCTGTAGGCTGTTTCATAGGCTCGCCACTGCTGACCACCTTTAGACATTGCAGCAACTGCAGGTTTTGCTTGAACTTTATTACCTGCAGTATTTGAGTGATGAAGATGCTGGCTCTAGACAGACGTGGGCTGGCTCTAGGATCAGGAGAGTGGCTGGTTTCTTCTGGTTGTAAATTGTTCTAGGCAGGCATGAAAAGTATAAATGAATGTCATGATCCAGACTCTGACATGCACACTTTTGTGAGCGCAACATAGCAGAATGATGCAAAACAGCTACCGACTGCCGCGAACCTGAGATCAACACAAAGTGATGTAAGCTGAGTCCAGCTTAGCAGTTTTTCAGCAGGAAGCTTTGTGTTCACGCATTATTAAAGAACATCGGGTTTCCTTTTGAGTTCAAGCACTTGTGCAGATGGATGTGTTGGGGCTTGTTTTATTGTGAACAGGCAGTTACTTGAAAGTGCGTCTCATGGAATGCAATCCAAAATGTCGTGCAATCTGGAAACGCTATTCTTAGATTGTTTGGGAATGCATAAAAGTTTTGTTTTTTAAAAAAATACCAAACTGATAGGCTAATCTGAATTGCCATCAGATCATAGAGATTGGCCAATGCGAGCATTTAGTTTTGGTTGCATGCAGGTTGCGAACATGCAAAGAAATTTCCAAAATCAAAAAGACAGATAAAAATAGCTACTATAAGAGCAGCACTGAAAGGGAAAATGTATTGTTGGAAAGTAGTTTGATTCAACAACAATCCAGTGTCATAACAAGGATTTGCTCTCACTTTACGCGTTTCCTCATCCACAACACATTTTAGACACCCTTGATTTGCAAGCATAGCCTACAAGATTTATTTATGCGTCTTTGCTTTAGTCAAATATCCACATTCAAATTTTCAATATACTTTTTTAAGCTTTGCTAAAGAGAGAGAGAGAGAGGGGGAGAAAGAAAGAGGCTGAGGTTCCTCACCCGGTTGTTCCGTTGAATTTCATTTTCTTCTTTCCCCCCTCGGCACACTAACTTCTGAATCTTTACCAGGAGCAGCTGCTGAGCACTACATTTCACACAAGTACACACACCAGATCCTTATAAAAGAATCTCAAATTTTGACACAACTGCGTAAGTAAAAACACCATGTAAGAACTTGTCCCCCCTCAAGCTGCTTTCTTTGTTGCTCAACACACTTTTTCTACTTCACGATGTGCTTCGGGTTACTGCTGCTTTATCGGGCCTATGTATGATGTTTTAGGACAGCAGCGGTAATCAGCAGCTAAAAATCTGAGGTAAAACACACAAGTTCAAGGACATTTAGTTAAAAAAATAACAACACAACTCTGTACCGTGAGTTACTGGGTATTGTGCCACACTCAGCCTGGTCAGAGCCAGTGTAGGGGTCCACACGGGCGCACAGCCACTCACAGCGGCCCTGGTGCCTGGTGTCCAGCACGTGCACCACCTCATCACAGCGCACGGACAAGGAGCAGCTGTCCAACTGTCCAGAGATGTTGAGGTTGACCCGTATGTAGAATGAGTCACCAGATGCTAAAGTGCCCTCTGCTAGATTGCTCTGAAGACGGCGATAAGCTGCAGAGAAAACATAGATTTGAATTCATTCATACATGCAGTGGATCCACATTGAATAAACTGGCCAATATAAATATCGCTTACAGTCGAGGTTGACTCGATAGTGCAGGGTGATGGGCCCAGAGCAGTGCTGCAGAGTCCAATGGGCTTCTTCCTGAGTGCTGGTATCCAATGAAATGCTTTGGTTTTCCCCACGTATGCACCCCTCAAGCTGGCCAGCCAATCACAGCAGAACACAGATTATTGATTAATACAAATTAGCCTCTTCTAGAAGGTTTTCATAGGAATAAGGAACACAAATAGAACAAGTAAAAGAGCAGGTGTCTAAAAATATCAATTATGGTGTGTTCTTCATTCTCTAAATGTCCATGCACGGTTCTCTCTATTTGCACAGCCAGATGTTTAACTGAACTCACACTCATCTTATAACTGCTGTGAATTTTTTGACATTTGACATATTCAAGGGGGAAAAAATGACATACAAACAGGAGGTGGTGGCCCTCTCGTAGCCCCGCCTTCTCCGCAATGGACCCCGACTGGACATGTGAGATGAAAATCCCGCTTTCGTTACCACCGACCAGCTTGATGTCCTTCAGCAGGTTGTCACTTTGCACTGACAGCTCCTGCACCGGCTTCAGGGACGCGCTGAGTCTGGAGAAGGAGGAAAGAGACGGGCGGAACGGCCTGCACAAGCACAAAGACACATAAAGCAAACGGTGTCGCAGCGGAAGGTGTTTGTAAGTCAGCTGTACGTTACATTAATCTTGTGTATGCCCCTGCACTGTACCTCTCCAATGAGAGCTTCCTGAAGATATTGTTGACCTGCTCCAGGTCATAAGTGTCCATTCCTTCTGACTGATGGGAAGATGAAGATGAGTGCACAGAGGGAGGACCACGCTCATCCTCTAAGGAAATAAGAACCGAAATAGACCAATCAATATACAAATTTTATTTTATTTTAGAGTGATTCAGATCTCAAACATTGCGTAAAAAGTACATTACCAAACTCCATTTCCATGTTGTCGCTGTCAAAGTCAGAGATGCTAAAACAGACAAAACATCAGGTTAAAGTCAACACAAACCAAGCACAGATTCTTAAAATCAATCATCTACATGACATTTATTCAGCACCTGCGGGGATAGAAGTCATGCTCCTTCTCCCTCTCTCTGCGGTAAAGGGATGCTTTCTCAGGCGGTTCAGGAAGTGTGGACAGGATGCTGTCGTTACGGCACCGCAGCTGGAAAGGGAGGAGTCGCTGTTACACACCGTCAGGTTTATTAAATCTAAAGTCTCCGGATAGACTAGAGTTTATACAAACAGGAACTAAGCACAATTTCACTGGTATTAAAAACAAGTGCAAACAACTCAGTCGCACCATGGGCCTGCTGGATGATGACTCCGCATTGCTGAACAGGAGCGGGGAGGCAGATGGAGGGTAGGTGAGCGGGGGTGCCGATGAGGGAGGATACGTGGGGGAAATCGGGATGCTGGGCGAGGGAGGGAGCGAGCTAGTCTTGCCGTACGTTGGCACATTAATCTCCAGAAAGTCCCCTCCGTTGGAAGGAGCCGAAGCTGGAAGGCGGAGATAAACTTCAATAAAGTTGCACAAATGGATGGGCCTTGTGGTGGTAGGATATGAGGCGATACACGTACATGATGCGTTACCTCCAGGCTGACTGTTCTCTGAGCTGATTTGAAGGTCTTTCGGTACACAGACTGGAGACTTGACTCTATTCTAAAGGATAAAAGACAAAATAAAATCCTGTTTGTAGCCTTTACTCATGACTAATGACTATCAACAGCTAAAAATAAAATGAGTATATAATAGCTGACACTACAGTTAATATTTAAAATAGGGAACCAATTAATTACAAGTTTTAGCCCATTTGTTTATATTAAAATACAGCTGTATGTGAATTCCTTCAAGAGAAAGACCAGTTTGCCTTTGATTGGCTGCTCGGCTCACTTAGGAGCTGCTCTTAGCAGTAAGTCTTAATCTCTGTTTTATGCATTACTAGGTTTTGAATCTGGCCTTTGAGCCATAATTTCTATAAGTTTGAGGAGAAGAAAACTGACTGCTTTGAGATTGGGTCTACGTTTGAGTCGGGGCTCCTCGGAGAAGTATTTATCATCAGGCGACTCATCGCTGGACCATTCTGACTGTCCCTGCACCAGTTTACAATCCTCTCCCTGAGAGATGATGGATGGAGGTATATCCCTCGGGAGACTCTGCAAAAACAGAGTTAAAGTAGAGCAATATTTAATGAAAACATGAGCATTGTTGAAACAAAGACTTGAAGAAAAGCAACAGCAGCTCTATTATCAGCTCCACTTCTCCTCTGACCTGGTCCGGGTTGATGTCCTTGGACATTCGTCGCAGGCGAGACTCCAGAGTGACCAGTTTAGCGTCTTTGCGTACGATCTCTAAGTGGAGTTCATCACTCCTCTCCTCCAGTTCTCTGATCTGCTTGCGATATTTATCTTTGTCAATGAGACACTGGGAGAACTGGTGCTGGGCCTCGTCTCTGGCTCGAAACGCCTGCAAGCAGCAGAGGAATAAAAGCAAAAATATGATTACAATGCACGTGTGCTTGCGTATGTGAGCGCGTGTGTGGTGTGTGTGTGTGTTTGTGTCTTCACCTGGTCTCTCTCCTTCTCCACCTCATCTAGCTGAACGGCGATGGTGTCTATGCGGTTGTGATACATCTCACAATCCTTCTGCAGTGTGGAGGACTTCAGCTCCAGATCTTCCTTTTCTTCCAGGTACTGCACACACACACACACACACACACACGGACAAAAACCAAGGGTTATTTATTGTTAGGCAAGAAAAGGCAGGTACAGGAAGAGAAACACAGCGGGAGAAAAAAGGCTGACCAGATTACACAGAAAGAGGCCTGAGACGGGGCTTTCTTTAAAGGCCTCGTGGGGCACTGGTTTGTGTTTCTAGGGTGTGTTATTGCAAACCCTGTTTGTTCAGTGGCCCACTTTGCTTCATATTCACACGTTCAAACACAGATGGAAACAAACAGCCAGACAGACAGACAGAAGACCACTTGTTAAACTCCCACGTACCTCACTTCCATTGTACATTTATACGTGTGTGTGTGTGTGTGTGTAGGTGTGCGTGCGTGTGTGTGTGTGTGTGTGTGGTTGTAACCTTATCTCGTAGTTCCTCTGCCTGTCTGATTTCTTCGTGCAGGTTGTAGAGGCGGTTGACCAGATCCTGTCTGTCTTCTAGTGCTTCCTGTCTGTCGTGCTCCAAAATGTCAAGGATGGCCTTGTCTGAGGCAGGTAAAGGGCCGGGCTGGGTACGAAAAACACACACACACACACTGTTAGATATGAAACTGTGTGACTGGCCACTATACTGCAGTTATCAACAGGACCTTTCTATTTTATGCTTTATTAGCAATGGAAACAATGAGTCAACCAGTAAGTGTAAGTTTATTGATATAACACCTTATCAAAGTGATTTACAGACCAATGTTAAGATAAACAAAATGCTCCAAAGGATGTGTAAATATACACACACATATATGCACTCACTGGCCCCTTCCACTTAGCTACACCTGTTCAGCTGTTCATTAACACAAATATCTTACAGAGAATGGCCTGAAAAAGAGGAACTGTCCAGTGAGCGGCAATTCTTGGGGTCAAAATGCCTTGTTGATGAGAACAGAAGATTATAAAAATGTTGCCTCGTCTGATGAGTCTCAATTTCTTGCATAAACAACATGAAAGCATGGATCCATCCTTTTTTTCTATTCTTGGCTCGGTATGATGTCAGTTAGAGCAGGTATTCCTAATATGGTCATCTCAGGCACACGCTGCTGCCTTGTCCTCCCTTCTGTTTATGAAAGGCAACCAATCAGAAAAAAAGCTGGCTTAAAGGGAGAGGTGCTGAAAAGGCAGAGGAATTAAAACTTCACGCAGCGTACGAATGGAGGGGCCACACCTAGTCAAAGTAGAGATTATGATTGATATAAGAATTTTTTTTCTTTGTGCAAAGGCACACTAGCGCAGTCCGAAAATAAAATAGGTAGTTGGAACTGAGAGGGAAATGAATAATAGATTCTTTTTTATAACTTGGTAGTCCCCCTAAGCTCAGTGGTTTTAGTGGTTTTCTTTTGTTTCACACTCGCAGCAACAGACAAACAGCAGTTAGGTGGGGAACTCTGGTGTAACATCTAACTGCAAAGATATTTTTGCACATATTTTTGTCGGATGTTGGCAGAAGTCAAAAAAATGCAGCTAACAGGAGATACCGCTTGACTTCCACTCGTGGGCTCATGCTCAGAGCTTGCTGCGCTGCTCTGAAGTGGCTACTTATTATAGTTGGTTTAAGCTATGAGAGCGCAGTAGTCACCACTGCAATAATAGTGGTGAACTGGAAAGGTTCTCCTCTGAGTCACTGCTCTAATACTTAATGCTCGAGCACCTGTATGATGGACTGCAGCTCCTGCAGTTTGATCTTGAGCATCTCGTTCTCTCTTTCCAGCTCAAAGATCTGCTCTCGCTTTGGTCGATTCTCAATGTCGTTCTTCAGTTTGAGGCTCTGTCGCCTCTCCATCTTACACTCTTCCTCCACCTTGTTCAGCTTGTGCTTCAGTTGGTCAATCTGTAATACAGACGAGTCACAGGACGAATAATGACATTTAGATACCAGCTTGGAGCTGAGAATGAGATCCATGCACTCTAATCCTTAAATTTCCTTCAGACTCACTCTTACTGGGGTTTTTTTTCTCATTAATTATCATTCATACACAGGGTGATGACAGTGTGTATCTGTATGTGCATTCATATGTCCAGCTGTACCTCCAGCTGCAAGTCTCGGCTTCTCATCACAGCCATGTTCTTCTCCTCACTCAGCGTGGCGTACCTCATGGCCAGCTTGTAGTTTTCATCCTTTACTCTGAGGAGCTCATCACTGTAGGTGTTTCTCTCTTCTCTCAACTTATTGTACCCTAAAAAACAACCACAAATAAAAAAAATCTAGCTTTACAAACTCCTTCTTTACTTAAAGGGAAGCTGTTGTGCTGGGTTTTTTTGGTTTTTTTGCTGTGGTAGAACTGCAGTTGCTCAAAACTGCTTGTTTCAGACAGTCAATGAACTGAGTGGCTAACATAGAACAAAATGACAAAGTAAAATACATCTTCTTTATGCGAAGAAGACGAGTTTAACTGCACAGGGCATAAAGACCACAGTGTCCTAGTTTTATTGATAGGCTTTGATAGACAACAGAGAGCTTATCCATGTCGAACCCAAATGTGGTTCACCAGGCAGGGCAAACCAAGCCTGTGTGGTGGGGTTGCAGTTTCAGCGAAGGTTTTTGGGTTAGATTTTATGTTCAGCTATTTGAGACAATAGTCATCTATCATTATTGTCTGTAGCAAATAAGTGTGTTTTAATGCCTCTAAGCCATCAGCAGCAGCAGCTGGAAGTATGATCTTTTTGGGTTGTCTGTCCTGTAAATGCATCCAATTATTCCCAGTAAACATTAGAATGAATATATTGGAAGCCTTATAAGAATGTCTTCAAATTCGGTGCCAACTGTTACATTGATTCAAGGATGAATGGATTTGTTGTCCATAGGTTAAGGTCACTGTGACCTCACAACACACAAGAATTCATTCACTACTTTAAACAGAACAAAACTGAAATAGGATCAAATTCTGAAGTGGTCATATTTTCTATACAGAAGCTCAAGTCTGGACACACGGGGGAATGCAAACAACACCTTGGCTGGCTGATGAAGCCACACAACAGCAGGGTGGTAATTTCAGTCTCGTGAATAAATATTAAGTGTAGAGACACAGATGGTGGGAAGCTTGTAAATTACTGTCAGGAAATATCTTAAAAATAAACGTGTCTTTACTCTGCTGGAAGGCCTGAAGCTCCTGATTGGCCAGCTTTAACTTCCTCTTCTCATCTTCCAGCGTGACAAACTTCTTGTTGAGCTCAGCGTGCTGCAGGGTCTTGGCTTTGGACTGCTGCTGCAATTTCGTGACTTCGTTCATGAGAAACTGCGTCAGACCCTCGTGACCCTCCTCCACTGCAGGAGAGGAAAGGAGGAAAAAGGCAAATAAATGGACTGGCATTCATATAGTGCTTTTCTACTCTGAGCACTCGAAGCACTTTCCTTATTGCAAGCCTCGTTCACCCATTCATACAAGCATCTTTTTCTGTGCCTATGTGCTTTTAGCCCAGCAGTCGATCACAAAAGATGTGTGTTCGTGCATATATGTGTGGGGGTGTCTGCAACCAATGGTGATCGTCTCACCTACGATGGTGGAGAAGCGTCGTGTTGGTTCCTTCCCTGTGACCAACTTGTACAGATCAGGGTAGTAAAACTCGAGACTCTCCAGAAAGGCCACATACCCCCGCTCGCCTTTAGTGTGGAGGATGTCAAGTAGACGGCCTGAGAGAGGATGGATTAAACACATGATAGGTCAAAAGAAAATTTGTTCTGCCTTTAAATGTGGAAACACGTCTTTCTACCTACTTGTGCGGTTTGCTTTTGTGGTGAGCAGTATGGAGTTGAGAATCTCGTCCTCATCCAGTTCATCCAGGACTTTGCACTGACGGAGGTAGGGGGTGAGCTTCGATGGGGTGATCGTACAACACAAGTTGTAGCGTTTGCTGTCCACCTTCTCCCACAGTGCCTCCACATCATCAGATGTCCCATTTTCCATCTCTTACACCCTTAAGAAGTAGCAAAACCCGCAGGGGCTGTTAGCTGTGCAACGTGTTGACTCTTACTCAAAAAGCACATCCCAGTTTGCATATGTGAGCTAGCCGAGAGCAGTCAGCTGGTACAAAATGGTGAAAGGAAAAAGGAGAACGAACAGAAAGGACACATCTGTTAGGGTCTGAGAAACCACAAGACGAAATATGATATTTTAATTTTTTTTTTTTTTTTTTGCACATCAGCAAGACTAAGAAAGACGCAGCAAATTAAAAATATACTCATTTAAATATAAGGGCCCAGAAACAACTTTCTGTTTTGAGAATGAGTATGCTTAGGTAATCACAGTCACACTGTTAAAGATTGTGGTTTTCAAGCATTATGAAGCATTGATTTCTGTGATTCTGTTTATGAATATGATGCTAATCGTTAATGACATATGGATGGATTCGCTTTCCTACTTTGGTCTTTATGGAAACATCTGAACAGATAATATCTGGGGACACGTGCCCGTGGTTCTTGGAAGCTGAATGAATTTATTAGCCTCCTGACTTTTCCATTAGTACCACTACTAGTACTACTACTACCACGAAGCTGACATTTGTGGTTTTCAATTAAGATTTCCCGGAATTCACCAGCTGATACGTAATGCACACACATCTCCTTCAGACTGAAGTGTAACAGCTTTAAGCGTATATCAGCACGCTAACATGCTAAGCAAAAATGCTAAATGTACAAGTGGAGATTAAAAGAAACATTTAGTCCATATGGCTAGTGCTGTCTTCTGGATGAGCATCTAAATTATTATATTTCTGTATTCAAATATCAAAATACTAATTTATCTGCAGAAGGTTTTTGGCTAAGCGGTCAAGGGCAGACCCTTTCTGGCTACCCTACATAACCAGCGGTGTTGCAAATTAGGAAGCACGTACCGGTGCAGCTGGAGTTACACGGTATTACTGCTGTTTTTAAAGCAGAACTGTTTTGCTGAACCATATTACTAAGGCCACTGTTTCCATTCAGACACACTATAAGAGAGGAAGCACCATTTGAGACTTCAGTTATATTGCAATCTTCATCAACAATGAAAAAGGAAATAAGAATTATAAGTTTCTGCAGTGCTCCAATGTAAGCAGCCTCAAGCATCGTCTGGCTCCATCACTGGTGATGAGGTAAAACGTGTCTGGTAAATTGACTTCTTTAGTCACCCCACCTAACGCCCACCTAAAAGGGCCTCTAGTGACATCACCTGAGGCAATATATCATTATGGAATCATTCTCCCTTCAAACCCAAAAGAACTTCCAACTGATTTCAGACACCTGTAAATGGATTTCGCAGCGTAAAATCTTTTTTTATATACAATACCAGTCAAAATTGTCCTGATAATTTGAATTGCCAGTCTTCCTCTCACTCCCACTTGATTTCCTCTCTCCATCTTACACACAACACATACAGACATGCAAACTGTCCATGCATTGCTGGCATTTGCATGCTCCTCGTGTAGTGGGTGTTATCCTACAAGCCTGCTTTGTGACTCGAAGCCAACAGTTAGGCAAATCGTGGTTATCTGATGTCGCTGCACATGTAAACACACACAATCACACACACTTTTGCATACTCTCACATGCACTGCATGTGTAAAAACTGGAGCTTGTGCTTTTTTTTTCTGATTAGAAATGACATATACTGGTTAAATTGTGGCTTAATAATGCCAGAGTAGTAGTATTTTCAACTTCATCGTAAATGTGAAAGTAAATCAAATGTGAGATTGAGCTCTTTTCAATAACTTTCCCTCTATTATTTCATTATTTTTTCAGATACTTGCACACACATTGAACAAAATCAATGATAAGCTGCACTGTAGTCCGTCACAGGCAGAAATATTATACCCTCTCTACACCTAAGCTATTATTTGTAGCTACAGCGTGCATACACTGCCACAGTCACAGCAGATGATGAAACCACAAACACTCAGACCAACACACACCCCTGCAGCCGTGCTCATGCATAAGTACACAGCGCATGCAGGCACATCATAAACACATACACACACACACACACGCACGCGCGCACAGACCCCTTCAGTAACCGCACACATGTTTCGTCTTCTCTTTTTTCTTATTTTGGAGTTCATTACCGAGAAAGCTCATCCTTGCTTCCTCCTTTTCAGACCAGATGTGAGTAGCTGCTCCCTTCCTCTATTTTGTCTTCGCCTTCACAGGCAGCCACTTTTGTTTATAGTGTCGCGGTCAGACGAGTTGATTGTCCGTTTTAAAGCCGTGCGCAGACGCGCGTTTAACACGGCCTTCCTCTGCGTTTATGTCTCTTATATATTACTCACAGGAGTAACCGTGTTTAAGTTTTTGCAGGAGGAGAAATGCCCCCCACCCCTTTTTTTTTTTTTTTTTTGGAGTAGTCACACTACATGAGTTCACTTCAGTATTTCCACTCAGAGGGACGTATAAAATAAAATAAAATAAAAAACTTGAATTCAAGTGTTGATGTCTTCTTTAACGTCTGTCTACATCAAACTCGGTGCACCTAAGAGAGAGATTTACTTTATAGGGGTTTCAGATGGGATTTCAGTTGCTTTCAGTGTCAGTGCCTCAGCTCGAATACAAAGCCATCAAACTCATTCTGAAACTGTTTTCATTATTCTGCATCTGGAGTGGAAAGCACTAAAGTGTCCTTAAAATGGTGATCCATTTTCTGCTGCGCACTATTCAGAAAGCTTTTCTTTTTGCTTTGGCATGTTTCCAAAGCAGTTCAGAAACATGCCAAAAAGAAAAAAAAAAACCAACAAACTTATCGTGGGAATCAGTTTGTAGAGACCACCTTGTGATAATGAGAACGGATGACCTAATTCTAACACCCAAATGACTCTAGTTTCTATACGAGTCCATCTAAAATAGCATATTGATGCTTTATGAATGGCAGCTGAGATTAACCCTTTGAGGTCAGTGTGTAGGTGGGTGGGGGGAGGGGGAGGGGTCACTGCAAAACACAGAGAGCATAATCTCTTTTAGATGTATTAACTCACATTTGTTATTTAGTCTTTTTTGATAGCAAAAAGTGTGTCGCTTTTCACAATAAGGCATTAATGTCCAGTGGCAGTAGAAGCTGATAACGTGGGTCATGAGGAGCCGCATGCTGTGTTAGAGCTGTTGGTGTTTAAGGTTTATAGCCTTCTGTAAGCGAGCATCCATTTGTGGTTGTCATCCCTTTTTTTTTCATTTTGATTATATCAATAAAAACCAAATGTCCTTCACAGTTTGAATCTAATAACTCAACAGTGGGGCCACTGACTCATAGGCTGAAAGTGTGTGACCTGAGATTATAGTGCCATTGATCAGCACACATAATTTGCATTATGTTCGGCTTATTCCTGTAGCACATAAATGTTTTGCATTAATTTTTTTAATGCAGCCCGTCCAGGCGCACAAGACCAGGTCATATGATCCTATATGGGGGCTTTGTGGCTTACTGTCAGAGTGCTGGCCTCAGACTGGCTGGTCAGCCAGCTGATGGGCAGGTATGATTGGTTCAGGTGTGCAAACCATCATAAAGGCTCTATTGTCCAGCCGAATAGTTGAAGCTATAGGAATTTGATATCTGGGCTCTCTTTGTGGAGGCTGATGAAAGAACACAGCAGCCAAAGGCAGACGTCCAGCTCCTCTAAAAGTTTTCTATGCACAGCTTTCATAGTTTAGTAGTTTAAAAAAAAAAAAAAAAGACCAGCCAGCTGGCATCCGCTGATCCTGCAACAAACTACTTTGCATCTCACTTTAAATACTTAACAGAAAAAGAGAAATGGACATTTGGGCAAAAATCATGGAGTCCTAGTGATTTCCCATGCTTATTATGTCAGCTTTGACAGCCAGTTAAATATTATTTCTTTTTTGCTTGCAGCATTTGAAAATTTAGTACATGCTGTTAGCGGGGTGGCGTCCCTTTTTGCGCAGTTTTTAAAATTAGAGCTCCCCATTTCCTGAAAATATTACTCAACCGTTTCAGTGACATGATAAGACTTTTTTTTCTTAATGAACAAGCAAAAACCAGTCACATCTGCGCTGCACATGCCATTTGTGTGTCCCTGCCTCGCACACACTCTCACTCTCACTCTCATCATTGTTTCTGCACCTGCTGCTGGAATCCCAGACATTTTGAATAATGCCAGATAGATTAAAAACATAATGCCAGGGCAGGCAATGACAGAATTGCAGATATTGGGTTACAGAGCTAATAACCAATAACTTTCCTAATGTCAGAGTCACGAGGATATCAGCGAATGCAAAAACATAGATCCTCCTGATGGAGTTGAACAGCAGATTACAGATTCACTCTCATCCTTTATCAAGAGTCACAGTTTCTGAAAGAATAACTGGCCTGTTTTTTTTTTTTTACGGGCAGTGCGGTCTGTATTTTAATCATAGCTCTAATCTAGATGACACACAGCACGGTTCAGAAAGTCTGTCATCGCTGCGGTGATATGAGGTGTAAGTCTGTTTGACTCCTCGTTTTTTCCACTCCAAAAAAAGTGTCGCACGTTTACAAGACTGTTGGTGGACTTTTCTTTAAAGAATAAATATATTTTTTGTCATATTTCTGGGGGGGGGAAAGACAGTTATATGCGCTGGCCATTTTTTACTTACCTGAGACGCGGCGGATATGAAATTCAAAGAGTCGCAGAGAGAGTAAACTTGGCCTGTAAGTGTGGCGTGGAGCCTGTTTCTGCTGTTTTCTTGCCTCGTTAAAAACAAAACGCCCGTCGTTCCACCGCGAATCCTAAAAGCTCAGGTTGTCTCCATTTATCCAAAAGACTGAGAAGTTTTAAAGATCGCGGAGAGCGCATGGGAGCTGCGGCCCCGACTCACTGCCTGAGATAAAGAAGAGAGCGATCGCGGAGGCGGGCGGTGTGAGCTCAGATGGAAATAACAAGCTCTGCGCACGGAGGTGAGGAAGCGCCAAACCCCGGAGCTGTGGCAGTGTTTGCGCTGTAGCTGTGATCAGATATGGCATCATTGCCCTATAATAAATTCATCCACTCTAATAGGGACTTGTGAGTTTATAATGTGTCATATAAGGATTATTAGGCTTCTTGTCTGCCATTCAGGTGGCCCGCAGGCTGAAAGCTTCTGTCTTATCTGACGTAAACTCACTGTTTACTCTTTCAGCTGCGCGATATCAACTTAACAGCAACTTTTTCCTTTCGTTTATTTCACTTCAGTATTTCCGTCGTGATGCTTTGGTTCCAGGCAGCGTTTCAGACAGAAATATGCACTGTTGAGGATCAAGCTTGAACGATCACAACATTAAAACCATGTTTACACGTAACTATAGGTATTAATATTTTTATGACTTTCAGTAGCCTATGTTATCTTTACTGGGGAGCTGTTACATTGTAATGGTGGCAATATGCTAACACTCCGACACTGCATAAACTATTAATCTGTTGCTTTAGTCCATAAGAGGTGGCGCTCCATCCTTAAGTGACATTCTTATTTCCAAATAGGAGGATTTCACATATCTAACCTACACTCACTCTAACCACATTAGAAAATAGTGAAGTACAACTGTCTAAAATATTGCATTTGCACATGAACAACTTGTGTTTTTCAATGGTCTGCAATTTTGCAGTGTCTTAAATTGGGGAAGACAAGTTTGTGGCAGCAGTATGCACATTTTAGGTTACTATAATTAACAAAGGGAAGGAACTGTTTGGTTTTTTTGTTTGGTTTTTTCTCTCTCTCTCTCTCTCTCTCTCTCGCTCTCTCTCTCTCTCTCTCTCTCACTCTGCACTGGATAAATAACATGCAGCTTGTGGCTATCTTATTTTTACAGACTAAGAAACTGTTAAAATAAACAGCGTGCTGTAGCTACATTTATGGAAAGTTGGCAAAACTAACAAAAATCAACAATTTTACAATGTTATGCATAAGTTTTAGTACAAGATGAAGAGAGGAAACACTGTTGGTCCTGATGGCATACCTGTTGAGGTATGGAGATGTAGGAAAGAGGGCAGCAGGTTTTTAATCAGACTGTTTAAGGCTATCTTGAAGAGTGAGAAGAGGAATGAAGTGCAGAACTGTAGTAACTACAGAGAGATAACGCTGATGAGTCACACCATTAAGATATGGGAAAGAGCTGTTGAAGCTAGTTTAAGAACACAGATGGCGATCAGAGAGCAGCAGTGTGGCTTCATGCCAAGAAAGAGCACTACAGATTGATGTTTGTTTTGAGAGTGCTGATTGAGAAGCACAGAGAAAGTCAGAGAGAGCTGCATTGTCTTTGTGGAAATAGAGAAAGCATATGACAGGGTGCCAAGTCAATAACTGTGGCAGTCCAGGAAGAAGTCAAGAGTGCCAGAGAAGTATATGAGGGTGGTGCAGGACATGTATGAGGACAGAGCGATAGATAGATTCAAGATGGGGGTGGGATGATATCAGGGATCACTCTGAGCTGTTTATTGTTTGGAGTGGTGATGGACAGGCTGACAGATGAGGTCAGGCAGGAGTCTCCGTGGACTATTTGCATACAACACTGTGGTCTGTAGTGAGAGCAGGGAGCAGGGGGAAGAGAGTCCAGAGAGGTGGAGGTATCCTCTGGAGAGAAGAGGAATGAAACTCAGTACAAGCAAAACAGAATACATGTGTATGAATGAGAGGGAACAAGAAAAATAGTCCGCACACCTAGAGTGCTCCTGAGAAATCTAATTTAATCAAACCTCGAACAGGTCACTTAGAAATCTAATTTAATCAGACCTGTTCGAGGTTTGATTAAATTAGATTTCTAGGTGACCTGTTCGAGGTTTGATTAAATTAGATTTCTCAGGAAATCTAATTTAAGTTGTGCGGACTATTTTTCTTGTTTACTGTGGGTTTTTTGTCCAGCACCCTTTTGTTAAATATTTTTGGATGTGCGTGCTTTTTCTTGTTCTATGAATGAGAGGGAGACAGGTGGAAAGGTGAAGATGCAAAGAGCAGAGGTAGTGAAGGTAGATCGCTTTAAATACTTGGGGTCAACCATCCAAAGCAATGGACAGTGCACATGAGAGTGCAGGCAGGGTGGAGCAGGTGGAGACAAGTGTCAAATGTGATTTGTGACAGAAAAATAGCAGCAAGAGTGAAAAGGAAGGTTTACAAAATTGCAGTGAGACCTGCTGTGATGCGTGGTTTGGAGACGGTGGTGCAGACAAAAAGACAAGCTGGAGGTGGTGGAGCTGAAGATGCTCAGAATGGACAGGATTAGAGATGAGTACATCTGAGGGACAGCTTAGGTTGAGCAGTTTGGAGACAAAGTTAGAGAGGCAAAGCTGAGATTGTTTGGACATGTGCAGAGGAGGGATGGTGGATATATTGGACAAAGGATTTTAAAGATGGAGCTGCCAGGAAGGAGGAAAAGAGGAAGGTTACACAGAAGATTCATGGATGTAGTGAAGGAGGACATGATAGGAGGATAGGGTGCGATGGAGGCAAAAGATCTACTGTGACAACCCTTAAAGAAGAAAAAGAAGAAGACGTGTTATTTATAAAAGTATCAAACTAAGATAAACATTTAAATATACGAATAAACAAAAGTGGCCTATTAAGAATTGAAATTACCCTTCTGTAATAGAGAAAACAGTAGTCATTTCATTGTGTATTTTGAGGGACTGTTGTAAGAACCGGGCAGCTTTTCAGAGTCCAAAAAGTAAAAATGTTTACACGAAGGAGAAATGCAACAGAAGAAGGTTATTAGGAAGGTTAATTTTCCCTCAGTTCGTTACGTAAATATAACTGTCACCTTACCGTAAGGTGACGAAGTGGGAGGGTTCGGCAGTGCTTTGAGTGAATTAGCGGAACTAAAGTCACGTCACGTGATTCCAGTCAGGACTTGATTAGCAAACGGACTGTTTACCTTCCGCTGCCGACAGATGTAGCAGAGCAATATTCTCTCAAAATGTATTCTCACGGTTCAGAGAGCTTAATTAAACAAGCGAGGTAAGACGAAATAAACGGATAACCTTCTTTGCTTCACCACATTTATATCTCCGCGCATTTCGCTTAATCTGTTTAGTCAGTGAAAGTAAAGCTAGCTAGCCTGTTGAAGACTTCTTCATTTTACTCGAACTTTTCACGGCTCTTTAGGACTTAGGACTTTAACCACAGTAGAAGGAAATATGTTGACTGTCACATTACTCTGTTAAACTTTTACTTATGTATTTAATTTTACGAAACAAACATTTACATTTTCAATTTCGTGGGACCTGTCAAAGGTCTGTAAAGAGATTAAACCAGCCGGGCTGTCTTTTGCAGGGAGATTCAGGAGTCTGAGCTGCAGAAGTTTTACAGCAGGTTGGTGAAGCTGCTTCAGGGCAAGGAGCTCGGTCATGACGCAGTCGACTCCCTGCAGAGGTTGCACCTCATCCTTTCTGCCACCAAGTACACCCGAACGTGAGAGCTCCCACCCACACCTCTCATACCTCACGGATGAGCTGATACCCGTTTTCATTCTCACTACTCTCCGCATTTCACACTTAATGATTCATCTGCACCTTCGTGTGTTCATTTCTTATAACTTCAGCTACTACCCTCCTTCACTAAACCAATTTTTTTTTCGTTTTCACTCCCTCCTCCCACTCTTTCCTCTAAGCATTCATTAGTGTCAGTGATTCAGGGTAGGTCCAATCTAAAAAAAAACAAAACAAAACAAAACTTGCTCCTTGTGCCTCTCTAAAGTGTCACCTTATTTGATTTACACCTGCCTCTAATTTATGTGTTCATCCACCAAGACCACCTGTGTGTTACTTTTAGTAGGAGTTCCACTTGTCATCAATTCAAATGAATAAATGTCCGGTCTTACATTTTGCTGTTGCTGTATTTTCTATAAGCAACCAACTCCTTGCTTTGTGTTTACAAAGGCAGTCACAGTCCGACAGTTCAGCCTGTCACATATGAGTCAGACATAATATAATTGTTAGAAATCAAGTCACGTGAAAGTCCTGGATCTGTATTACTGTGGGATAAATAAGTAGATTGTCTTTGTGTTTAATACCCACTATAAACTTCCTGCCACGGTCTTATGTCTCCTCTGCTGTCATCAACCCAAGGCTGCCTTTAGAGCTGGAGAAGAAGTTTGTAGCACTCCTGTCCTCACCTGCGGAGCAGCTTCAGGTGCTGAGCGCTGCTGTGCTCAGAGAGACACTGCCCCTCTCTGGACAGGAACTGAACTACAACCAGGAGAACATCAGCCAGCTGAACAGTCACGCTACTGGTCTGCTGCTTTCACAGGTGCAGAACTGAAAGTGTCTGGTTCAGCCTACTTCTTCATTATTCTGAGACATTTATAAGTTTCACCACATCATTTTGCAGCTCAAAATATTTGAGAATAGCTTTAATCAGTAAAACTTTGGTGTTGTTTGAAGGACAGTCTTGTCTACGAATTTTAGAGCATTGTTGTTGTAACTTTAAATCCACGTATTGTCTTATAATACAGTCCCAGCTTGTGTTTATTTTTAAAGGCATCATCTAATGTCAACTTCTTTCACACTTGACAGGCTGGATCCAAGGCTGATCTTTCCTCTCTCTGCACTCAACTCCTTCGTAATCTGGACAGCCGACCATCTGAAGGGCCAACTCACTCACTTATGTACACCCTGCCAATCCTCAACAACATCCTCACACACAGCCCAGAGTGCCTCAACGAAGGTAACAGACAGAGAGTTCCCTCAAGATGAGCTGGTCTGTCTGGACTCTTATCAAATGTTGTACAAAAGAGTTACACATTACTTCCTGTCTTCGCTTTGTGGCGTTAGAGAGCACCAACTAATTGTTCACCTTGTGTAGAACACACCATGTTATGATGTTTGTTATGTAGTGATGGTGTCATTTGGTAATATTCAGATGCATATGAAGACATTTTTTATGTGTTTTGAAGCATCAAAGTAAAATTAATTTTGGGAAGAGTAATATCAGGTAAAGGGACATCTCTGAATTCATGTACATTTGTCTTATTGCCTAAAGTTGTGCACGCTGGAGAGATTTGCACACAGACCCGTCTCTGCTTCTGACTGTCTGTAGATCAAATGACCCTTGTAAGCAAAAAGCTTGTTGATTGGCTGCGTTATGCCAGCATCATGCAGGGAGGCGTGGCTTCCTCTGGGGGATTCTTCACAGGGCCCAGATCCCGTCAGGTGAGCTGTTAGTTTATATTCAGCAGCTAAAGATTACATGAACCTTACAACGCTTTCAGAAGGGTAATAAAGTAGAGAAAGTATAGAAATTAGTAAAGCTATACGGGATCATTTGTGCATTGGTTTTTTGTTTTTTGTTTTTTTTTCCTCTGTCAGCCAGTGCCGATAGCAGAGCTGGATGGGACAGTGTCGGGTGATTTCTTCACTGTGCTATGTGTGGGTCAGGGCTTCACTGAAGACCAATGGATGAACGTCTATTCCTTTTCCATGCTGCGCCATTGGCTTCTCACCTACCACTCCAGCTGCAGCACTACAGGAGAAGCAGGTATGACCTATGCAGCTCACAAGCATTTGCTGTAACATGCTAGAAACACTTTTATGTAATTTTATGTATGCACAGCTCCACATTTCTGCTCATCTGACCCATTTTTACTTCTTTCATTAGTTATACACTAGCTTAAATGGCAGGTGTTTAAATAACAGTATAATATTTCTGCAAGAATAAGCGAGTTTCTGCTTTTTTTTTTGAGGAGCCTCTGCCTCAAAGTAAGAGTTATTAGAGCTGTTATTGCTTCATATGAGTCTCAGATGACCTGCTCTGTGTTTTCATCATCTCCAGCAAACAGGCTACAGCTCAGCCTCTCACTCTCCCACTCCTTTTCTAATGGTAAGACATGAGAAGGTGCAAACCTTCCTTGCATGTACCTGCTTCCAAGAAGAATTAAATAAGCTGAAATCTCCCACTATTGTTTAACTGGGGGCAGTTAAGGTGAACTCACAACTCTAAGCTTGAACTAACAAACAAATCTCTAATAAGAAATCCTAATCTATGACTTTCAACCTCATCTTTCCACAGTCATTTGCCTTCCTGTTCTAATCATGATCAAACATACTCTGACAGCAACCACTTTAAGAGTGAGATGTTGAACTATAAGTGCCACAGAGCCACATGTTGCATGTGTTTGTGTAAATAGCGTGGGTGGCAAGCTTGATTTCATCTTGAAACTTCTGCGTTTGGATGTTCATGATCTTCAGCCCTAATTTGCCTACCATGTTTTCTTGTAATAGCATTCCAACAATTATTAGTCATTGACGATGTCACTTTCTCAAACGTGCATGGTACTTACTGCTAACCCTCAATAGTGAGCTCATCTTAAAGCTTTAAATATAAAAACATTAATGCATTCTGTCTGCTGAGAAGGACTGTCTGTTCTGTGGTTTGCTGTTAACAAAGTGGATCTGTGCAGTTTTAATGTAAACACAGTTTTGTTTACATTGTCAGTGTGACTCACGGAGGCCGTGCAGAATCCACTGCTACAAACAGATGCACATATGAGTGATTAAAGAAAGTCTGTGGCACTTTCTTTAATCACTCAAAGTTACAAATATAATATGAGGCTAGTGTTAGTCATGCAGCGATAGTTTGACTTTCTCCACATGGGCAAAAGCACATCTTTTACTCAGAATGAATTATAAAGCCATAATCTGATGGAGTTTTTAATATTTTACCATAACTGTAAATGACTTAAATGAGCTTAAAATAATATAATTTTCCCAATGATTTACTTGTGCTACAAAGGAAGTTCAACATATCCAGGATTTATTTTATA
>JAVDPK010002840.1:146763-160390 GCA_034780415.1 Cichlasoma orientale
CTTGGTATTTTTGGATTGATCCCTGGAAGTCCCTTTCTGATCACTTGAACTGTGCACCCTGCAGTTTCACCACAAACGTGCAAGCAGATAAACATTGATTTTATTTATTTTAAATTGACCCAAATTTTGTGTAAGGGATCATTGCTCAATATTCCTGGGAAACCACCTCATGCATTGTTCTTCCAAGGCGAGGCTATCAATGCAGAGTTGTGCTGTCTGAGGGAGAATCTTCAGATGAAACAGGCTAAGCTGTGTTGCATGCCATCATGCGTTGGCTCAGAGCGCATTGAAAACGCAGGAGTGTTTTGGCCTTGACGAAACAGGACTTCTATGGAGTGATCTAAAAATAGCAGCCACACTGAAAATGGTCCAGAGGTGCAAGAGAAAATGATCAACATTTAAGTCAAATCGAAACGATGTAGGATTTTTGGAAGTCTGATTTTTATAGCACCAATCCCAGAATGTTTTCCCTCACATTTTGTATACACTGTTATATTGTGGCCAATAAACATGGTCAAAGTTTTTAAATGAGTAATTTAGGTGTGAGAAATGTTTGTGAATCAGAAGCTTCAGACTGCTCCAAACACTCAGTTTCAGGCTGTTTTTGTTTTTTTTCCTCCCTTCATCTTGCCTTTGTATGATGCCACTAAGAGCTCTAGCTTTGAGGCAGCAGACCCACCCAGCTGCTATTGAAACCTTTTGTTTCCAAAGTGCAGCCGATCAGAAGACAGCTGGCTTAAAGTAGTGGTTCTCAAACATTTGTAGCATGCCCCATTTCAGATACTATGTCCCATAGCTCACAGCACACTCTTATTTTCCTTCCGTGGGGGGAAGGAAAACAGTCTTGTGTGGGATTTATGACCCTGCATCACTGTAGCTCTTTGGCTACATAGAATGAGGAAGGTCAGCTAGCAAAGAGGCTATAGAGTGTCTCTATGACTTTATGACTTCAGTCTTTTCCATGGCAGGGGCTAAGCTAAAGAACAACAATAGCATAGCCCACATTTCTGTTTCCGTATTTTTGACACTGTTACCCGGTGACAAACCGCTACATGGGTCTGCAGAGCTCTCCATAGAACCTCTGGGCTACCGATGCACTGTCATGCTCGAACCTTTATCCCTTTGCTCATCAGCTTATTACTTATTACAGTATCATATTTATTATGGGATCCTTTAAGACTCAAATCCCAAACTGTTTAGAATAATTAAATCCTTTAAACAGATAAACTGCCATAACATGTCACAGAGCACTGATGAAATAATAATTACTCTGTGTGTGTGTGTGTGCGCGCGTGTGTGTGTGTCCTGCAGCTGACACTGAGGATGTGTGCATTGTGGAGCGTCTGTTCTCCAGCAGCCTGGTGGCTATAGTTAGTCTGAAGGCCCCCCGGAAGCTCAAAGTCTGTCACTTCAAGAAGGGAACCGAGATCTGCAACTACTCCTATTCAAACACTATACTGGCTGTGAAACTCAACAGACAGGTAGGATGAGGGTCATTTGCAATTCACTAGGTAATATTCATGAATACAAAGGGGCTTATTCACCCTGAAATTAAGGTTTTGTTTGCTAAGTACATGCAAGCAGTACTTGTTGATGATGTGCCGTTCCTCTCCAGAGGCTGATTGTGTGCCTGGAGGAGTCGCTCTACATTCACAACATCAGAGACATGAAAGTGCTGCACACTATTAGAGAAACTCCACCCAACCCTTCAGGTGAGTCTGAAGAAGCGTCTCTCTCATTAGCGTATAAATAAGACTATTTACACTTATGGTACCTGAACTGGTAGAAACATGATTATTGCAGTCAGACTTTGCTGGTGTTTACATGAGTTTTTTTCCCCCCCATCTTTCTTTACTTATTAATTTATATTTGTGCTCATATCTCTCCAGGATTGTGTGCCCTTTCTATCAGCAATGATAACTGTTACCTGGCATACCCAGGCAGCGCTACAATAGGGGAGGTCCAGGTGTTTGACACAGTCAACTTGGTAGGTGAACTCACACACAGGTTAAAGCTTTCTGAGCTCCTATTTAGAAATAAAACTGTCAGGCTGAGGGGTTTGATCTTGAACAGTGGTGTTTCAGGTTCTGAATGTCTGTGTAGGTTCCCACCATCCAGGACATGGTAGTCTCGAGTTCTTGCAGAGAAAGCAACTGGATGACTTTAGGTTCATGAAGACACTTCTTCAGTTCATAAATATGGGAGCTGAGAGCTCCAGATAGTTAACACCTAGTAGGGGTTTGCCCTTTGGGGGTGGTCCTGAGGGTCATTGTCCTACTAGTAATCATGAGCCAAGGTGTGGAAAAAAAGACATGAGTCATTACCATCACTATCACCAGGCTCCAGGCTCCTTTGTAAGACATTGCCCCACCCCCACCATCTGTTGAGCCATTGAGACCACCTGAGGTGATGTGTGAGTGGGGGTTGAAACCCCTGGGAAGTGATCTCGAGGCTGCATTGTAGGTGGCTGATAGCTGGTGTCATAAACCAGCACCTCTGCTCAGAGATGGTTGTTCACAGATGGCCTCCTTCAATCCTCTCTCAAACCGGCTCTCCTAAGTCCAAAACATTGGCGTCGTCTCCTATGTAGAAGTCCAATCACTCACTGCACTGCCCAACATGCATTATGTTTAGCTTGTTTGGATGTTTTGTCCTTGGGATGAATCAGTTTTTGTCTGTGGGTGTTGCCGGGCCTGAAAGTTTCTGAAGTCGTTGATCTCTGTGTCTTTGTGTTTTCCAGCGAGCAGCAAATATGATTCCAGCGCATGACAGCCCATTAGCGGCTCTGGCTTTTGATGCTACTGGAACTAAGCTGGCCACAGCTTCAGAGAAGGTAGTCCAGCCACTGCGCAGTACATTGGCCTGTCATCTCTGTGGCTAGTTTCTGTGTGATTTTTGTTTTCCGCCTGAGTAAATAAGGATCCCTATTTTTGCTTCCTGTTATAGTGTTGTAACTCTGTACATTTTGTGTCTTTTTCACTTCCTCCCAGGGTACAGTCATCCGCGTATTCTCAATCCCAGAGGGACAGAAGCTCTTCGAGTTTCGACGAGGAGTCAAGAGGTAGAGGATTTATGACGTATGCACGTGTTCATACATGTTCGCCTTCTCCTCTGTGCATGCATGTCACTGTGCTTATCTTCTCAGGTGTGTGAGCATCTGCTCATTGGCGTTCAGTATGGACAGCCTGTACCTTTCTGCCTCCAGCAACACAGAGACGGTCCACATCTTCAAATTAGAAACACAGGAGAAGAAGTATGTGTACGTAGCTGTCTTTGAAAGGCTTCCTTCTTCTGTATCTTCCAAAGAAACATGCATCTCACACTCTGTAAATCCACACTCAGGCCAGCAGAGGAGCCCACCACATGGGGAGGTTATCTGGGGAAGGTCTTGATGGCATCCACCACCTATCTGCCTTCCCAAGTCACAGAAATGTTTACCCAGGGGCGAGCCTTCGCCACCGTACGTCTGCCCTTTTGCGGACATAAGAATATCTGCGCCTTAGCTGTGTGAGTACACAAGTTCTGCACTACACAGTGAACACAAATACAGCACCGTGTTTGAAACGCGGTAACAGTTTGTTACGTTTCTTGACATGCCAGGGAAAAAAAAATGTAATAAAGTAACATGTATTATTCAGTGCCGACCAAATTTACAATCACAGTCAAATTTACATCCTGTGAATTTGTAGGTACTGTCAGTCAGGCCATTCTCCACTGCAGAGAGAGCTGAAACTTCCTCCACAATATTACCAGCAATAAGCAAGTCAATTCCCCTCAGAGCAGTTTGAGCTGTTGCTCTGAGTTCATCTCCACAATAGGTCTCCTGCATTGCTTCTTCAAAATGTGAAGTAGAGCTCCTGACAGACGCACTCGTAAAACACTGCAAATACTTAAGTAATATAGCCTCATCTTCTCTGCCATCTCACTGCATGTCACTATGCAGCTGTGCCAAGGAGTCAGAGACGGAAACATTGCAAATGTGTCAGAGATTTGCTTTTTTTTTGTTGATGAAGGAACTGGAAACAGGAAAATACAGCAATATTTTAAAAGCAAGTGGTTACTTTTTTTTTTTTTTGAAAAAGTAACTAAATCAAATGCAGAATTAAACTATGTTACCTGGTTAAAATGAAGAGTAGCAGTGCACTGCTTTGCAACTGTTAGACTCAACACTGATCAAAATAATGTTTACTGACCTGGTCTTGCTCATAGTAGCTACTGCTGCTGGGGTGAGATATGAATCATCTCCTTCAGTTTGAGAATAGGAAACAGGAAAATGTTAACGAGCTTGTAGGAGCTTTAATAACTGTCGGGAATATCAAGTCTGGTTCTTTTGACGAGAAAAGGCTGAAGAAGAGAAATGTGATTTAAAATGTTCGTATGAGCTTTGGTAGCTAGGATTGGACTTCTGGATGTTTTATGAATCTGTTTTCATTGTTTAAACTAGGATTCAGAAGATTCCCAGGTTGCTCGTTGCAGCGGCTGATGGCTACCTGTATATGTACAACCTGGATCCACAAGACGGAGGCGAATGCACACTAACAAAGCAGCACAGGTAACGCACATTTACAGTAAATGCAAAATGTGGCTAGCTGTAGCTGTCTACAAATTACGGGGTGAATTTTTGGGAGTTAAATTTGTTGTTTCTGTCACTAACCTTAGGTTAGACGGGAGTGCCGAGCCCCCCAATGAGATCCTTGAACAGGGGTCACATGATCGCCCACTTGTGGGCCAGACCTACTGTGCTGCTGCCTCAAAGGGTAGGTCACACAATATTCACAAGTTGAATTTTTTTATTTTACAGGAGTTTCTTTTAGTTTTCTCATAATTACATTTCTGAGAGTTATTGAGAGGCTTTGAGAGAGTTGCTTGACTTGACCATTCATTTGAAAAAAGAAAAAAAGAATGTTTTCACCCAGCCATTTCCCTCTGCTTATCTGGCACTGAGTCGCTGTGGTAGCAGGATAAGAGGGGTATTCCATAACTGTAAAGCCAGATGAGATGTATAATCTCTTTACAGAGTTCTGGGTCTCCCCCTAGCTGGGCATGTCAGGCTTATCTCAAAGGAAGGTGGCCAGGATGCGTTTTACGTAGATGCCTGAAACACCTCAGAAGGCTCCTTTTGATGCGAAGGACAGTTGCATTCTTTCAGTCACTGTTCTGAGCTCACAAAAATAGGTGAGGGTTGGAACATAGAAGGAAATGCTGTCTTTATCAGAGCAGTCCAATTTAAAAAAAAAAACAAAAAAAAAAAACTGTTTTTTACCTTCACTTGAGATCAGGATACTATCCCCCAGCTCAGAGGAAGCAATTAGTTTTCTGTCAGTGAACCAATGCCTCCAACAATTTTCCATCCAATTAACTAATGCAGTTCTTTATACCAGAATTCCTGAAAATTGTAGTATTTATTACTCTGTTTAAAATGGTTACTGTTCTTCATGTAATCAAAGGTTAAAAAAGGTTTAATGAGGAATGTTTTCATCCTCGTTGGCTGCAGGAAAATGGCACATTTGGGTGTCGTGATCGATTCATTTCTGGCAGAAAGGAAGGAAATTAGACTTAGGAATCGATATTTGACTCCTAAACTCTTGTTTCCTAGGTTACTGTGAAGAACAGGGCGCTGTGGGAGGGGTGGGGATAGAAGACGACCTCACCGACCTGCACTTGGAGGAAGAGAACGAGCAACCGCCGCTCATTCTCGAAACTGAGTGACACGACTGATGGCTGTACTCACCGATCAGAGGGCTCCTCTGGTGCTGCTAGAAACACGCGACCCAAGAGGAGCGTGGACAGGATCAAAGACGGGGATGGGGACTTATCTTTTGTTTGTTTTGTTTTTTTGCTCAGTGTTCAAGAGCCTGTTCTCCAGTTTGTTCACCTCTGTTCACATACACGTCTTTCTTTTTTTTCTCTCCCCCCCCCCTCCCTCCCTCCCTCCCGCTCTCCCTTTTCCCTCAGTTTAGCCTGAGCAGGCCAAACTGAAGCTTTGCATGTACATGTGCCAACCGCTTTAAAAAAAAACATGCTGAACATGTGAAAATGAATATCTGAGTGTGTGAGTGTGATTTTAAAAAAAAAAAAAAATGTAGCCGTGTCTCTTCTTAAGACACACACACAGAGCAAGCCCTGTGTGTGAGTATAAACTGATTGTGTAAGTGCCTCTCTGCCCCGCTGTCATGGCTTGTTTTGTTTGAGAGGGGGACCTCTTTTCATTGGCCAAATAAAATCTACTTTCACTTGTCCTATCTTAATTGAGGGTGTGTGCTATCTTTTCTGACCCTGTCCTCGCTCTCTCGCAGGCAGACTCACACACGCTGCCCTGCAGAGGGTGGGGCGTCAAAAGATTTTGGCATGAGGCGAAAGCGTTTGCGAATATGAGCATACGTTTGTTTGTACGTGTGCTTGGGCATGTACATTAGCAAACCATCTAGTCATTAGCTTTTACACTTGCCCCTACTCACTTTTACCCCATCCAAACAAGAGGCTCAGTGGACCTTCTGCCCTCTCCTCCCTGTCCTCAGGCCTGCAGTCATTGGTTGATTTTTAAACTATCAGTCTTTTAAAAACACACAACTACATAACTAATCATAACCAATGATGTGTCATGCGTATGAAAACATGCATGGTGGTGTTGATGTGGTACTGTGTCCATACATCTAAGACGTGGTTGGTGATGATCAGTGGAGAATGGCAGAAAGCTGCCGGTCTCCTCTTACGCCTCCTACTGTATCTTACTCTGTACATTATTAGATGTGGCAAGATATCATGAGGGGATAGCGAGTGTTTGGCCAGCAAGCAAACTGTGGATCTGGAGGTCGGGCTGAGCCTCATCAACTGGTCCAGGATGCTGCATGATCCCCCAAATAATCCTTTGGTGTTTGAAGCCACCGAGTAAGGATTAGCCATGGGAGTTTGGAGTGTGGGGCATTTTCTAATGATTTTGTATAAAATGTGAAACATTCATCTGAAACTAAAATAAATTCCATGTTGGTGTATGAAATAGGTGCCTTTTGTTCTTGTTGCACTGGCATCTTGGAGTTGTTATGAAGAGCACTTAGAGCAGCTGAATGGGACAAAATGTAACAAAGATTTTTAAGAAGTGAATTGTGTGATTTCTAAAGGTTGCCACCTAACTGCAGACATCTTCTGTAGCACACTGTACTGATATGTATGTGAAAGAATGAACCCTGGTAAGCATAGCATGCATATTTAGAGAGAGAGAATCTGAAAATACACACGCCTCCTGTCTGTGTTAAGTCCTTCCTTCTAGAAGAGCATGGGAATGTGTGCATGTTCTGTACATGTCAATGCTGACTTCATATGGGACTCAAACCCGGCCCTTTTAGGTCAAAAATGTTATTTGGCCACTGACAACCACACCTGACTTACTTTGATGGTATATGTTGCTCACATGATGTACTTTATACCCAGAGGAGATGTGGCAGTCCAGGTTTGCTGTGCAAAGACAGATGCCCACAAATCTCAATGGACTGAAGAGTGGGCTAAAATTCCTCCACAGTGAAGTGAGAGACTGATGAAGTCACAAAACAAATTCCTTCAAGTTATTGCTGCTAAAGGTGGTTTTATATGCTACTGAATCCTGGGGTGTATGAAGTTTTTTTATAGGATGAAAAACTGCTTTCTTTCACGTGCCATATATATATATATATATATATAAAATCAATCATCTAGTTTGATATTGTTACCACTCAGCTACACACAGCAGCATGAGCATTCAACTGGAGTCCTGTAGAAGCCCAAAGGCTAAATGTTATGGCTAACATTCAGTCTCAGGATTGAGCTATTGTACTTTCAGCACACTAAATTCTTGAATTCATTTGCACTGAACTACATTACTGTGAAACGGGGAGGTGGTAAGAAAATGCAGCCCTGTTTATAACTAACATTTTTCAGATGAAGAAATAGACGCCCTTCATCAGTTCACCAACACGGCTGATACGATCACTGGATCCACTTGTCATCTCAGATGAGGTGTAGATTTCTTTTTCATAGGCTCGGGCTGTCTTCACACTGGAAGCCTCTTAGTACTCAATTCTCATTTACAGCTCAGAGTCCTTGTATTATTATTATTTTTATTTTTTTTTGGCTTTTCATATTATTTAAAAAATGTGGCCAGTTTAAGATTTCAGAATGATCCACATGTATATAAACAACAACAAAGATGTCACACGCCTCGTGCTACTGTGCTAGTAGCTGACTCCTACAGGTTAAGTGACTTTCTAAGACTACACTGATTAGGACCATCAGTGATGTTAAAGACTTAATTAAAGCTCCATCAGAGCCTTTTTAAGACTTTCCTGTGGGTTCATATTTTCTCAGGCGAGCGTCCTCTGTTGGTCTGAGTGGGTGGGTGTCACTGTGGGAACACAAGACAAAGAATAAATAATCTTGTGCATGTCAGTGTGTACAGAAGCATGCAAAGATGGGTGCTAGCTCTGCTGTTTGTGCTCAAATACCTACCTGCAAGGTGTGTGTGTGTGTGTGTGTCGCTTTCCCTCTACCCTTCCTGTCCTCCTCTGGAAGGCTTGGTAACCTGGACTATCACGCTGCGGTGAAGCTCTTGGTGGCTGCGGCTCAATTCCTGGTCCTGATTTTGTTTCTATGTAATTTTTCTGCACACCTCAGCATCATCCAGGTCATGGACAGACTTCCTGTATTTTGACAGGCTGCTGTTGGCCTTCCGCAAACATGCACAAATTTGTTGGGTTTTTTTTCTGACAGAAAGTTTTTCAAATTGTTCCTTTAAACATTACCTACAAATAGAAAGATGTTAAGAAAACTATTTAAAGTATCACTACTGCTACTCACAGCTTCCTCTGTTGTTTATAAGACTTGAGCTTGTTCTGGAGTTTCTCCACCAGCTCCTGCATGTGCTGATTGGTCTTGTGGTCCTCCTCAGTCTGGAAAATCAGCTCTTTGAGTCGGCGCTCCGTGTACCGCTTCTACTCTTTGTCCAGCTCTTAATCTAGTTACAAGAAATAAGAATTGACGCAACATGTGGATGCTAAGCCAGGTGTGGTGGTTACATTTAAGAAAATTCTATTCTATTACAAATGCAATTTCTCTAGTTTCCAGTTTCTGGATGGTGCGTCTTCCGGCCTTTAGGGCTTGCTGCTCAGCCTCCTCCAGCTACAGTGTGAGGTCTGTGAGGTTCTGCTTTTGGTTATTCTTGATCTTCTCAAGGTGGGAGCTCCGTTCCTGCTCCTGCCGAAGCTCCTCGCACAGTCGCGTCACCTGGAACATTCCTGCGACGTGATCTCGCTGGTTCTGTGGTTCGATTTGTTTGCGGGCTCTCTCAGATGCCTCCAGGCCTCCTCGCGGCTCTTGCATCTCAGCCTGCATGAGCCGCAGACGGTGCTCCTGCAGGCTGTAATTCTCCCTCAGCTCCTTGTGCTGACGGGCGTCCTCATCCATCTGCACCTGCAGGTCCTGTCAGGGTGGAACACGAGGATTAGTGCTCTAGCTTTTGTTTTAGCAGTTCCGGATTCTTTCCTCATAATTAAAAATTAAAAAAAAAAAAAATCCTACTTTGATTGGCTGCAGCTTTTTGAGGGTTTTGATTAGCTCAGCATTGTTCCGGTTAGCATGCTCCAGCTGAATCTCCAAGAAATGATTTACATGAAAAATATTGGGGGGGGGGGTGTTCAAGCAGAGAAAGGGGTTTGTTAGGGAAAGTAGTAGTTACCAGCATTAAAAAAAAGAAACAGACGAGCTTTGTGGATGTGATTCAATGATGTGATACTCAAAATCACCACAAAACCAGCAATAGACTCAGATGATATTGTGTCTGCTTATGTTCAGGCAGTTCACATGTAGCCAAACCTTAAACCTGTCTGAGTATGATGTCATAATGTTTTCAAAGCACTGGGAAAATAAGGCATGTCTTCCTTCATTACTCAGTAGTCTGAGACAGAGTACACTTTTTTTTTTTCCCCCAAGCAAAAGAGAATCTTTGTACCTCTAGTGACGCTTCAGCCTCCTCCAGAGCCATCTGCAGCTCCTCTTTCTCCACCTCCAGTTTCTTCTTGGCTTTCTGCAGCTCGTGGACACTGCGGCCTCCTTCCCCAAGCTGGTCAACCAACTCTTTTACCTCCTCTGAGAGGAAAGGACACATAACCACCTCTTCTCTCACACTTTTCCCAGTTATGATCAGCTAGAACTTGTTGAGAACTTTGTTCTCCTTGCAGACAGTTTCTAAGTGATCCTGGCTCTCCTCATAAGCTGTCTTCAGCTTGTAGATCTCAGTCATGTGTGAGCGGCTCTCCATTTTGCTGTTCTCTAGTTTCAGTTGCAGCTCCTCATTCTTCTGGCTCCACTCGGCCGCCGTCTTATCAAAAACCCGTTGCTTCTTATCCAGAGCTGCTGCTGTAAACACGATGGCTTGAAAAGTTTTGACTAAATTCTGGTAAAACTTTGTAGGGCTGTAGAGTGGGCTCGTGTTAACAATACCTTCATGATCTGTTGCTCCAAAATTGACAAAAAGCCTTAGAACTTAGAAGGTGTGATTTTTTTCCAAGTGTGGTGTGTATTGTCAACATATAGAAAGTACTGTGTAAAGATTTAAAATATCTCACATTTGCATTTCAAATCTTTCTTTCAAGTTGACCCCCAAAATGCATTATATCTTTAAAGCAAGTATTATCTAGAGTAAGAGAATGAGCTGCCTTGGTGGAGGTTTCTCAAAGTGCTTCTTGTTACTGCTCTATCATTACAGAACTTTTTTTTTTTTTTTTAAACGAACAGTTAACAGGATAAATTAGTTCATTATCCTCACACAGAAGTTGTAACTGTATCAGAAGGTACAGAATTGATCGGCTAGCTTAGTTTCCAAGTAATGCATAGCTTTGAGTAGTCGGATGTTTCAGCATTGCTCTTGTTCCCGTGCTTGTGCCTCTTGACTGCTCTCTGCTGGATTTGTTTGTTATAACTGTCCTCCTGTGTATGACCTCTGCCTGGTAACAGTCTTTGGGCTTTACTCTGCCACAAGTGTCTCAATTTAGGGTCCTTTCCTCCCTTGCTTGCTTGTTACAGCCTAACATTGCAGCTATTCAGAAATATTGAGCACCATTAACTAATTATGGTCACTTTTTTACAAGTAAAAGTAAAAAAGAATAATAAACAGCTCAGCATTTCTTTACTTGCAGATCTGTGGCAGCGTACACTGTCAGTATGTGTGGACCTCATTACTGTTAAACCTGTGTGCGGTACACATTGAGATTTTGTGTTTATGCATGCGCATGTTCTCTGGGTCTATGGTAAGGTCCTCCACCTCTCCCTGAAAGCCTCTGCTTGACCTTTTCCGGGCTGGCCTGAGCTGCCTCCTCAGCCTCCCGGAGACGCACTGCAAGTTTGCGCCTGGGGGAGAGTGGGAGGAGAGAAAGGAGAGGAGAGTGGAATTTAAAATGAGATTGTTATCGCTGTCATGATTCGTGTGTACATAAAACTGTTTTTTAAACTGACAGTAAGTTGTTTTCAAAATTCTCTTGAACCCACTTGGTCTCCTCCAGCTCCTCAGTGCGGTGGATGGCGTCATTCTCCTATTTGCTCCTCCACGTACTGACGTCGGCACTGAACTCGGACACAAGGCGCTGTATAGAAATCAAACCCTTAAAAAGATGACAAAAAATAAATAAATAAAAAATAGCACTTGCATGCATCCATCTTCTGACCAGTCAGATGGATTTTGGCAGTACTGAGCTTTGTGAGTGCGCTCCATCTCAGCCAGGCGAGCATTTGCCTCTGCCAGGCTGTCCTCCAGCTTATATGCTCAGGCCTCAGAGTTCATCTGTAAGAATGGGTAGTTTGTCTATGTTTGTGTGTGTTTTAATTTACTTTCTGAGCAGTCTCCATGCTGATGTTGAGATCCTCGGTCTCAGCCTCCATGCTCTGTTTGTCCTTCTCCAGTTTTGCTTTCAGCCTGGCCAGGTTCTTCAGCTGCTCGCCCAGCTCTGCCATCGCATCGGAGTGCTTCTTCCTCAACGCCGCCGCTGTGGCCTCTGATTGGAGGGTCGCCTCCTCCAACTCCCGCCTCAGCTTCAGCAGGTCAGCCTCCCTCTTCCCGTTCTGCTCAATCTGAGGAGACAATCACAGACGAAGTCGTGGGGCTTCATGTGGGATGTCATCTTGTAGTCCAGAACTACAAATCTAACAGAACGACAGGTGTGGGTCATTGTCACCTGGGTGACGGTGGCTCCTCCTGCTTCTTCCAGCCTGTCACTGAGGTCCTCCAGATCTCGTGACAGCTCTGCTCTCTGCTTCTCCACCTAACAATAAACCAAGTTTACTCTCTAACTGAAGCAATACATATGTGCAGTGGTCAGGTATGTATCAGGTTTGGACTGAAGAAGCCTTTTAGAGATGAAACTGTTAAGTTGTTAGAGGCACAAGCTGTCCATGTACCTTGGCTCTCATGGCTCGTTCAGCTTCCAGCTCCTCCTCCAGCTCCTCCATGCGTCCCTGAAAGCATAGAAAATGAATCAACACATGTATACAGCAAAAACCTTGCATCTTTAAAGCCAGACCATTAATCATCACTGCTCTTTATCCTCCTTTATTTCTTCCACTTTTCTATTTCCTAACCATGTGGTCACACCTCTGCTTTTTTGGTTTATCTTCCATCATGTTATTTTTAACCATCCGCTTAGCTTTCATTTCACATTTACCGAGCTTTTCTTTATTTGCTCGCTCTAGCGACCTTATGCAACTTTCACGAGATTTTATGCATCGCAAAAAAGAAATTTATCAGCAGATTTATTACAATTAATCTTCCAGGTTAAAGGTGTTAAGATTTTCACTGGGAGTGACCAGGGTGGACAGGATTCGAGATGAGTGCATCAGAGGGGCAGCTCAGGTTGAGCAGTTTGGAGACAAAGTCAGAGAGACAAGACTGAGATGGTTTGAGCACGTGCAGAGGAGGGATGGTGGATATAGTGGACAAAGGATGTTGAAGGTGGATGTAATGAAGGACATGCAGAGGGTTGGTGTGACAGAACAGGATGCTAGGGACGGGGTGAGATGGAGGCTGTGGTGACCCCTAACGGGAACAGCCAAAGAATCCTCCAATTGTTACGATATTTAATGCATCAATAGAAGTTTCAGTTTCACGGTGATGTTGCCAGAAAGGTCAGATGTGACTCAGAGTGTTTGGACTTTTTGTAAATACAATAGACCAACCAGCACGGCCATCTGTGCTGCTAGCATGGCTAAAAATAATCACAAATTTAACTCAGAGTTTGCACAAATACTGTAGCATCTACAACTGCTGAAGTTTGCTTCTTATATGGTGTTTCTAACATCCTGTTACCCATGGTGCATGGTGCTGAGAGTGTGCTCATCCTCCAGCTTCGAGTTCATGTTGTTAATTTCAAAGTCTCTCCAATAAACACGCAAGAAACACATGCTTCACTTAACTTGCCAATTTATGTGCGTTTGTGTGTTCAGGTTTTACTTATGTCATGGGGACCTAGATACACTATACTGCAAAAGTATTCACTCACCCATCCAAGTCATTGAATTCAGGTGTTCCAATCACTTCCACAGGTGTATAAACCAAGCACCTAGGCATGCAGACTGCTTCTACAAACATTAGTGAAAGAATGGGTCGCTCTCA
>JAVDPK010002840.1:162274-174025 GCA_034780415.1 Cichlasoma orientale
TGTGTGTGTGTGTGTGTGTGTGTGTGTGTGTGTGTGTGTGTGTGTGTGTGTGTGTGTGTGTGTGTGTGTGTGTCTTCTCTCTCACTTTTTGATGACCTCCAGATCGAGCTCAGTATTTTCCATCTCATTCAGGTTCTCTACGGTCATCTTAAGGTCTCCCTCTGCTTCCTCGCTTTCTCCACCTCCGCCCTGATCCTCTTCTCTTGCTCCCAGCTGTCCTCTAGCTACACCCACACAGCACACACACATAAAAACAGCCTCACTTAATTAATTCACTAATAAGAAGTTGTTCAGCTGTAGATCCACACATATTCCTGCTCTGCAGACTGACAGTCTTTTCAGTTTTCCTTTGAAGGTCAAGGCTTGCATACCTCATTCACGTGGGCGCTGAGCTTGCTGTTAGCTTTGCTTACATGGTTAACTTTGTCCTCTTCTGTTTGAAGATCCTCCAGAGTTGCATTTTTAAATAGTAAGATTACATAACTTTACCACTATTAATTACCTGTTGCAGTTCCTCTAGAGCTCTGTTTTCCTTCTGCAGTTTAGCAATGTGGTCATCTGTCTGGCTCGGGTCTGCTGTCAGAGTTCGCACTGAAGTCCAAACCCTAAATGTACCATTAAGTAAGAATTCAGTCATAACCTCTAAATTTTGCACCAAACGTCCTGGTTTTATGGTTATAAATCCAAATTTCTCCAGGCCCAGAAAATGCAAATTAATCTTTACTGAAATGAACTGCATCTCATCAGCTGCCATATTCCCATTCCCTGTGTCCTTAACCTGTTTCTCCTTCTCAGTCTCGGTCAGCATAGCCTCCAGGGACTCCAGGTCTTGCTTCAGCTCATGCAGTTCCCCCTCTAGCTTCCTGCTCTGGTTGTGAACAAAATTATCTAGAATTTAATTTGCAGGATTTCAATAAAAGTCATCTGCGTGTAACATGAATGCACAGAAACATCCGCTGAGTACTCTGCTGTGTGCAGATTAATGATCTACTCACTGCAGCCAATGCCAGGGAAGGTCTTTCTTCTCTTGTGACAGTGTGGCTATCGTTCCCTCCAGATCTTGAATCTTGCCCTCCAGTTTCTTCACCTCCATTTCTCCTACCCAAAGGAAAACACCTACAGTACTGTGCACAAGTGCATGTCCAAACAGATGCGCACACTGACCGTCGATCCGCCATCTTCTTAAACTCACTCCTCATCAGAAACCCTCTAACCTGAGCCTGCAGCATGGTTATGATCTTTGCCAGCCGCTCATCGTGCATGTCCTCCAGCTTTGCCAGGACGCCTGCACGGAAGAAGACCCGGCAGGAAGGGAGAAACACACACACAAGCAAAGTAACGGAAAACACAGTAAAAAGAAGGGCGTTTTGAGCACATTACAGAGTCATGTGATAGCACCAGTGCATTCAGTTTGTCCTGCTATAAGAGGCTGATATACACTTTATATTGTATAGACATGCAAATATGACCAATGGGCATTACTTCTTTAATAGTAAACAGTATTTAACAGTGTTTATTAGTTTAATCACTGTCAGTCATAATGCAGACGTGTTGGTTTATTAAAAGCATGGAGTGGCCAATGCGGTACTCCATATTATCTAAGCCAATAGCATTTAGAGGCCTCAGAGGCCGTTTTGTTGTCAGCGAATCCCTTGGGGATGTCGGGGCTGAGGATATAATATCTGGACATATTACAGAGAAGACCAGAGAGAGAAAAGAGGAACAAAAAAAGAAATATTGACACTTGTATGACTGCTTTAAAAATTATCTTAGAATGAAGTTCTGCATTTCAGAAAAATTAAACAGTTGTCAAGAGATCATAAAACACTAGACAAAACAAAAGGAAGATGAGTTTATATTAAAAAAAAAAAAAGATCAAGTTAACTAAAGTGCATTTATATTAAAATGTAGATAAATACTGAAATAGTGAGACCTTTTTGAATTCTGGGCGCTGTAGTCTGTTAGGAAACAGACTTTCCTGCAGATGCAAATGCCTTCCAGCCATTACAGGCTAACTGATCCAGGATCAGATGGTTGTCTGTCACACCTTCATAACACAAACTATAAGGAACGAAAATATGAACACAAAATTAGACAAAAATCACACACACACACACACACACACACACTTTTACCCACTGACCTGACGTCTTAATCTTTCTTAGCCTCTCTTACTTTATGGTTATTGCACAGTATCTGAAGATGTGTATGTGACTGTGTGAGTTACCTTGTAGAAGTTGACAGTTTGGAAGGAAGAGCTTTTTTTCCTGTTTCTTGGATCCTGCAGCAGTCTCCTCTTCTTTGAAGAGAAGGGCCAACAGGGGCACTGAGGACTTCTGGAGGAGTCCGACCACCATCTCATTCAGCCCACCTATGAGAGGCGCAAACAGCTTACAGTCACACATTATCACAGATTTTATTGATAGAGTTGCTTTGAAATAGCTTTGAATCAATGCCTTATCCCAGCACATGCACATATTTGGAAGCATTTGTGTATTTACTCGCCAGTAATGTCTTAGGAAGTACTCACAGTATCGGCATAGTGCACCAGTTTAAAGTGGACCTCGGCCCCTTTCTTCCCCTCTTTTGGAGGACTTGCCCAGGTGGTTTTCATACAGAGCTGCTTTGAAACTTGCATCTGTTGCTTTCGGAAACACACACACTGCTTCTCCAAGACGGAGAAAATCCCCATAGGCTGGAGAGGAGATAAAATACATTAAGGTGGAAATAATGCGCCGCGAGTGCACACAATGCTTCTCAGTGTATGTTTGTGTTACCCTCTCCAGCAGGTCGATGCAGGCCTGCGGGTCCAGGCCTAAGTCAATAAAGACCCAATCAATTCCCTCCTCCTTGTACTCTTCCTGCTCCAGCACAAACATGTGGCGGTTAAAGAACTGCTGCAGTGTCTCATTAGAGAAGCTGATGCATAGTTGCATCTAGAGACAAAGAACAGAGCTGAGAAGGTGACTTAGTGCATTGTAGAATCTGAGTGAGATGACACTCAAAGATTTCAAACCCAGCAATATCCAGCACTCCTATGAAGATGGTGTCCAGCATCTTACTAATGTGGGTCACCATCCACTTGGTTCTGACCTGAAAACTCAAGTTCAAATAGGGTAGCTGATCTTTAAAGTGCCTTTGTTAAATAAGCAATTACAAGAACCTTTAATGCTGAAATAATCCAATACCTTTGGCCACAGACTCATTCCCAACCTTGCCGCGGGGGCGTGCTATGCCCTTCTGCAGCTCCTCAGAGTTGATGGCCATGTGTTGAAAATAGACTGTGGTTGCTGGAAGTAAAAAAACAATATATAGTGGATGAAGAATATTCAAAATGGAAATGTATTTTAAGAGAAGGAGCGAGCTAAAACAAAGAACTAGGTCAGCTGGGCAGAGAGGCGGAGTCCACATCAGCCTGCTCCTCTCTGGGTTTCTGAACTCCATGTTTTCAAAGTGCATTGTGCCTCCAGTCAGTTTGTACGCGCTCATCTTCTCTCCAGGAGTGAAGCCCAGGACATCAAAGGCTTCCAGTGGACACACAAGTAGAAAGAGACGAGAGTGTGCACTGGAAACGACATCAGTTCTGCACAGCAACGCTACAACAAAAAGAGGAAACAGCACCATCAGTAGGCAAATATATTTCCATAACTAAATGTTAAATCCAAACTGAATTAAAAATAATTGCTTTCAGTGTTGACTCACATCGGTGAGCAGCAACTCCTCCCCGTCGTCCACCACAGTGACTCCCTGACGCAGCCACACATCCCGTTTGGGGTGTCGGATCAGCAGCAGCGCCTCCGGAAAACACAATGTATGTAATGACAGATTATCCTTTTGTTATATTTCTTACAAGATTTCATAAAATGTTGATCACTTAAAATATGTCCTTTAAACCCAAAAACAAACGTAATTCAAGCGCATCATCACACCCGAATGCGTTTAACTGGGACAACAATGCAGCCGTCCTGAGGACCAAAAACACAGAGTTAAACATGATTATGGCCCAGTGTAAAAAACAGCCTTTAATTAAAGCTTCAGAGTCTGTTAATTAGTGCAAATGTTTTTAGTGGTTTAGCTTTTTTCTGGTAGCCTCCTAAGTATTCTAAGTGCTAATCAATTTTTGCTAAATTAACATTACTTCATTCAACCATTTATTCGTGACTTTAGAAAACCAACTTAAGTTCCAGTACTACACCTTATTCAGTAAGTGCATTTAAAATTAATTTAAAAAAGATCTATTCCATTAAATTAGTTAAGCTACTTCACAAACTCTCCATGTGCCACAGAGGTGTCTCCTTTGGAAATCAGAGATTCGGGTGGCACATTTTCATAGTGCACAAAACTAGGACTCTATAAAGTTTAACGGTATGATCCTATTAGACCAGGATCCGTGGTGCATTGGCTATAACACATTAGTCTGAGACACAGGCAATGCCTGGTTTTAGACCAGGAGGGGGCACAAATGTAGCCACAGGGGTCACATGCTAGTGTACTCCTTGTGCTGGTCCCAAACTTGGATAAATGGGTGTTCTGTCAGGAAGGAGACCTGGTGTAAAATTGATCAAATCAAACGTTGCTCCATCCACTATCCCGACCCCTCAGGAAATAAAGGAGCAGCCAAAAGCGCCTCACCCACTGCACTAGCAATGATGGTGCGTGGTGTGACAGAGGGCTGAGTGAGGCAGACCGGATTTTACTCAGAACTGAGTCATCCTCTGTGCTGTCGGGAGATGAGGTGGGGGCGGGCCAGACGTTAGAGCAGAAAGGTGAGCGCTCAGAGGAGGACACACCAGCTTCTGAGGGGCCTGAGCAGGGGGCAAAAGGACGACACCCGAAGTCCATTATGGAGAAGAAGTGTTGTGTAAACTGGGGTCCAAGGATATTGGAGTCATGCCATGAACGCAGACCTGCTGAAGAATGTTTTCAGAGACGAGCGCCTCACTGCGTTCTGTTCTAAAACCTCCACTTTTGGTGGCTGTGGGCAGCATTGTCCGGTTTTCCATCCATTTTCTTGCACTTATCCAATTCAGAGTCGTGGCAGGGGGCTGGAGCCTATCCCAGCTACTCACAGATGGCTTCTTATCCATAATGGACGTTGGGTGCCATCACTTTGTGCAGGTCAGACTCCTCAAAAGCTGATATAGCCTCCTCTGAGCTTTCACCTTCCTGCTCTGATGTCTGGCCTTCCTCCACCTCATCCCCTGACAGCAGTAAGTCTGATTCCCCTTCTGCAGTTCTGAGTCAAATCCTTTCTGCCTCACTCAGCCGTCTGCTTCCTGAAGGATGGACACAGGTTAAAAACAGGAGTTAGTAAATCCTGTTGTCCGTTACAAAGGACACTGAATAAGAGTTCTCTGCAGAGTTAAAATTATTGTAGATTTCTGAAATCTCAGTTTGAGAGTCTCATATTGAAGAGACAATTTGACTTTTAGAAATAGAAACTTAACTACAAAAATGTACCACTTAAACTCCCTTATTGCGTCCATGTCGTCTGCAGGTCAAACCCTACAAATGTGGCATCACTAGAAAGCCCAGGATGTCCTCGCGACCGTACAGTAAAACTCAACTATATCTGTGTTATAAAGACACATTTTCCAACACTTTTTCTTTTTGCTTTCCAATGCTGATAATAAAATATTAGCAGTATTCAGCAAAGACAACGATTTACACTTTATAATTTCTATTTTAAGTCATTTTAATTCCCTCGGCTGCAGATTTATCAGTCTCACCCATGAGCTCTGGCTTCCTTCCAGATAGGAGTTGGTAGAATATGTGATATCCTCTCTCAGCAGCCTGCTGGGAAATCACTCCTGATTTTTTTTTTTTTTTTTTTTGAGCAGATCTAACACAAAGACAAACACAGTTCATAAGGGCCGATTTATCCAAATTTTAATTTTTCAGTTGATCATTTGTCGCAGCATCATATCTTCATGTCACACGTGACGGCACACCTATTCTTAACAAGGTCCCCTGATACTGACAAGCCTGATCAGAAGCAAGGAAAGAGCAGCATCCGCTCACAGGTCTCAGTGTCAGCACCTGCCAGCTTAGCTGTCGCTCCAAAGTGGAAGCGGATGAACTTTCCCTGCAAGGAAAACAGACACAGATAAAGTCACTCTCAGCCATTTCACATTCATACGCTTTTTCTTTTTCGTTTCACGTGAGACATTAAGTATTTATTTGATCATTCAATAGCTGGTCAAATATTTTTGTCCCTCAAAGCGTAAGGAGTTGTTGTTCCTAACGCCTCTAGCACTGGGTTAGCCTGTATCATTTGGTCCTGCAATGAGCCCCGGAAGAAGAAAAATGCAAATGCCCATTATTTACAGCAAGAACACAAGAAGTTAAAATCCTGCCTCTGAAATGTGAACCCACACATCAAAAAGAATGCAGGCTTCACGGTGAGCACGATTTGTAGGGAACTCAAACTTGGAAACAGGACGCACGTGTTGTCCTTACGTGATCGGCGCAGACTGGTGCCCGTGCTCTGCGATGACAGCGCATGAAAGGGGCAGACAAGCAGACAACAGTGAGAGAGGAGAGTAATTGCTGCTGATTTCCCTCTGAGCAAATCAGACGACTGCTGATGTTCTCTGTCAGCGCCGTGAACAGCACAGACAGCTGTCGGCTCTCCCCTGATGCCGCATAATGGCTGCAAAATCACACGGCACACTGATTACACACCTCCAACAACTGCCCTCTTAAAACGTACGACTGTGTAACGACACACCGCTTGCATGCTTCTCCCCTTTGCCAACTTTTCCTCCCTCTCACCACCCCTCTATGACCTCTGACTGATTACGATGTCCTCTTTGCCTCGCTTGCCTCTGTATCGTCTCCTAATTACTGAACGGGCCTTTTTTCACAGCAGCTGTTTTTTCGAAATAGCAGATAAACACAGGTGTCACTAATTAAGGCTGTGAAACTAAAGAGAGCAAAACCTTCATTAATGTGATTGGTGACACCTGTGTTTGAATATAATTTCCTGCTTAAAAAAGGGGGGCTGCATCCATGGCTCTGCTCATCCATCATCATGTCATGATAGGCATTGTCAGAGATGGAGAAGAGGTGAGGAGGAGCTTCGCTGCGTTTCTTCCCCTTTAGCACCATGAAGCCATTTATACAGACTGATTGTCACACAGAAGCGGCCTGAGCAGGTCCAGAAGTGAGAAGAAATGAGAGGTGAGAGGTTTAGAGGATGCTTGGGCAATGACATTTCAACATATGGGCACAAATGTGGCTCAAGGGCATCTTTACATGTTAGTGCGCGCCATTCCTCAGTATTTCCTTTATTGCCTGCAAATTAAAAAAAAGAAAATCTGGCATTTTTAATATTCACACGTTCAATGCAACTGAGGAGGGTGACCTCCTGAGACCCTGCGACCACATATGGGGGCATTACATTTTGGTTTTGCTGCACCTCATACTGCATTCTGCTCAGCAGTGTTTTAGATTTTGTTAAGCCACGTTGACTTTGCTGGGTTATGCTCCAAATAATCCCACTGTCCACATCAGCTTTTTTTTTTTCACAAAAGTATGTAACAATCATGTAACAAAATACAACTTTCTGTTCAAAGAGGAAGCTTAGTTTATATACATATCAGGTCCATCCAATCACAAATATCTAGGAGAAATTAAAAATGCATCGCAAACAGAAGCTCAGGTCTCAGGATAATCTGTAATTTATCACACATAACATTAAACCTTATGGATTAACGTTAAACCCATATATACAGCGTTGTACCACTTCTTGAGTTAGTAATGTCTTATATTTCACAGAATGCCTTTTAACAGGGGTACTGCTGTGTAATTCTGTTGTTAATAAACCATAAACTGATAATTAATCAAATGTAATTATTAATCAAAGAATGAAACAATAGCTAATAATCTTTATTAATCTTTAGTATAATTCAAATTTTGTCATTGATGTGTGTACTATAAATTATTATAAATTAAATTATAAATTAAAAGATTATCTTCATTTGCCTGTGTAAATGTATGAATTTTGTGTTTATGTCCAATGAATAATCTTCATGACTGATGGAGCGCATTTTGAATAACACACTGAAAACCAAAAGTTTCAATATTCTATAGGACGTTTTGATGGTGTTGTAGATTATGGCATCCAGTCGCTCCTTCTCTGAAGGAACAAGGAACGGCATTGGGTCTTGCACTCTCCTGCACACACACCAGGCATGCCCACCGCCGCCAACACACCCAACCTAGTGACTGACCAGCTCACTCACCAGCTGGCTTCAGCAGAGAGAGACTGAACAGCTTCAAGAAAGCAGAAGTGGAGGCGTTAATTGGAGTGGGAGAAAGGACACTAGATATTGATCAAGGAAGACCCAAAGTTTGACTCAGATACTCACACATGCAGCAGGTAGAGGAAAGCTCAGGAGCAGTATGGGTGTGTGTGACTGTGCAGTTATAAATCAGGCTGTCTCCGTCCTGATATGGTCCCAACGCTGAAACCAGCAGTAACCGCAAGGTCTCATCCTGCTGATCTGTCTGGGAGTGCAGGTTTGGGAATTCTTCACTCTGCCCCAGTCCATTTAGGGTTGCCCCGGAAAACCATCAAAACCACTACTTTCCTCAACCCATTATTTTATTTATCTTCCCCATCCCTCCTGATTCCAGCCCTCCAGTTTCATTCCACCATGCCTCTGCTGTTAAGCAGCTATTACTTGATCTGTGTGTGTCCTATGTGTATTAGGGTGAAACCACTGATGTGTCACCGGGTTATTTTTGTGTATCAAATTCACATAAATCTTTGTCCGTCTTCAAATGTTTTTAAACACCGACAGCCATATTAAATCATTCCCTCGGTGTATTGACGTGAGTAAGTACGTTCGGGTACTTCAGCCAGGATCGGCCCCGGAGTGAACATAAAAGGGCTGAGGGGAATTTTTCCCATGATGTGTAACTTCCAGGATGTGAAGAAAAATCCCTGAGTGTACCAAACACTGTTGCGCTGCTTTCCTAGAATCCACAGTATTCTGACATCACTGCCTTGGGCTCAGCATGTAGCCACAGTCCCAGCTTCCTCTGAGCTGAAGCAGCTGTTGCTCCTGTTTCCCAGAGGGGGCACTAACACAGTGCACTGACACTAATCACACACACACACACAAAGACACAGAGCCTCGGGACAATAATGGTTTGACTTCTTCATCATTCACTTCACACCATTTCAATCATATTTTTTTCAGCTTTCTAAAACATGATTTTGTTATTATTTAAGAGGACTTTTAATCAATTTTCGGACATGACAGATTCTGAGGAGTCTTAATATTTCCTCTTTTTTTTTTTTTACTATCCCCTTCTTCTCTTAGTGTAATTTCATCTTTTCCCTTGTTTTCTCCACCATTCATTTTTAGCTCACATTTGGTCACCCAGTAGCATTCCCCAACTGTTCGGTTAAATAGAATGACTTCATCTTTATTGACTGTGTGCCTGCTTGTCCCAGTGGCATTTCTAAGTCTGCCTCCATGATAGGAATGAGCTTGTTGTGAGCACACTCGGTTGGTATCGGGGGGGGCGTCGGAGCCCCGGAGACCTACTGAATAAAAGATACACACACGTGATCACATAATCATGCTAACAGCTGTAGACGATGGCTGGAGGGATAGACCAATTTGTGTGTGTCTCCAGCGTGACTACAGCCACCTGTGGAGTGTTGACATAGTTAAACAGACAAATACAAACATCATCTGGGAATTAGACAGATGTAGTTTAGAGGGGAAAAAAATCAGGGAGGGACGAGTTGAAGTAAAAACACCAGTGCTTATATGAGGAGGAAGGTGGAAAGATTTATAAATTATTACTTCCATCTGTATCTCTTGCTGTTGTAGGGGTTTGTGCCTAGCAGACAGAATATGAATAACCTCCTAAGACCAAGCAATTCATTTTTGCTCTGTTGGGGACATGAGTCCTCTGCTGTATTATGATTCTGTTGCTAAAACTCTACTAACTTTGATTTAATAAGATTTCAGGAATGTGTAGTCATTTTATCCCTTCCAAAGCAAAACCTTTATTCGGTGTCCTTTGTGATGGATAGCAGGACCTCACATTTTCCACCTGTGTGGAAAATGTACTTCCGTACTTCAGGAAGCAGAGAGAGGGGTGAGGCGATGAGGTGGAGGAAGGCCAGTCATTAGAGCAGGATGGTGAGAGCACAGAGGCGGACATACTGGCTTTCAAGGAGCCTGACCTGGAACAAAGTGACGGCACCCACCGTCCACCGTCTGAAGTTTTTAGCCCGTATGAGTTCTAGAAGAGGAAATAAAAACCTTTTCAGTTGAATTCACGCATGCGCACACACGCACACACACACCAGCTAAACATTTTATTTCTTTTTTTATCCTGTTGATTTAAATAATGACGAATATATTTAAAAATGCATTAAACTGTACTCCTCCTGTCTTTACCAATTTAATTTCAGCCATGCTGAAATTAGGTTGAATTTTTTTTTTAATATGAAACAGTATGAAACATGAAAACGCTGCCCACAACCACCAAGACAGGTGGTCCTCTGATTACATCAAACAGAAAATAGGCAACCAGGTTTTGTAAAAATAAATCAGAGCACGCAAACCAGAGGGAGGTGCTCATGTCTGAAGGCAGCATTAAAACTGAAAGTATTCTTCAGCATATCTCTGTTCACTGAGTGATTCAGTAAAATAGGATCTCAATTTACTGGTTCCTAGTTATAGCCAATTCGATAAGTTGAGACAGATTCTTCAAAATTAGGCAGTCCATCAAAGTAACAAATGATCCTGGTGTCTCTGATAAAGGAGAAAAAGGATAAAGCCCCCTGGAAAGTGAAAACTCTCCTAAAGAGGCTGCCTTGGAAAGATGATTCCCTTCACAGACCGGGGTCCTGGATGGCAGTTCAGAAACCAAATCCCACAACTTCAGAGCCCTACATAACACAATCATTCTTAACCATAATGAACTTCTGGTGTCGTCATTTTGCCCCTGCTCAGGATCCTCAAATGCTCATATGTCCTCCTCTGAACTCACTTTCTTGCTCTAATGTCTGGCCCTCCACCACCTCATCTCCTGACAGCACTACGTATGACTCCGCCTCCACAGTTCTGAATAAAATTCTGTCTGCCTCACTCAGCTCTCCGTCATCCATATATCATATCATTCATGATCATCGTTAATGTCATGGGTGGCATGACCTAACAACCCAGGTTTAGGTCAGTATTAGGTGCTCTGAATGGAGTTTCATAATAATAATTACATCATTCTGTGATCAAACAAGACCAGATGCCCACTACAAGGAGCAAATGATTATTTAGGGAGAAAATGATGCAGTATGTTTCTTTGAACCACAATACCCAAATTATCTAAAAAAAAAAAAAAAAAAAAAAAATCTAAATATTTAAAAAAAAAATTATTCTGGGTCACTGGAGGATAATAAGTTGAAAATGACCTGGTCGTGTGTGAGCCATTTGCCTGCTTATATGGATTTAGTGCGGCATGTAAACACCGGCTGGTGAGAGGTACCATTGTTCCCACTGCTAATACTGTAGCCATGCAGCCAACTCCGGTGCCGCTAAAGAGCCAAATCCCACCAGCCGTAATCCCCGATCTCCCAGCTTTCCTTCAGTCTTTCACTGTTTTACCTTCCTGCACGCTTCGTGTTCCTAATAAACATTTCCCAAAGCCAGTGTTGTAGTCAAGACCGCCTAACCCGAGACCGAGACAAGACCAAGACCAGAGTGTATCGAGACCGAGACAAGA
>JAVDPK010002840.1:174125-185386 GCA_034780415.1 Cichlasoma orientale
TGTCCTGGTTCCTCAACACCTGACGCGGACCTTGTTAATCCGGGCGACGTCCGAGCCGGTATGGCTTCAATTATATAATCTCTCTTTAGCAGCTGGAATGGTGCAGTGGTATAGGTAACGGTCTTTGGTGCAGGTGGGCAGGGTTCGAATCCCGCCCACGGCATACTTCCAGTAAGGGTCCCCAGGCTACACCCCCAATGCTAACCAAGCCTACCTCGGAATATGACTGATATATATATATATATTGCCTTCTTCCACCAGTATTTGGTGTGACAAGTTCCAAAGTAACACATTGCTGACATTACATTTTTTCAGTAACACAGTAATGCGATGCGTTATTAACCTAAATTTAGTAATCACATTGGCTACAATTATGTCGTTACTTGTGTTCCAAAGGTTCTTAAGCTATCTGCACGATGGGGGGAGAGAATGAAAAAAAACTCCCATCAAACATGCCTTTTTCTTATTGTACTACAATCAGCTGATTTTGGTTCGTGTGCAGGAGGAAGAAAATGATAGAGTGGGCTATACCTTTTGAGGAGTGGAGACATGGACATTTATTTTAATTGCACAAAAGAACGAAAGCGCAAACTGCAGGCACAACTGCATTATGCTGCTAACACAACTTTGCAAGTATCTGCACAGACAGCATGCCAACACAAAGCTAGCAAAGAATCCAGAGTGATTGTGAAGCTGAGTGTATGCCAACCCCAGCCTAGCAGCCAGAGCATGATCTTCAACAGGTGACAAAGACAGTGATGAGTAGTATGGCTTGTAGTAGTGTAGCCTCCATTTCTATCTGTACATGTTTCTACAGTACAGATAGGACGACAACAATGGCTTTAATGGGCCCTTAACTTCTTTTGCGTAACTGTTCAAGGAACATTGTTGAAAGTCGTGTCTTTTGTGACTCACAGCTGCTTCTCACTGGTCTCTCACTTGCCAGTATGACCACCTGTATTGGCTGGCTGGCTGTTCCTTTCCTTTCAAAAAGACATCTGCAAACCACATATTAAAATTAATAAACTACTACTCTCAGAACAGCTGGACTGGAGAGGGACACTGACTAAAAGGTATAATTTCCAGGCTGAATTTCTCTGCCTGCTATCAGACTATGTCCTGTGATACATAATTTAATTGGATTTTCACTGGAGAATTCAAATGAAAAGATACCGACATAACATGTTATCATGTTATAGATGCTTCTTTTTTTTTTTGAATTTTAAGGAAGTCTTAAGTTGTCAAAGCTAGCATTGAAAGTGCATGGACTTATCATTCTGAGAGATGCAAATGCAAAAAATGCATTTCCTTTAATCTGAAGTATGAATTTTACCTATCTGATAGATTTTAATTTGTTTAAGTAAACAAGGAAACTTCCACAGGCAGTATTCTTAGAAAACGTACATAATGCTGTGAAGGACTGGCATGTCTTAAAGACAGATGACTGGATGATGTGTAATTATCCTACTGTACCTCTAAATTCAGACTAAACTGAAACTCTTGTATTTGGTACTACAAATCTAAGAAGTATTAACCAGATACTTAGACTGGATGGCACTAACTAGGCCTTCAGTACTGTTGGAGTAATTTTTGACCAGAATACAGTTAGGTCCATAAATATTTGGACACTGGCACAATTTTTGCTATTTTGCCTCTTTACAGCGCCACAGCTGATTTGAAATCAAACAGTCAAGATGTGACTGAACTGCAGACTTTTAGCTTTAATTTAAGAAAAATCTGCATCAACTTTTTAGGAATTTTAACCGTCTGCATGCACAGCCCCCCATATTTAGAGGCTAAAAAGTAAATGGACAAACTAATTATTTTAAATCCAAGGATTGCTTTTAATGTTTGCAAGAAAATCTTTTTCAGTCACTGAAAGCTCCATAGACATCTCCAAATGGAGAGTTTCTTCACTTGAGATGCTTTTCCAGGACTTTACTGTAGCCACCTTCAGTTGCTGCTTGTTCGTGAATCTGTCTGCCTTCAACTTTTTCTTCATTAACTGAAAATCATGCTTTATTAGGCTGAAACCAGGTCACTGACTTGGCCAAATGGGTTATTGGAGAATATTCCAATTATTTACATTGAGAAACCTTTGGGTTGCTTTTGCAGTTTGCTTTTGGTCCTTTGCACTGTGAGATACAATCAAATGGTTGAATCTAAGCAGAGAGTATAGCTCTGTACACTTCAGAATTTGTCCTGCTACTTCTATTAGCAGTCACATCATCATCATCATCAAAAAAAAAAAAAAAAAAAACAACAACTAGTAACTCGGCTTGATTGGCAGCCTTTCATGCCCATGTCATGACACTGACTATAACATGTTTGACAGATCATGTTGTATTCTTTAGATCATGAAGTATTTATTTCTACATCTCTTGATTTTACATTTTGAAAATGATGTGCCTACCTCTTGAGAGTGTCCTTGACTTGGCTAGATGTTAAATAAGGAAATAATTTGGCCCACTGCATTCTGTCTTTTTGAGAACGTACCAGATCTGTGACTTGACCACTCCTAAAGTCTTTTCCTGTCTCTCAAGGATTTATTTGGGTTTTTCCACCTGCCTTTATTTCCTTCTACTTGGACCTCATATTGAGAATTCCAGTGAAAAGTTACCAATTGCAAAGTCAACACTTGGAAAGAACTCCAGATCCAGATCTTTTTTCTGCTTGATTTGTCATGGAATACCGAGGGAACTGTCATGGTCCTGGGCCGGTGGCCCAGTGTGTTGTGTTCTTTTGGTTTTTGTTTTAGTTTTATTTCTTATGTTTTAGTTCTCTTTTGTTATGTCTATCTCCTGGTGTTTTCCTGTGTCAGGTCTGTCTTTGTTTCCCCGTTTGTCTTCCTGTTTTATTTTGATAGTCGTCCTGTCCCTGTCTGTTGTTTGTAGTTTTGCTTCCCCTGGTCTCGTCTTAATAATTTGCATCACCTGTGTTCTCAGCTGTTTTCTGTTCCCTCATTATCCTCTTGTGTATTTAAGTCCTGTGGTTTTTGTGCATGTTGTCGCGTCGTCGTCTTTGCTCCCTTTGCTGTGTGTCTCCCTGCCGGTTTCCGTTTAGTTCTGCCTCGTTTAAGTTCTGTTTGTTTTTTTATTTTTTGTAATAAATCACCATGCATCTACATTTGCCTGTGTGTCCTGCATTTTGGGGTCCGCATCCGTCTGCCACACAGCACAGCATGACAGGAACGGGCCACACTTTGCCATGAAACTGGCTGTCAGTCAGCTGCCCGGTTCCTTTTGAGCTCTGAAAACAGAGGACTATTTATAAAAATGTGTGTATTTCCCAAACAACTAATGCAATACTTTTGTTAAACCCTCTCACTTAAAGATGAAATTCTGCACTTTGGTCACATCTTGGGTGATTTAAAATCCACTGAGGTGGTGTACAGAGGTAAATATAAAACTGCTGTCATTATTAAAAAACTATGACCCTAACTCTATTGTAGACTCTTTAATGCATTCAGCCATATTGCTAAATATGAGAGCGACCCTATCTGGAGTGTGAAGGATGTCATGTTTTCTGTTCAGTTGGGTTTTCCCCAGAATATCTTCTAATTGTGTAGCATACGTCATCGGCTGCACGCTTGAAAGCCAGTGGTTACAGAATGAAATGTAGCAGTGCATATCATTGTTTGTCAAGTGATGCACAAGTCTAGCTGAAACTAGAGTGGACATTGTTCTTGAAAATTTGCACAATTTAACACTGACTTCAGGTACCTGTGACAACTACAATCTTGCCTTTATTAAAACCATTCTTCCATATTTATGCTTACCCTTAACTCTCAGTTTGAAATATGATTTGGCTTTGACCACTAGGCTATGTTTGACCGCAGTCCTTGGTGTCTCAAGTGTAAAGTTTTTCATTGTGGAGCTGCCAGTTACCAGAGTCAGCTTTTCCACGGCTGTGTCACTGGGTGGGGGAAATTAGTTTGAATTGTGAACTGCGTTCCACCTTGTGGTCTGTTTTCCACTGTTTGGATTAATGTTTTCAATCTGCTAAGCTTTGCCTACAGCAATATAAAAGACCAAATTTAGTACAAATACCATTATTGTTTACAGACGCAGAGAACTAACGAAACATCTGATACAAAGAGTGAAAGAATGACAGTGAAATACCCTGTTAAAAATAAAGTGTTTAATTAACTTGAGGAAATCATTTGGAAAAAAAAAAAAGACAGTTGCTTTAGTAAGGTACGTATAAGTTTAAATTTAAAATTTCTCTCTATGGAGAGATTAATTTAAATGATATTTAGTTAAAATATCATTAATAAACAAGCTAAGAGATAAGCTAGCAGCAGAAAAGCGCAGTGCATTGCAACATGAAGTGACATAATACACCAGTACAATTTGTATCAACGCACCAAGTGAGCAAATATATTTTGTAAAGATAGGTGAAGAACAGATGTGAGATATATATATATAATTTATTTGTTCATAAATTAGCAATAAAGGTGGCTGGACACTGACACTGACACATGTTGAGTTTTACCTGAATTGGTTACAAGATAAGTTGATTACATTTATTTTTACATTTTACATTGTGAGATGTGGTTAATTTTTCCAGCAGGTTCAATTGATTCCCCCCATTTTGCATTGGCTGTTCTGCTGTTTGCAGCTACCTCTGTTTACAACAGTCTTGTCAGCACAGTTTATGTTCCCCGTGTTAAGATAAGTGGTGGTACTGTAAATTGTGTGTGTGCTATTTATCTTTGAACGAAGCCCAAGCTTTCATTACTCAGATGGTATGCTGTGTATTCCCTCTAACACTGAAAACAGAGCTCTACACCAAACATAAGCTTTAGCATAAATCAAGCATTTTTTTTCACTAAACCCCTAACCAAACTGAGATGGAATGGACCACGAAGTCTGCCTTGGAGATGGTGTTAGACTACACCCGCTGTGGCAATAAATAGGCTTATAAAAAAAGAATAGGGAACTACTGTGTTTACTGTTTAGTTTCCATGGCAATGTGGGTTGCACGAAGAAGGCTGCACCCAAAACAGAGTTCAAGGGAGGTTGTGGTTTAAACCAGTATGAGACATCACAGATGATGTCAGCAGCTTTGCTGGAATAGGATAATCAGAAAGACAGAGATGGAGATGGAAATTATCAGGATGTCTTTTCTGAGCAGTATAACACTGGACTGCTTCTTTTGGTCAGTTTCTGGCATTTCATGTTGACAAATTCATATAAAATGTTATAATAATATTATTATCACTTAAGGCTATACAATAATAAACTTTGATCTCCCTTCCTCTCTCATTACTGCATGACCCAATATTCTGGGCAGGTGATAAAAGAGCAGCAGAAGCACCTCTTTTTTATGTGGCATTTTAGATAGAAAGTTGTTGGATATAGACTCTCTTGGAAGTCCTGCTCTTGTAGTCAATCTCAGTTCAATTTTTTGGCCACAGTGGCTTTATTGACAGTATGGGTTATGGCAGGAGGGCATGTGGCGAGGGGCACAGGCTGGGACTTGAGCCTCCGCTGCCAGCTTTTGGCCTTGCAGCATGTGTGTGGTCACCTGTTCTATCACCGAGCCACCCCGGCGCTCCACTCTCAGTTCAATTTAAAATGCTATAATCTGCATAAAGCTATAGAGTCCTGTCCTTTTTCTCACTCAAAAAGTGAGGCATGTAGAGGGTGTGTCACAAAGTTTTCCTGCCCACTGAAAGTCAACATCTGTCTCAAAGAGACACACCATCTTTTTGGAAGATGTGCCTTTACATTAGACATATTGAATTGTGGTGTGACAAACCAATTAGAGATGTGCATGGGCTGGTGGTGTACTGGGGGCTTCTGTTTAGGATTACGCTTCCTCCTCACAGGCACCCAGCCAGCCTGATATTTCAGCTGCTTGGGGGAATGCTATCTGTAGCTAAGCTACCTTGTTCCACACCGACTACAGATTAGATTCAACTCATTGTCATTGTGCACACAAGGCACACAACGAAATGATTGTTCCCGATCACTCATCCATGCAGCCAGAGACCGGCGCTACCGTTAGGCAATGTGGCTTAAGTGTCTTGCCCAAGGATACAACGCAGCGCAGCACAGGGACAGGGGCTTGAACTGGCAGCCCTCCTGCTGCAAGGCAAGCACCTACCCACTGCGCCACTACCACTTATGGGGCATGGATACAGGATTTTCCAGGTGTGGAGTTGGCTTTCCAATTGAATTAGCCTGGCCTTCAAGGCTACAGACAGGCTACATTTATTAAAAGTACTGTTATTACTAAAGGAGGCAGGCAAGTAACTAAACATTTGAAAGAAAGAGCAGGAAAGTGGTTCAATAACCATCTGGCAGAAACATACAGATGTTTTATTTGTTCACATTTTGTACATTTCAGTTTATTTTGTTGACTACAAAAACTTTTTCTTAGGAATGTGTACTCCTCATTTTGATGATTTTTTTATATCATAAAAAGCATGTGATGCTGTACAACAGGGACGGGAGTGCAGAGACTTTGAATCCTATGGCTTTAAACATTTATTCAGCACTAAAATAATCCAGTGACAGTGTCGGTATTTATACCGCTACAAATAAAACAACTGACTGTTAATTTGACAAACTTTATTTTCCAAATTGTAAACAAATGCTGTTTAAAACAGCTCTTGTGTTCTGGCACAGTGTAACTTGGTTTAACCCAGTAACCTGAAACGTCCATCAAAGTGGCATTACTTACTCTGCACTGTGCATAATGTTCTTTCTCACCACTCAAAGACTTCTCTTGCTATTAGGATTCTGGATGAACTTCATTTTGCCAAATAAGGGCTTGCAGACACAGTTCCCCATACCCTCCCCTGCCCATTCTGGTATTAGAACTCAGGGTGCTTAAACCAGCGCTGCATAAACCATGTTTATATCCACTTAACTGCCTATGCATTATGAAAAAACAAACAAACAGTGTAAGTGAGAGAGAGGAGTCTTAGCTCTGATGTAAAGGGAAGATGGAAAGTCTCTCACAGGGTTTCTGTTTTGTGGTGAAAATGTATGTGCTCTCGAATAGATCACAGAGATGGTCTGTCTTCAGGTAGACCAAAACGAAGTAAAACACTATTCTTGGAACGGAGGTGCCAGTGGGGTGGGGATGCTTTGGAGTCTACCCTGATAACAGACTGGAAACATAGTACAGATGCTGTATACATAAAAGGATTTCATTTCTTGAAAATATTTTGGACTTCTGTGGATCTTTTAAGAGTTGTGTTTAGTGCAGGATTCCTCTCTGCAGTCTTTTATGGAAGCAGAATCAAATTCAGTGACACAAACCAGCTGAACAAACTGTTTGGGAAGGCTAGTTCTATGTTGGGGAGCTCTACAACAAAATGTACAAATTAGCTGCGTATTACTTTAATACACACCAATCAGGCATAACAATAATGATCACTGGCAGGTGAATTTCGCTTCCTCGTAGCATTTGTTCGGTGGTGGGACATATTTGGGAACAAGTAAAAATTTTGTCCTTAAGGTTGATGTGTTAGAAGTAGGAAAAGTTAGACTGCAGGGATGTTAAATACATAAAGGCCAGACTGACCTCTAATCTCCTGCTTAGAAAACAGGTTATTGTACTCAGCTCTACAAACCTTAGAAAGATGGTGTCTAACCTGATACTTTATTCTGGATGGCGTTACCTTGGCTTCCAGTAACACTATGAGAAATCTTGGAGTCATTTTTGTCCTTCAAAGTTCATATTAAACAGATGTGCACTGCTTTCTTGCATTGTGCAATCACTCTAAAATTAGAAACATATGGTCTCAGAGTGATGTTGAAAAGCTAGTTCATACATTTATTACTTCTAGGCTGGACTATTGTAATTCATTACTATCAGGTTGTCCTAAAAGCTCCCTCAAAAACCTTCAGCTAATCCAAAAATCCCACAGAGAGAGTACTGACAGGGACTAGAGAGAGAGAAAGGATTTCTTTCATGTTGTGTATCTTCATTTTCTTCCTGTTAAATCCAGAATTTAATTTAAAATCCTTCTCCTCACATACAAGGTCTTGAATGATCAGGCCCCATCTTATCTTAAAGACCTCGTAGTACCATTTCACCCCAATAGAGCACTTCGCTCTCAGACTGCTGGCTTACTTGTGGTTGCTAGGATACTTAAGAGTAGAATGGGAGGCAGAGCCTTCAGCTTTCAGGCCCCTCTTCTGTGGAACCAGCTCCCAGCTTGGATTCAGGAGACAGACACCCTCTCTATTTTTAAGATTAGGCTTAAAACTTTCCTTTTAGATAACGCTTACAATTAGGGTTGGATCAGGTGACCCTGAACCATCCCTTAGTTACGCTGCTATTGGCCTAGGCTGCTGGGGGGTTCCCATAATGCACTGTTTCTTCTCATTCACCTTATTTACTCTGTTTATACTTCACTCTGTATTTAATCATTAATTATTATTAATCTCTGGCTCGCTTCCACAGTGTGTCTTTTGTCCTGTCTCTCCCTGATCCTGGTTCTGCTGGAGGTTTTTTCCTGTTAAAAGGGAGTTTTTCCTTCCCACTGTTGCCAAGTGCTTGCTCATAGGGGTCGTCTGACTGTCGGGATTTTCTCTGTATTATTGTAGGGTCTTTACAATATAAAGCACCTTGAGATGGCTGTTGTTGAGATTTGGTGCCATATAAATAAAATTGAACTGAATTGAATTGAAATGAATGTGTCAATCTATCCAAGACCACTGCGAAAAAAGAAGGGGCCAATCCCTGATGTAATTCCACTTTATGCTGTTGTCACAGGGCATTTGATAACAGTGGACTCAGCCTTCTTAGATGACCAGGAAAAAGCAGTTCTTGTTAGTCCATCTTTGGACCAACAGGACTGGAGCTGTGTGAGGCTGGTGTACCAGATCACTGGACGAGGTTCCCTGCAGCTTCACTTCAGACCAGACAGTGATAACTTTGACTACTCTCTCTGGACTGCCAACAAAGCCTCTGAAAGTTGGCTCATCGCTAGTGTGGACCTGCCAAACACCACCATCCCCTACCAGGTAGGAATAGATGCAAAGCCATGTTCACAGGGGTGTCTGTTATATTTTGTCAGTGGCATCAGGGCTCACTCCTTGCTTTTAATATGTATTGCAAATGTATTAAAATCAGGCTATTCAGGCTAACCGTCCATTTCATCTTTTAAGAGGCAACAATTTTTAAATATTTGACATGTAAAATATAGGTTCTAGTTTTCTGAATGAAATAAATCATTCTGCCCTGTATAGTAACAAAGCTGTGAATGCAGTTTTCCTTCATCTAACCCTTATGTCACAACACAGTGTCATGTGGAGTGTTGAGATGATAAGGACCCAAAATGCAGAATGTAGGAGGCAACTCCAAAAATAAACTTTAATAGCTAATAGTGAAGGTGAAAGGTACATCGTCTAAAAGACAACAAAAGTTCATAAAAACGAGACAACAATATGCAGGAACATAAACAAGGATTCAGAAAATATATTCAAAATGTGAACAAGGTATCAGAAGGGTACATTCACAGATCAAAAGAAGAAAAAAAGAATATGGGGCTCAGACACTGTTGGGGAGGCATCACCTCCATCATAGGACACAGCAGCGGGGCTGGGATTCTGGGCAGTGATGAACAGGTCCACTTAGATAAAGACAAGGAGCAGGACAGGAGACCAAAGTCCACTCACACAGAAACACAGGGAGACAGAAACACGAGGGCTGCAACCAAAACAGAACTATACCAGTGCAACATAAAACACTGGGCCACCGGCCCAGGACATGACAAATATAATATGTAATATACACTATAAATCAGAATATGTACACAAAGAATCCAGAAGTAAGCAGCAAGAGGATATGATGCAAAATTTGTGTGTAGCCTCTTATGTTTTGACAGGTGTGTTCACCTGTCACAGAAAGAAGAGTTCTTATACAGTTTCATGGAGAACGGTAGGAATGATTTCCTGAAGTGTTCTTTACGGCAGCGAGGTTGAATCAGTCTGAGGGAGAAGGAGCTCTGCTGCCTCATTAGTGTGGAATGGAGTGGGTGAGATGGGTTGTCCATAACAGAGAGCAGTTTGTTCTGTAATTCCTAAAGAGTTAATGCAAAGCTTTTGTTAAACTCTTTGAATTAGCTGAAAGTTTGCATGCCAAATTGATTGCTTTATTCACAATCTGCTGTGGTGGTGTACAAACTGTCTGAAACAGAGTATTCTGAGCACTCGTTGGTTTTCCAAAGTGCTTGCCCATTAGAGCCAGTCAAAATCAGTGAAGTCGTCGCCAAACAGAAACTGAGCTCATATCTCAGCAACACTTGAACTTGTCCCAAACTTGGGATGTAGACCTGGGACCAAGTAAGTACAAAGATGTTGGTGACATTTGACCTTTAGGGGCGCTCTACTTAGTAAAAATGTGTTTTGAGGAATAACAGCTCATGTGTTCAAATTTACAATGACATTTGTGTGCCTGCTAATACTGTCAGAGGTCCCGAACCTGATAGGTGCCAAGTTTTGATGTTGACTGAATTGATAGAGATGTCACAAATTTTTTTCAGATTTTCACGAAACTTGGTGTATATGATCTTCAGAGCAAACCTCACAAAAGTTACTTCTTTTGTTTTTTTCTATTTTTTTTTTTTTTTTTTTTTTGTTTTGGTTTGCAAAAGTATTTTCCCACAGCAATTAGGCTAATTTAATGGCAAAGCTGCCAAAAAGGAAATGGGCTTATTTATCTCGGCAATGCTTTGGCCTATCAAGACCAAACTTCACAGTAGGCTTATGGAACCCGTCCCTGAGGACGCACAAAGAATTTGTATCATTACTCCTTTGGGGAGCGCTGTAATTAATCAACAAATGTGTGTTTTACCATACAACTTGCTGGCAGATCTTAACACCTCTTCCTTGTTATTCTCGGAACTTTTTTCCTGGCAATTGTCACGTCTCTGCTTGCAGCTATATTTTTGAATAAGCTTTCTTTTACTATTGATTTCTTCCCAATTGCACATGATCTTTACTAAAAAGTTAAGGATAATAGTTCACAGCTGTTCTGCTTCTTTTTGTGGCAGACCTACATATAAATACAATTTATTGGGCGGAGGATAGACTGGGTACCTTCACATCTTGGGCGTAACGATTGCTGGAGAATCGGGTACCTGTACGACTACATTACCCACAAGGCCACTGCCCCTACGTGGTTAATGGGGTTTTTGACGTCCTGACGTTACTGCTGTTCTTGTTTTGGCAGTTTGTTTCGTTATTCACGGTTTGTCAGTAGACCAAGAAGGCGCATTATACCCGAGATCCCAGACG
>JAVDPK010002840.1:185396-203626 GCA_034780415.1 Cichlasoma orientale
TCCCAGACGGAGCTGAGGTATAGTACTTTTCTACATATATATTTTCATGTGGTGAACCCGCGCTGTGTGCGGACTGTTTGAAGCGCTGCCGTGGACAGGAAGCCTCACACAAGTCAGCTAACTAGTCTGGCTAGCTAGCAGCAGAGCTAATGAACATTAGCTTAGCTATGAGCAGCTTGTTCTGTGTGTGTCAGCGGAAATGATCGATAGCTGTGTTGGGATGATTGTTTTCAAACTGCACCTCCTTAAACTTAACTCTAAAGAGACCGTGTTAAACCTAATGTCACGGCGGGGAAAGCAGCGCAAGTCCACGGAGCGAGCGAGTAGAGCCAGCTTCTCGTTGGGTTAGCGTGTACTGTTTAACAACACGGAAGATTTGTGCCCCCTTTGAGCAGACCGAGGACGGTCAGAGCTGCGCCTGCAAGTAAAGCTCATACGGATCGTTGCCACATACTCTTATGCGACTGGGTCGGTGAACACACCAGTGCTAATGCTAACGTTATTCCTTGTTTTGAAGCTTTCTGCTTCCCCACAGAGCTTCCCTTTTTGTTGAGTTCTCTGTTAGTAACGTGTCCGTGGAGCTGGTGTTTGGGGGAGTCACTGATATGTTCCTGAGTCTCTACTAGCCTTGGGCGATTCGATTAGTTGTGGTCATAGGGTGGAGTCCAGCGCTCCTCGTTTTCTGTAAATGTGACAAATGTTAAACTGAAACCATTTGTTGGACTCCAGGGGGAATACCAGCGCTTTATTAGTGTTTTTGTGGGTGTGTCATGCACAGTCCCGTTAAGGGGACTTGCCTCCTGTTTAGGAAGAGAAAAAAATCAAGTTCTCATAACATGAATTACTTTTACTTTGAAGCGCTTGTTTGTGGTAAGGGTTTAACAATCAATGACCATGGTTACGGTTAATCTCCTGGAAAGTAATATGTAATATCCTCTGATGGAAACATAACTCTTTCTATTTGTATTTTTGTGTGTTTGTGTGTGCGCGCGCACGTGTGTGTGTGGGCATAGATGGTACTGATTGAGCAGTGATTGTGTACGTGGGCTGATTCAGGGAGCTGCTAAGTGTAGTTTCACAATGGCAGATGGAGGCAGCGATGATGACGTCATTCACCTGGTAAGCTTCAACGTCCATCGTAGCCAAGGTGAGACTTCACATCTACACTGGCATGCATGTAGCCACAACTGTCTGTCTCCATATAACCACATAACCATCCATGCATCTATTGTTTTTGTTTTTTTTTGTTTGTTTGTTTTGCTTATCCAAGTCAGGGTCGTGGGAAGGCTGGAGCCTATCCCAGTTGTCATAGGGTGAGAGATGGGTTACACCCTGGACAAGTTACCAGTCTGTCACAGGGCTGACACACAGAGACACTCTCACTCACACTCACACCTACAGTCAGTTTAAAATCGCCAGTTAACCTCACCCCAAGTGTGTCTTTGGTCTGTGGGAGGAAGCAGGAGTACACAGAGACTACCCACACAGACACGGGGAGAATGTGCAAACTCCACACAGAGGCCCTAGATGGGATTTCAACCCAGCACCTTCTAGGTGTGAGGCGACAGCACCGTAATCATGTTACACTCATTTCAGCCTTGAATCCATAGTGTTATACAGTCATAAAGATACATTTGTTGTAACAGTGTAACCAGTGCTACAAATGTCGTATGCTGTAGCGCATTAATAAAATAGTAAAAGCAGTTATCAAAATATGCTCAAATAGCTTACCTTGCATTGCACAGCCTCTTATTTAAAGATGTAAATGCTCTGCTTATTCTCTAAGAAGACCTGCTGCACATGCTTGCACATGTAGCTTTTAAGAGGAAGGAACCAGATTATTTTCAGCGCATTTTCTAGGTGTCCGGCGGACTAATAGTTTCTACAAAGAAATTCAGCAGTAACTCATGTTGTGATCTCTTGTCTCTTTTGTTTCTGTCACACATTTTGTCTGAAATTTCCACACAGCACAGTGAATTTCCTTCTTTCTGTGCACTTCAAATGCATTGTTTCCTAACTCCAGTGCACGTGTGTCTGTGCAGGCTCGCGTGCCCATCCAAGAGAGCTCATCACCATTTCTGATGACTCGGATGAGGAGCCTGTGACTCTTGTACCCGGCAGTCCTGTTTTAGTCCCGGACGATGCAGATGATGATGATGTCAGCATACTGGAGGTGACTAATGAGGATTATTCTTAAATCTTTTATTGTGCATATCACTTGATACTTTACGTTCATATTAATCATTCTGTGATTTCTTCTGCTTTCCTATAGCCGCTAACTCCTGCACGCAGACATGTGATCCGCCCAGCAGCAAAATGGAGCGGGGCCTTGGACAGCTCAGTTCAAGTTGTAGGTCTAAGTAGCGCACCTTCAGGGGTTTCCACACGGGACCCTGATCCTGCCTCTGTCCCCTCTACCTCGAGAGATGCCAAAGCCACCATGGCTTCCCAACCAGCCATACAAGTGCAGACACCGGCACACTCGAGCACATCTGGAAACACACTGCCACAACCTGGCCCTTCATCACTGTCCCAGCCAAAACTGACCACAAACTCACAGCAGCACGAAGGTACGTCTGCACACACAAATGCGGAGCTCCGTGCAGTTTCCCCTGTCCACACCCCATCTACCTCCACACATGCCAAGGCCAACAACATCTCATCCAGAATACCAGTAGAAGTACTTCTCCAGCCTCAGCCTAGCACATCTGGACTCTCACAACTACAGGCTGGCTCCTCAGCACAGTTACCGGTGGAGCATCAGGCTAGTGCCTCTGCCAGTGCCACGAGCTATATTTGTGCAGCTGCAGTGACTGCATCAAGTTCTTCTACAAAGACTCAAGAAAAGGCTAGCACAAGTAGCCTTACACAAGACAATCCTCAGGCCAGTACTTCATCTGCACATTCTCGGCCTCACATATGGACGCAGCCTCAGCCTGGTAGTTCTTCATGGTTCCAGCCTGCTGGAACAGCATCAGTGCAGCCCCACCTCATCCAGTTGAAGGAGGTAAAACTAGTTGTTCTTCCGCAACAGCCAAGCCAAGCTTCGGCTCTAATAACCCAGCCCCAGCTGCAGCATGGGCACCAGGGTCTGCTTCAGCCTGTGGCAGTCAGTCGAATGCAGGGCAATCTCATTCAGATTGAGCCACAACCACTGGCTCAGGCCCCTGCGCAATCTGCGGTCCAGGCTCCTCAAGCTCCTCAGGTTATACCAGTGATCCCCCCTGCAGTTCTAATAGCAGCAGCCCCAGAGAGACTAGGTCATCCAGAGGCAGGTCACCGGATCATCCTGGGGAGCCAGGCGCCTGAGAATGCCGTTCCAAACCCTCCAGCACAGGCTGGTCCGTCGGATGTGGTTCGGCCAGCCAGCAGCCTTAACATCAGGGTGAACTGTAAGCCTCCTGCTACTCCGGCCCCCGCAGCTTCAGTCCCCCACAACAGAGGTGAAGCGCATCTTATTCTGCCCCCGAACCCAGGAAGAGTCAATCCAGCCCCAGTTCTGGTAGCAGTGCCTCCTGTGCCAGAGGACATTCCCCAAATAGAGGATGCAAGGCCTGGACCCTCTGCACAACAGGCTAGACCGGAGCACCAGCCTCACGTTAGAACCCTGATCAGTCGTGTTGTGAGTATCTCATGGAAATTGTCTGCCTCTCTATTATCTCTTTTAAAGTTAAATGAGTGTAATTGTGCTGTGTGTCTCTCATTTCATCTGTTTCAACTCCATTGTTCTTTTCGGCCATGCTCTCCTCAACTTTCTGAATATCCTCTGCAGTTGGATTTACTCCCGGACGTCCAAGAAGCCTATGTAGCAGAACTGATCCAAAAGAATAATGTGAAAGACTTGAATGTGTAAGAATCCTCTCTTTTCTCCAGAACTTCATGTAGAGTATTCAGCATTAATGATGCCTTCAGATATGTACTTCCATATTGTCACGGGTCTTGGCTTTTGATCTGTGTGCTGATAAATGTCATAAGTTGTGAGATTTTCCATCAGGTTTATTTATTTATTTTTTTGACTCTTAAACATCCCCATCCAAAGTTTAAAAAAAAGGTGCTAATTCTGTCTTCAGTTTCAAACTGAACTTGATGATGATAAAATAACATTTCTGTGTTTGAGGTATTTATTATGTTTTTTGTTTATTTTGAAGTGTAAAATACCAAATTTGAAGGATTTTCAAATGATTGCATTCTGTTTTAATGTGTATGTGTACACACTTGTAACTGCGTGAGTGTTTGAGTGCTTGTAGACATGCAGCCCCCCCTCTCTTCTCTGTTTCCAGTATCTGTAACCTGCTGTTGGAGAATCCAGATTATCCGAGGAAAGAGACAGCAGCAGCCACAGCAGCACCCACCAGCATCCTTCTGGAGTCTGGAGACATCCAAAATGAGGCAGGTATCTGTGTATGTGTGTGTGTGTTAGATGCACAGAAAATGTGAAATGGTGTTTTTGGGCAGGGAGTAGAATTTCATTCAGTAAAAAATGTAAACTAGGATCTAGCAGTGTGGGTCAGGGTTTAAGAGCCCTATCAGGACAGTTATATAAAGTGTAGATGCAAATCAATAATGGGTTAGTGATGGCTTTTAACTTATCACTTAAGCCATCAGAGGAAATGTTAAGATTGTGAGTTGCTTCATAGTATTTGTTAATCGGATATCTAAGTGTCTGTTTCCATGTTTGTGCTCTTTTAGGTGACTGAGGACTTGTTTGACTATGCCAAGCTGGGCACGGTGGGACCCGAAGTTGTGATGCAGGCCGCTGACCTGCTCATGGCAGATTTCAGGATGCTCAGCTGTCAGGACATCAAATGGGCCCTCAACGCCCTGAAGGGACACTATGCAATCACACGCAAGGTACCCGAAGTCCCACCTGATGCATCCTCTCTTCTTTCCTGTTCTACCTTTCAGCTGTCCCCCCCTCTCTCTTCTTCCCAGGCCTTATGTGAAGCTCTGAAGAAATGGCAAGAGTCAGGGGACCCGTCGGGAAAGAGACGACGGAGCAGGACCTCCTTGGAGCGCTGCTACATTGATTTCCATTTTGAACATGGTAAAAAACAAACAAACATTTGCTCACTTTTCTGTGTGCATGCACCCGCGGGTGCATTCATTAAGCGTACATAGCTGTTTTTGCATGTTTTACTCTTTGCTCTTGTGCACAAGTAGAAATGACTTTCACAAGCCATTGAAAGCTGCTGGCATGATTTCATATCTGTATAATCTCTCTCTCCTTGTCTGCCAGGTTCGGTGAAGTTTGACAAAAGGATGTACTTCTTGGAGAATGACCGTCGTTACTGCAGGACATACAGCAGCCTGGAAGCCTCTGTGCAGAAGGAGCTTACATTTTATCAGCAGAAGGCCAAGGAATGGGCAGAGGTACACACACACGTGCGCGTACACACACATACACACACTCAGACACTGTTTTCTTGTCATTCATCACTACACACACTCATAGTTTTTTTTTATTTTTTTATTTAATAGCCCAGAATGGGCCTTTAGGGGTGCGACTGAGCACGTCAAACATGATTGGCTCGTGTAGTGTAAAGGGAGATGGTCTGTGTTACCTTAGATTCCTTGCGGGGGTGTTTAGGGCTGTGTAAAAACATCTTTGTTGACTGCACCAAGAATCCGTCTGTGCAAGAAAAACTCTGCACTCTGCAAGCCTTCTTTTTTATCAGGTAGTGATCTAGTTCAGTAATTTAAACAGCAGCTTGCTGATGCATTAATTCATTTGTATAGCAGCAGATCTTTCTCGTTTTCCCACAATACACAGTACCCTTCCCCCCTGCACGACTTTCTCAAAGACTAGATTGCTTTGGCTTTTAAAGCACCCGGTTTTATGGGGCTAATTATGTTGCTTTAAATCCCCCTAATGTCCTGGAGCTCTCTCCAGCCAGTATCCGAGGCTCATTCTTGTTTTACTTTTGGTTTCTTTCACTCTCTCTCTTTGCCTCTGTGTGCCAGGCCTTTTCTGCTGAGTAGAGTTTCCACAGTGACTTTGGTTATTCCACCGACCACCATTTCTGCTATCTGTAGTGCATTACCAATAGCTGTCCTCTTCCTATTTTGTTTGTGCCATTAACCATTTAGCAGGTGACAGAATTGCAGAGTGAAACTGAGGCTGGTAGGAACCAGTCTGGAGCTTCAAATTGTCCAGTCAGCTTCATGATGATAACTTATTCCTCTTTGGCTGCCTTGTGAAGAGGCTTTGCAAGTGAAGGGGATTGTATTTATCTGCCACTTGACCTGCTTGAATTGCTGCATATGTTCAGAGACTAGGGAATACTGTGGTACCGCTCAGTCAACATTTTAAAGGTGGTTGGCATCAGAGAATAGAAAAGCATAATAATAATAATAATAATAACAATCATAATGGTTGTAGATGTTGCAAAAACTTTCTTCATAAATGTTGATAAGCTTGTGTCATTCTGCATAACATTTAATGCAGAGATTTTCTGAGGCTAATTTCTATTATAAACACCCACCTGGGTGAATATCTGTCAGTCAAACTTACACACAGTCAGTAGTTGAAAAGATACACACACATCATGACAGGCCCACCAGCTGGTTCAGGCCTAGGGACTCTCTGTCTTCAGGTTGCTCTCTGCTGAGGTAGAAAAGTTTCACTCCACGTTTGTTTACAGATTACCTCGTGCAGCCGACCTTCCCGAAGTAACCAACCGCCTCTCTCTCTTTTTCTCTCTCTCCAGCATGAGGACTTCCTCCTTGCTCTTCAGGTCAATGAAGATGAGTATAAAAAGGTAGGATTCATCCTGAGAATGGTAGCCTTCTAGTGCTTCACAGGACATCTCGTTCTGGTGATTTACTCTAAAGTAGCTTCTCAGTGGTATTTCCAGATAATCTAGTATTGTGCGAAAGTCTCGATATTAGTCTTTATATCAGGTTTCCAATGAGCCAGACTTTCTTTTTTTTTAAGGTGGTTTTGAGTTCTCCAGGCTTTGTGAAGGTCTTTCAAAGTTGTTTACACATTGGCCTAACAAGTAATGGGTCACTGGTTCAATTCCAGCTGGAGACACAAATTCCCTTTGGGGTTGTGTCAGGAAGACATCCAGTGTAAAATTCTTCCAAATCAAAACATGCGGCGCTACTCACTGTGGTGACTCATGTTCAGTCCAGCCCTTGTACCTGACCATTTTCAGAGGAATGTTTTTAAGCCACTAAACACTGACCTGTGAATCATTCAAGCATAAAAAAGGCTCCAAACCCAAGGGATGAACCAGTGCTGTGTCTACACATAACAGACAACTTAGCAAAGAATCAATTTTAAATTGTATCTTTAGACACTTGGTTACCAGCAGCCTGTCACAAAAACATATATTTTTTTAGATGAATCTGCCAAAGACAAAACAGGTTGACAGGTCTAAAATAGTATTTTTGCACCAACAAGTTGATTTCCAAAGAGCAATTAGCTGAAAACTTGGACAAAAGAAGAAGTGCCAGACCTAACAAAAACGATCTACAGCGACTTCCAAAGGAAGTGCAGCCCCACACGAAGGAACAGGAAGGGTCAGCACCAGAAGCCAGCATGGCTGACTCCGTGAATAGTCTAGAGGGAATTAGCAAGCAAATAGAGGCCTTACAGAATGTGATGAAAACAGACCTGAGAGCATTCAACAGTGAAATAACCACCCAAATGAGAGATGACATCATTGAGCTGAGATCCAGCGTCCTCACCAAGTTAAAAAGGGAGAAAGCGCAGTTCTATTTCTTACAAGAAACACATGTATCTAAGACAGAGCATGAGAAGCTCAAGAGATTTGGATATAAAAATATCTTATTAAATTTATCTGCAGATCACACACGATTACCCATAAAAAGAGGAGTAGCAATATTAATGTCTAATGTGTCTCATTTTGAATGCCAAAAAGAAATCAGAGATAAAGAGGGGGAGGGATATAATAGTAAGGGGAGCCATTCAGCTGACTAAGATAACACTGGTGAATGTTTATGCGCCACTGGAAAGTGATAAAGGATTCTTTTAATATTTATTGGACACTATGGCGATAGAATGTGAAGGAATATGTATATGTGGAGGAGACTTGAACCTGATAATGGATCATAATTTGGACACGACTAGTCACAGGCAACGTAAGAAATCTGTAACTCATTCAGTTTTTTTTTCTTGTTTTTTTTAACCCAGAAGAACAGGCGCAGAATACAATAATGTAAAATAGGTTTTATGTTTAACACTGGAAAAATATGGTTTCAATGTCAATGCAATTAAATGTCTCTACAACAAACCCACAGCTAGAGTGAACGTCAGTGGCTCTCTGACAGGTTTGAGCTGCAGAGGGTACCAGACAGGAATGTTGTCTGAGCCCTACACTGTTTGCATTCTATATCGAAACCACTGGCTCAGATAATCAGGCAAAGTGAAACGATCACAGGAATAGAAATTAATAACCAACACCATAAGCCTATTCGCAGATGACGTTATGAACTATTTGTTTTACTCAGTTAATTCCTTTACAGGTTTGAATCAAACACTGAGCCGAGTCACTCAGATATCTGGGTGAAATGTAACCGCGTACTCAAAACACGACAATTTTTAAGGAACAAGACACATGCAGACCTATTGTGTTCTTACTTAGCATCGTAATTATTATTATTCACTGATGAGGTGTAGTAGTAGAATATAATATGTATATAAGATGGCTACATGAAGAGTAATTTAGATTTAAATGTATTCACTACTTGTACAGATTATTTCTCAGGAAGCAGAACAGCTGAATTTGATTTTGGAATCCATTAAATGTGGTTGATGCTGATATTCAACATTACCAAAGCTACTCCAGTAGAGTCCATAAATAAACGTAACAAGTCCACTATAAATGCAGAATTCGCTGGTTTCATTTGAGGTTAATTTGACCTATTAAGCCCTTCTGCCAGGATTTACACTTTTATGGATAAGGTAAGATAATGATATATGATGTGGTATGATTGTGTTTCCAGGACGGTCAGCTGATCGAGTGTGGCTGCTGTTTTGGGGACTTTGCGTTCGAGAAGATGACGCAGTGTTCAGACGGTCACCTCTTCTGTAAAGAGTGCCTGGTCAAATACGCTCAGGAGGCGGTGTTCGGCTCTGGGAAGGTGCGCACAGGCATTTTTGCTGTTTTCCTTTGTGAACAGGACTTAACTGGTAATGTTAGCAATGTTGCGTGGCAACTATAAATGACTAATCCTGTAATAATACTCGTCTGAGTGGCGTGCTGTCAAATAAATGTGACGACTGAATATGAGCTGGAGAGCAGATTTCAGTTGAACCATGCTCGTGTTTTTTTTTTTATGGAAACTACCCGTAAAAACACATTCTGCATATTTATACTTTTTTACAATATTATTAATGTTCATTTTCCATGTAGCTTTGTGAAATACAGAGGTGCCAGTTTATTAGGTGCCGTGTTCCTGGTGCTGTTATATAGTGTATTTGTTTGTTGTGGTTTTAGAGTCAAAGGTTGTGGTGTTTTTCATCCACCCTCATGTATGTACACTTTAAATGGTGCAGCGTGTCTGACTGCACTGTTGTACCTAATAATGTGTCATTTCAGTGCATCCCTCTCTTGTGTTTGTAGCCGTGCATGCTGGCAGTTAACCTGTGAATGTACAGCGTCTCTGCTTTGTAATTAACTCGTGCTCTGCCTTCTTGCTGTAGTCGGACCTGAGCTGCATGGAGGGGGGCTGCCCGTGCTCCTACCCAGTGTGTGAGCTGGAGAAGGTCCTACCAGAGAACATACTGTGTAAATATTATGAGAGGCAGGCGGAGGAGGCAGTTGCTGCCACCTGTGCGGATGAGTTAGTGAGGTAAGTGCGGGTGGGGGTAATTCTCTACATGTGATTTTTGCAGGATGGTTCATCTTTACACCGGCGATACGGAGTTTATCGGTATAATATAGTAACCGATAACTCGAGGAGCGGGTTTGCCCACAAACACACTTTTAATTGACAAAATTAAAAGTCTGACAAAAGTTAAATATCACTTTTGTTTAGTATCTGTCTCCTGAGCCTCCTGTCATTTTGTGTAGTATGTCTGCTTCATGCAGTGCTTGGATGCACGTGTTGCCTTATGTAAGAATGTCTAGCTTTTTGAATGTTTTCTAAAGCTTTATAGACTAATGCTGTGTTAGAACCAAGCACAAAGCTGCATGATTAGATTCAAAGTCCACACGACAACGTGCATTAGTGGATATTCACGTCAGGTTAAGGAACAGAAACAGTAGAAAATATTTGATCCTCCTGGCTTGAAGCTGTGCTGCAAAAGCCAATCAGCTGAGACTCTCCCACAGACTGTGCTTCATGTTCTTGTTCTAGTAAGTTTGGAGTATTTTAGCATTCCTTAATCCCAACTGTTAGTTATACTTTGGAAGGAAGTAGCTTTCCCATTGGCTGTAGGAGCCAGTTGGGTCTGCACACACATGAGCCCTGAATGTATTAGGAATTCCTTGAGAAAATTGGCAGCAGATTTAGAATAGCTATTAATAGATTTTGATAATGGAAAGAATCATTAGTTACAGCCTAAGTTATTTATGACTAGCGGCAAACACTTGGCCTCTCCTGTTCGTGGATCGTGATGATCTGGCTGTTTGTCCAGCTAATTTTTAGTCACAGAGTTGCTGAATTATGACCGGAGTCATTAAATGTCCAACTGTAATACATCGACTGCGTGACATCGTGCTCGCTTGTTTCCTCACAGTGACGTACTTCGGGCTGCCTCGTAAGTTTCCTCTCACCTTCCTTTCCTCTCTGATCTCTTCCAGGTGTCCATTTTGCAACTTCCCAGCGTTGCTGGACAAAGACATGTCTCTGTTTAGCTGTCCCAACCCTCGGTGCCGCAAGGTTGGTGCTGATTTCTTTCTGTTTATGTACTTTTAATGTCAATTAAAAGTATACGTCAAAGTAGATCAACACTTTCACACCCTCTGATGTGAACAGGGAAAGGGTACTTGCAGTACAAAAGATGGAATCTAAATTTCAAGTCAGGGGTGGACGACTGGATCATGAATAATTCCGAGCGTTGTGACAGTAAAATCCTGTCTACCTATAAATCATCTCTGTGCAGCCTGGACATGAGGCCGGACAGCATAAGAGACAGAGGGAGAGGAGAGATTGATGAGCAGCTTTTGGAAATGATGAACCGTTCCATGTGGTGAGGTCGCCACCTCTGGCTCCCTCTCTGTTTATCTCTGGGCCTCCTCCCTCTGTCTGAGGAATGCAGGGGGAGGCAGTGCTCTTTGTCTGCCAGAGCTGTCACATGAATTCCAGGCTAAAAACAAAAAATCTCCATTATTTGGCAAAAACACACAAATGCACGCAGGCTTATTCACACTCCTCTTCCTACATAAATGCAGCCCCCCGATTTTCTTCTTAGTGTCTCCGTGAGTTCTGCTAAAGAGAAGCACACACATATTTTTCTGCTATCTTTGCATTCCCTCAAAGGGAGGAGAGAGGTCGGGGTCGGGGTATGTCAGGACCCAAACAAGAACAATGTATGTATCTGACTCTTCACACCGTGGTATAAGGTTAAACCCTACATTAACCGATGGCCTTGCATTCTTTCAAAAACTGAAGGCCTGTGGGCCAAATGTGGGCCTTTCAAGCACCTTCAAGTCTGAGGCCGTGGTTCCTAGGGTGCGTTCTATATGAAGTCGGAATTTCCAAGTTCCCGATTGGAGTTTTTGACTGGAATGCGCCTTCAAATTGGACTTCCAGCTTTTAATCTGCACTGCTGCTGCTGTTGTGTATTTGTGATTTGCTAAATGAGCCACACAGAGCTCAGGCTCTGTGTGAGAATGTGATGGTAAATGGACTAGTTCTTATATAGCGCTTTTCTACGCTGAGCACTCAAAGCGCTTATAAACTCAGCTGATGCAGCTGAGTTAATAAGCGCAACAAAACAAGCATTGTGCTGCATTGCTCGCAGTACATGAATTGCTCTACTTTGCTAAGGAGCAAAACCAGCCCTGTTTTTCCTTGCTTTTTCGACTTTACTTTCCAACTGACATCACTCCGACATCTCGACTTAGGAGGTAAATGGAAGGCAGCATTAGTCTGAGTGCCCACTCCGGGTTAGTGAGGAGTTCACGTATCTCAGGGTTTTCCCCACAAAGGTGGGGAGGGTGGAGCAGGAGGTGTTGTACTGGTCTGTTGTTGTAAAGGGAGAGCTGAGTGCGAAAGTGAAGCAGTCAATTTACCCTCACCTGTGGTCACAAGCTCTGGGTAGTGACTGAAAGAATTGGATCACAAATACAAGCAGCAGAAATGAGCGTCCTCTGAAAGGCGTCTGAGCTCTTTGTTAGAGACGGGATGAGGAGCACAGACATTCGGGCGGGGCTCCGAGTACAGCTGCTTCTCTTTCACATCAAAAGCGTCTGACTGGGATACCTCCTACCCCAGGTTGTTGTGAGGTGGCTGAATGGTAGCCTTCATGTAGCATGATGCCGTTTTTGTGTTTGTGAGCCCATATTTGAAAAATGTGTCCAATAGCCCCCCCCCCTAAAGTGTGAAGAATTGTTCCTATTTGCTGTTTCCTGTCATTCAAAATGCAATAATTAGTCTTTTTAACCTGTGCTCAGACAAGCGATCTGATTACAGCAGCACATTTGTTTCTGCGTTTGAGCAAACTCTGTTTAAGTTTCAGTCGGTAGCCCGTGAGACATCTCTGAGATTCTGTTGCCCTTTAAATGGCTCCCAGCAGTTCAGACACCACATTGAAACAGTAAGAAATGAGTCATGTGAGTTATCCTCCTCAGCATTTCTGCTGCCATGGTATTTTAGGGTGTTTCCAGCATCAACTTTCCCAGAGGCCTTTTTTTTTTTAAAGAGCTCTGGAAGGAACTAAAAACTGAGGTTTCGCTCAGATTGTTAATTATACCTGCGCTTTTCCGTCTGCCAGGCGGCTTTTTTCCTCCATAGCAAACCTCTTCTGTAATTCTACATCTGCTGACTTGGCACAAGCCTGACTAGTTCTCCTAACTTGTGGCTCCACAGTAGCATTTTTCTTTGCTGTAGCTTCTCTGTTAGCACGCGGCTCTCAGATGGTCCCCGTTGGCTCAGCCTTATCCTTTTATTTGTTGATGATTTTCATTTCAGAAGGCAAATGGTGAGGATGAAACAAACAAACGATGTAATTCCTCCCGGCAGCCCGTAGGTGGAGCCATAGGCTTACAGTGGCTACCCCTGCAGTGTGCAATGCACAGCTGCACCTCATTACATGCTCATACACACCCAGAGACTTAAAAGTTAGACATGCTCCAGATAATTTTGGGTTTGATCCTTTCTGAATATTATTTGTCGGCAACATCCGCTGCTAAGTTGACGCTAAGGCCCCCTCTAAGTAAGTGCTTCACCGATATGAAAGGAACAGTGGTCATTCTCTTTATTTTGTCAACAGAAGGCGAAGTGCCGCATAAAGGTGCTTCCGCTGAGAACTGGGATGTGTGTTGTTGGAAACTGGAAACCCCCTCCACACAGTTATTTTTACTATTGTCTAATAAGAGACAGATGATAATGTTGAGGTGTTAATTCCTCTCTTGTTTTCATGTGTGTGTGTGTGTTTTTTATTCTCATAAGTACTGTACAGTCGACCCCACGGCCCCCTGGGTCTCAAGCAGGGAGGGGCCTCATTATGTAACTGACACACTTCCATAAGCCCACCCGCCTTCTTCTACACTGCCGCCTCATTGGCTGGCCACGCTATACACTCCCTTTATACTGGTTTCTGACTGGTTGGTCACACTTCCTTGTCCGTTTCAAATGTGGTTCACATCAAATTTGACCCAGATTCTCCTCTCCCTCTCTTTTCCCCTCCCCTGCCCTTCTGTCCTGGCTCTGTCTGACCTACACAAACACACATTCGTGCATACACACACAGATCTTAATGTATTCCACATGTGGTTATGAGGACATTTGCACAGGTTTGTCCCTGGCCCGTGCACAATTGCTGGCAGAGGAATTTAATATGTAGGCCGCTGGAAGTGGAAGCACCGTGCAAATCTGTGCACTGTAGTCTTTGTGTTACTATTGCTGCAGATCAGATGAAATTTTCTCAAAGGTGCACATCATGTGCAAGCTTATGTGTTGTCATGTCAGTTTTTAACCTCTTCCTTCCTGCTGAATTTGATTGCAGCGAAAGCCACATCCCCCACTATACGCAGATGTAGTTTGTAGTCCCCGTACCCCCTACACCCCTATCAGAACCTCTGGACATCCTTATAAGGGCTGTTGCAGACTGCACCACAAGAGAAGAGACTTAAAAAAAAGAGAGCGAGGCAAAACATGAATGAAAGTAGGAAGGAGGTGCTGGGAGGGAGTGGCACACAGAAAGGAGAGCAGTGAATGAAGGAGTAAGACAAGTTGGAACAGGCTGGATAAAAGAGCAGGAGCAGTGAGTGTAAATTAATGAATGGAGGGAGGGAAAAAGATAAATTTGTGGCAGCGGTGCTGTTTGTTCATCTTAAAGATGTATGTGTTTGGTTCTGTGACCTCTGTCACAATTCAGCCATGCTCAGTTTTCCTTGTTTTTGTTTTTTTTTTAAAGTGAAGGCGGGGACGACACGCCCCCAACAAGGTTTGACTCTGACGTCAGCAGCTGTATTTTTAGCCTCACTATAAGAACTCAGGTGTGTTCCTGCTTTGCAGTGTCATGTCAAACAGGTCTCGGGACGGTCGCGCTCGCTCTCATGCTCTCCTTCTTCCTGGTCTCTAAGTCACCACTAGGGGGCGATCTTTTACCGCGCGGCCCTTGTCTGGCTTTGTGTGATCTGGCTTTTTGTGACACTTGAGTCCAGGTCTGCATTCTTCTCCTTTTCTCAGGTTTCGAGTGATTATTTCTTCCACCTGAGCGTCTCCTGCTTTTTTCCTCCCGTAATCTGTAACAGTAATTCTCTGAGCAGACTGAAACCACAGACCATCGATTACATCAATCAGCCTCCACATTAAAATCACTTCTCTGATACCGTGTGGCTCCACCTTTTGCCTCTAAAGCAGCTTTGACCTGTTATCTGAGTGACTCCTGTGATATCTGGCACAGCTTTGAGAGGGTGTGTGGATGAGTGGGCTTTGCTTGACTTGGTTGGTTCTCGGCTTCCCGGAGACGTTCCTGAGCAGTTCTTCAGTGCCGGGGCGTGTTGTCTTTTTGGGAGACCACTGGCATCAGTAATGAACTCCAAACTGCAACACAGCTTGAATCCTTTTGACCTCCTTTTCATCTGTTATATCCATTTTATTAAGAAAAGGGTTATTCCCTCCCTTGAAGAGACCACTAAACTGGATCCAGATCTTGTGCCATTTTTAGAGAAAGCTCATCATCCAAATGCCAGCCAAAAGCGTGGATTTTCCAACTCATCCCCCACCCCCACCCTCTGGCCGACCTTGCTCACACAGAGCTGTCTCTCTGAATGTTGTGAGATCAGCTTTGAGTCCCATAAATGCTAACAGTAACAACCCCCCCAAAAAAACCCACAGTGAATGCAGAGTGTATGAGGAGGCCACAGGACACAGAGGGTGTTTCGTACTCTGTCTGAGGGGGGAAGGTGCAGCGAAGTTATGGATCACGCTTTGCTGCATCAGCTGTCATGTGTCACGCTATTCAATATTAGATGAGGGGTTCAAATATTTATGACGACACCACTTAGCTAAGGGTTAGCAAGGGTGGTAGCCTCGAGCTTGTGTGTGTGTGTGTGTGTGTGCGCGCAGTGACGCAGGCTTCCTCCCATATCCCTTAGCTGAACGCTTTTGGCTGACAAGACGACGAAAGGTTGGAGCACGGAGTTGTTGTTTCTAGGCAACCGAGCAGTCAGCGGCGCACGCTCTCGCTGCAGTCGCACACGCATTTGCAGGGCGAGCCACACCTAACCGTGCAAGTCCGAGTCCCTGCAGTGGCAGCACCAGCAGCATGCTGAGCAGATGCGGTGGGGTGGGGGGGGTATCACTCTGCAGCACTCGTCCTGCTCAGCATTATTGGGAAATCGATGGGTGGACGGTTTGGGTGTGAACGTGTGGAATAATCTCCTGACATTTGATGAGATATTAAGAAACATACAAGTCCATAAAAGCACCGAGCAGGATTTAGTGAAACACCCTCTTCTTCACCATTGGTGTCGTCACCTTTTGTTAAAATGTTTTTGCTTTAGGAGAGCTGTCGAAAGTGCCACGTCCAGTGGAAGCAGCATGTGGGGAAGACCTGTGAGGAGGTCCTGGAGAGGGATGAGATCCGCATGAGAGTGCTCTTGTAAGTGGGTCACAGAAAGCCTTTAATAATGCATCTGCCATTTATGCCTACTCATGGTTTTTGTTGCATTTGATGGGATTTTCTTTTTTTTTTTTTTTTAATTCATTTTGTTGATTATTTTGTTAACGGGAAACCCAAACCAGCAGCTTTCAGCATAAGGTGGCCGTTTCTCCTCTTCCACCTCACCAGCCAGCAGGATTTTCAGTTTTGATGTGAACTCTTTTAGCTTTATGTTCTCATCCAGAAGCACTTCCATATTTGATCTTCTGCTTCCATGATCATTAGGGCACATTTTTAGTCCAAGGCTAAGTTCATTTCTCTTTTTTTTTTGCATTTTGCTCTCCTCTTACCAGAGAGGATGCTGGGTAAACAGTTCAGTTTCCCGGACAGCACTTTAGGAAACGGAGAGGCCGGCTGCTTCCTGCAGCCCCAGCAGGCTCAGAGGCAGGACTTCCTGTTTTGAGCCGGTCGCAGATAGTCTTACTTCCGGTCGCTGAAGGAGACAGGAAGTGGCCTGGTAGACAGATCAGAGGATCAGGGTCTGATGATTCTAACAGGACAAAACTGAAGGAATCACAGTAGTAGGGTTTGCTCGGCTCTGTCCACAAGAACAAACCCCTATTCAGGGCTTCATAGGGCAGGATCTGTTTTTGTGTTTTTGTTTGTCTGTTTCCAGAACAGAAGCTCTTTCATCTTCCCCTTGATCAGATAATCACAGGAAAATGAAGGGGAGCATATCATCAGGACTGTTCACACAGTCCTGATGATATGCTCTACTAAAATTCACACAGTTGTGCAGTTAGCATCCCTTAATAACCAGCATGTACTTAAGCTTTTCATTACATAATCTTTTTTTTTTTTTATCCTTTCCTTTGTGCCTCTCCTGCCTCCTTTTCTAAACCTTCTGCGTGCTGCAGTGAGGAGCGTATGACGGCGGCTCGGGTGAGGAAGTGCGTCAAGTGCGGGACGGGCCTGGTGAAATCGGAGGGCTGCAACCGGATGTCGTGCCGCTGTGGCAGCTTCATGTGCTACCTCTGCCGAGAGCCCATCACCGGCTACAACCACTTCTGCCAGCACGCCCGATCTCCCGGCGCTCCCTGCCGCCACTGCCGCAAGTGCTCCCTCTGGACCGACCCCACGGTGCGCTCCTACACAAAACACTCACACATTCGCCAAGCTCTGGTGCTTAGTTTATGTTCATTATTTGGTAGCATGACAAAATCTAGATTTTCTATTTCACACACTTGCAAAGATATTAAATAAGAGGCCCCCACTGCACTTTGACCCTGACCATCTGAGGCTGTGGCTGCCCACAGAGGCCTGGCTACAGAATCACTGGCAACCAAAAGCAGCCATTAGTTTCCAGGCAGTTAATGAGCTGGAGCAACTCCAACGGCTCTGCAGAGGCACCAGAGCTGGAAAGGAAGGAGGAACGAGCTGTTTGCACAAGTGAACTGCACACAGGTTCAGGACAATGAGGTCATCCTCTGTTGTCCTTGGTCACATGTAGCACGCAGCAGGAGATAAAGCGTATTCTCACTACTGGAAATGGTTTGGTTTAGGTGAGGGTGCTGAGGGAGCAGGAGGCCAAACACGCCTACTCGCTCTCATGTGGGACCTACATCACACAGACTTTGTAGTAGAGAGCTGGCAGGTTAAAGACGATTCATATGCAAAGCAGCTGAGCTGCTTCAGGTCAGATAATGACAGCAAAAGCGAGCGAGCTACTACACTTGGATAAAATAGTGTTTTCTCTCAAGCTTGTTGAAAGTACATGAACTTCTTTGTGTTTTTGCAGCAAGATGACGAGCGAATCATCCAGGAGATCCAGAAGGAAGGTGAAGCGGAGCTGAATAAGAAATGTGCAGGTCAGTAACCAAAATGTGTTAACTGCGCACACACACACACACACACACACACACACACACACACACACACACACACAGCACCACCACCACAAAAAGAACGAGAAAAGCTGGTGAAAAGG
>JAVDPK010002840.1:236318-247596 GCA_034780415.1 Cichlasoma orientale
GTGTGTGTGTGTGTGTGTGTGTGTGTGTGTGTGTGTGTGTGTGTGTGTGTGTGTGTGTGTGTGTGTGTGTGAGGGCGGGGGCGTGGGGACAGAAATGCCCGCTTAGCAAAATGGGCGGATGGATGAAAGAAAGAAAAAGAAAAACAAACAGCAGAAGTTTACTTGCATACACAACACAACAGAACACAACACAACACAACACAACACAGCACAACACAACACAACACAACACAACACAACACAGCACAACACAACACAACACAGCACTCTCCATTAAATATCAGACTGGAGCAGCCAGTTAGTGTAGCTTCAGTGGAAAAACTGACAACTGGAAAACAGCCAGCTTGTCTTTGTATAAAGACATCACCTTTCAGCTGAGCAGCTGGGAGTTGAGGAAGTATCCTCTATGTGGCCAGGACACAGTATAGGGATTCAGGACAGATCCCCATGGAAAACAGCAACTTGTTATTATCCTGAAACTGCCTGAGACTGAAACTAAAGAGAGCTGCAGAGGTGCTATTTGTGTTACTTTTCTCTCGGACAGAGCCGTGGTTGCAGACTGGCATCAATCTTCAGACACTGAAAGTGTACAGTGTATTTGGTTAAACTACTTTGCCATTAAGCTAATGGAGAAAATCCCTGGAGAAATCCCTGGATTGCTACATTCACCTTAAATGGGAAGCTTGTAAATGGGAAGCTAATCTGGCCTCCTCTTTTCCTGCGCGCTGTTACACAAACACGGTGCATTTCCAAGATGACATTAGACGTTTCTCATCATCTTCTGCTTCTCTTTTGCTTCAGCCGAGATCCCATTTGATGGTTTTATCTCTCGCTCCCATCTCACCATCATCGCTTCCCATCCCTCGTCTGACATCAGCCTTTGCCTTCAGCCTGTCTCAAAGCTAATTGCGACTAATGTTGTTTGTATTGAGCTGCAGTCTGCTAACAGTAAGACTCGAGGCAGCTGATGTGTAACTGTGTATGTTTGTGCATGATAATAGATTCCTGTCCACCCTCCATGGCCAGCTTTAGCCATCAGCGACAGGGCCTTTCATGGTTCCTCTAATCTTCCTACACAAACAGAGACCAACTTCAAAAAAAAAAAAGAAGCCCTTGATTTCAGCCTCGGGGCCATTTCCACAAAAATGGTGCGGATCTGTTGTTTGTTCCGATGATGAAGGTGACAGAAAGAGGAAGAAGAGACACGTATGTGTAGACAGAGAGGCGAAGCAGGGTATAGTGTGAGTGACTTGGCCAATAATGGCCTTGAAAGGGTTGAGAGCAAAGGGAAACTTGTGGCATCTTTACTCATAAGAGGAACAGGAAACCATGGTGGGATGGGTGTAGCAACTCAGGGAGTGGCATCGCTCGGCGCTGTCGCTCTCGGCTGACTGGGTGGCTACCTTATTTGAAGAGCTGAACCTGAGCTGGTGGCGTCACGTGAGGGTGGCACAGCAGTTTCAAATGGCTGGCCAACAGTGAGAGGTACACAGGCGCATGTGACCGGCGCGCACATATGAGTATGAGATTCCGTGTTTTCATGCAAATAAAATGGGAGCAAAGAGTGCTGTTTGTTTCTCACGGCTCACACAGACTCACGCAGTCAGATCTATGTGAAGCTCGCCAGCGAGCTCTAGATTACTCAGACACATGAAAGCAGTGTCAGCAAAGATAGCACGAGGTCATGGTTAGCTGTTCTTATTTAAAGAATACATATAAACACACGTGCTGATGTGGTCACTGGGTTACTGATTGACTCGTCACATGGCCGTGGTAATACCTGACTTCAGCAGGCCAAAGTCAAAAAACAGCGAACAAGATCACCTGTTGGTGTTCTTACATAACAGATGCAGATCTGCCATGACATGAAAAACACCTGCCTGATGCAACTCCTTTTTGTGTCATCAAAACAGCTCGGACTTTGGCGTGGACAGGGGACCTCTGGAGGTGGACTTGTACTGGGCTGTTGGGAGCAGAATAACTGGATGCAGTGGGGCATCAGTGGATCAGTGGGGGGGGGGGGGGGGATCCCCCCCCCGCCACTCTTCCGGCACATCTTCAGTCCATTTTGTAGGAATACTCTGTAAAGAAAAGATGTTTTCACCACAACTTTTTCCAGTAGCTGACCCCTCCCTGACTCTTTGCTTGCTTCTCTCATTAAAATGTCACTTAGCTTGACAAGTGGTCTATTTAGACAACCAGTGATCACAGTAATAGTTATTATACACAACACCTCAAGTGACTGCGTATATAAACTCCTGTCTGGGTGAAAAATCCTCAGAAAAATCCATCAGGTGACTTTATAGCAGTAAGGATCTTGGCAGCGGGCCCCAGGTTCAGAGCCTGTATTTAGCTGGCATTCTGGGTGTAAGCACAAACACACACTAACGCAACACACGCTGTTATGATACACGAGAGGAGGAAGGTTTCCAGGACAGTATTCCAAGCACTTGGCAAGTAGACATTCCCACTGAGGAGTGTTGACAACATACCACTTAACCAGAGACCTCTCACTTACAACCAGCAAGCTGTACACAAACATACATAAATACATGCTCGCCCGAGCTGACTGACAACGCAGCATTACAGAAATAACCTGAGCTCTGCTTTGATTCTTTATTCAGGAGTAAATGAAGAAGCATTGAAGAAGCGGCCGCTTGTCCTTATTTTCTGTCAGTGCGATACTTCTGTTCAGATTAAATGTAGCCACAGTTTCAAATATTGAGCCAAAAGCTCCAGTTTCACACTGTTTTTTAATCCTCTCGGCCCTGCATGGTCACAGAAAGGAGATATCCCTAATATGGTCATCTGAGGTACACAGCTCTGTCTGTAAGCACCGAAGCCCCACCCACGTTCCGCCCAAACCTTCTGTTTACGATGGCAACCAATCAGAAGAAAAAGTTGGCTTAAAAGCCTGGGAATGAACTGAGGGGCTGCACCAAGGTCCAGCATAAGATCAGTAAGGATTATGCTGAACTGGACATGATGTAAAGCTTCTTTGGTGGAGTCCAAAAATAAATAAATAAAAAATATGGAGCCGCAAACGAGCACAATAGATCTGCTTTAAATGCTTTCCCCTGAATCAATGTAGGAGCTGGAGCTGTGGGCTGGAACAATGACTCACCTATGCACGTACACGCGTTGCATAGACACACACTGTGAATTCGAAATCCCACGGGCACTCCCTGAGGCCGGATTAAACATTTCCCAGCCAATCCCTGTTTACGCCATTACAGCGCGGACGTGGAGAAACAATCCTCTCAGACGGTTTCTCTTCAAAGCTCCATTAAAAGTGTCACGTGGTCCAAGCTTCTTCTTTTTCTTTCATTTTATCATTGCAGAAATGCAACTTTAACCCAGATAAAACAAACATGAATGAAAACGTGTGCTTTTAAGCCGACACGGCTCGGCCTGGGATAAACTGCTGTTGGGACGTGACCCTTAATGGTGAGACTTAAGGCCTGCAAAATCAGCAAGCGTAGCCAGCAGACCTTTGATCGCTGCAAACGCTCTTCCCTTCGCGAGTAAGCCCTCTATCTGCATCTGCACGAGTCTCTGTGCAGACCAACAGCCAGGTCCGGCTCTGATTATAACAAAATGTTTTAACCGCCAAATATTAAGTTCAGCCTGGAAGAAGAGCTCGCGTTAAAAGGTGCTGACTGACGGATCAGAGTCTGCAGGTCTTAATCTGTGCTGTTTCACACTACGGGAAGCTGTAGCTCATTTAAAGAGGCTCATATGGGTGCATTTAAATGGCCATTTAAAGTCAACATGACACAGAAAAGAGGGCAGGAACAAAACGAGATACACAAAAGTTGATGCAGCTGAGACAGAGGAAAGGGAAGTGGTACAGGAGGAAGAGAAGGCGCTGCAGTGTGTCTCGGTGGCCACAGCTACAGCTTTAAATGGCACTACATAGCCATTTTTCTAACCTATACACTCGTGTAATGAATGAATGAATGGACAGGTGTGCAGGCTGATAGAATTGAATGAGAACTAGATGAGAGAGGAACAAGAACAGTTTCAAACAATCACACTGTGGTATGACTGAGTGTTAAACCTTAACATGGCGGTGAATCAGGGATGGAACATTGACTGTCTGCAGGCCCAAGGTCAGCCTCACAGCATAAGTCTGTGATGGTGTCAGATCGGGCTCATCGTTCAGGGTGTGAGTAAGGCTGAAAATCCCACATCCTTTAAAGGCTACCCTCATGGTAACAGAGGAACAGGAAGTGGAAACAGGAGCAGTGTGTGGCTCTGTATTTTATTTGAAATGGGTGAATAAAACCTGATTTATTTTTTTAAAGGTCAATCAAAGGGGAGCTACTGACTGGTTAGGCTAGAGGCCTAGGAGTGCTGATGGTCAGTGTACACTTCCTGCTTCATAGTGATCAGAATTACACCCAGCAGAGCAACAACATAGATGACTGATATGAAATCAGCAACCAGCATAAAAATCTTCCCCCATTACCTCCTGAAACCTTTGTCATGCTCTTGAATCTCAAACAGAAAGTAGAGGTAGCAAGCACACAGTGACAGGATACCTGATCTGTAAATCTGTAAATTTTATAAGCTGGCATCATGAAGAAGGGGTGGCCTACACACAGTAAAATGGTCATTCATCAGCCTGTAGCCTGTGGCTGGGCAGCTCCACTGCTCTGTGTGCAGTATGTGTTTGACCTGGTGATGCAGCTGCTGACTCCCACTGAGCTTACATCTGCCTTTCAAAGTGGATGGCAACATCAGCATCGCTTCCACCCCTCTGTGATACCCGAAATATCAAATAATGCCAGGTTATTACACAGCGAATAACCAGGAAGAGGGACAGCCTTTTGATAAAAAAGCCTGAGGCCTTTGCAGCCTTCAGGGAGGAGTCCTGGGGTGCTCGGCTCTCTAACTGTCACATGTACATCCCAAAGTGCTCTGAGCAGGTGCAGGGGACACATATTTGACACTCAATATACACTATACATGATTTAACCCGTATATAGAGCAGTATATCTGCAGATTAAGCCTCACTAGGCCTCAACAGCAATCCCTTCCCTTTTATTTTCTCCAATCCTTTGCTATTAGCGCCTCCCTCACTCCCCCTCTCCCCCTCTGTCTCTCTCTCATCGCGAGCGCTCAGTGCACCACAGCGTGCACGCGACGTGCCCGGTGCATGACGCCGGACCAATCAGAGGGCGCAATTCCGAAAGTTTACCTTTTATGGCTAGAGCCGGGCAGCTGACTGAGTATAAAAGAGAAGCGCCCACAGCTAACGGATTCACTCTGAGCGCCGTCACACGCAGCTTGTGCGGGATATCATTTGCCTGAAACCGGTTCCCTTAAAGCGAAAAGCCCCCCACCCAAAGGTAAGGATACAGAAAAATCCTTATTTATAGATTCTTATTTTAGCTTCCCTATCAAGTAAACAACAAGTTCATGTGTTTTTTTTTATGTAAATATTAGAATTTACGCACTTTTATGCAAACTTACAGCGGGGACCACGCGGTTCTTTGTCTTGCCATACGTCAGCTGTTATTGATACTTTGAGTGTTAAATAGCAGTATCGATATTTTTGCTTTGTTTTAATAAGTAATGGTTATGGATGGAGATGAGTTCAGTGGCGCTGCTGTGGTTCACAGGTGCCTTTGGATGGAGCCGGCTTAAAAGTAAATGGCGTCCTGCGTGTAACCGGCTGCACCTAAACCGAGTTTGTCGCTGCGTAGTTGTTCAACTCTTGTAGGATTTCAGGGTCTCTGCGCCTTTTATCCCGAGCGGGGTAGTTTGAGGAGGGTTTCGGAGTTGAGGCGGTGTGGATCCCGGCTGCTCCCTTTGTGCGCCTGCTGCGGCGGGGTGTGACCTACTTTAGCATATTAGCCTAGCCACATCATGCTAACACGCCCTTCAAGATTTGCAGCAGTTGCAGGTTTAAATCGCTTTCGTTTACCCCGGATCCTCCCGCACACCGTGAAATCTTTAAAAGCTTTGACTCGAAGAAATGAGGAAGCCGACAGTCAGTCTTGCGGTCGTCCACTCCGAGAAAAGGCGTGGCTTTCAGGAAATGGATCACCAGGCGAGGACTTGTGACCATCCATGAGTCGACAGGAGTTCATTATGCAACTTCTCTCATAAATGCGTTTGTGTTTAGTATTTAGAGTTTTCTGTTTTTAGTATGCAGACACTTTGTTGAAGGTGTACATACTCGTGTGGTATGGCCAGGGTGCAATGACTGAGTCGGCTGCTGGCGTGACGCAGTGATATTCACGCAAAGGCTCATAAAGGAGCATGATTAAGCAGCAGCGGTGAGAGCGCAGCTGTGGTTGTAACGGTAGTAAAAATGAAGGGAGTGGTCTCCTGGTGCCGGCTCGCATATATATAAATGGCATTTTTTTTTTTTTCTTGTCGCTGAGCGTTGCCGCTCTGGCGGCGCGCCACGCGCCGGTAGCCGCAAAGCTGCTCACACCGAACCATGTCCTTATATGGTAATAACAGCACGCAGCGCCACTTCCTTTTGTCTGGCTTGCGCGGAATGTGGGGCACGAGCGCCACCTAGCGGCTGAGCACGTGAACTTCCGCTAGTCCACAGGAAGTGTGAAGCAGAACAGCTGCAGACTGAGTGTTTAATAGTTTTATTTTATCCTTCAACAGTTCAGCCATGGAAGATGAAATCGCCGCACTGGTTGTTGACAACGGATCCGGTATGTGCAAGGCCGGATTCGCCGGAGACGACGCCCCTCGTGCTGTCTTCCCCTCCATCGTCGGTCGCCCCAGGCATCAGGTCAGTGACTGCACATCCACATTACTCTAAATGATTTAATTCTTTAATGAATGTAAGAAAATATTGAAATTCCCTACTGATTTTTGCTGCTCTTAACTAAACATTAATCTCCTTGCTCAGGGTGTGATGGTGGGTATGGGCCAGAAAGACAGCTATGTTGGTGATGAGGCCCAGAGCAAGAGAGGTATCCTGACCCTGAAGTACCCCATCGAGCACGGTATTGTGACCAACTGGGATGACATGGAGAAGATCTGGCATCACACCTTCTACAACGAGCTGAGAGTTGCCCCTGAGGAGCACCCTGTCCTGCTCACAGAGGCCCCCCTGAACCCCAAAGCCAACAGGGAGAAGATGACTCAGGTACACATCCTTTACTTGCACACTTTGTTTGGCTAGACTGTCTAAAGTGTTTAGATGTCACCTTATCTCCTCGACTTCCTTCTGTTCCATTCTCATTTGCTCCTTCCTTCCCCCTCCCTCTCCTCCAGGACCTCTCTCCTATAAGATGATCTATCATCAACAGGTCTCTTGACTGTGTGCTTTATCTGCACTTGTGTATTTTTAGGAGAGCAGTAGCTCTGCACTTAATAGACCTCATTTGCACAAGTGTGAAGGAATGTTTACTTTCTGCACTTGATTTTACTAACTTCAGTCAGCCTCACTCTAATGCATGTAGTGAGTGCAGTGGTCACAAGTTGGACTTTTTGCCTTTTTATTTAAAAAGTAAAATGGGTTTTCCTCTTCTTACAGATCATGTTCGAGACCTTCAACACCCCAGCCATGTACGTTGCCATTCAGGCTGTGCTGTCCCTGTATGCCTCTGGTCGTACCACTGGTATCGTCATGGACTCCGGTGATGGTGTGACCCACACAGTGCCCATCTATGAGGGTTATGCCCTGCCCCACGCCATCCTGCGTCTGGACCTGGCTGGCCGTGACCTCACAGACTACCTCATGAAGATCTTGACAGAGCGTGGCTATTCCTTCACCACCACAGCCGAGAGGGAAATCGTGCGTGACATCAAGGAGAAGCTGTGCTACGTCGCCCTGGACTTCGAGCAGGAGATGGGCACCGCCGCCTCCTCCTCCTCCCTGGAGAAGAGCTACGAGCTGCCCGACGGACAGGTCATCACCATCGGCAATGAGAGGTTCCGTTGCCCCGAGGCCCTCTTCCAGCCTTCCTTCCTTGGTACGTTCCACAACTTAAATCCTTAAATAGACACACCCCATAGAAGTGTCCTGCAGTTCAGCTTGCTAACAGGTGTCTTGTATCTTAGGTATGGAATCCTGCGGAATCCACGAAACCACTTACAACAGCATCATGAAGTGCGACGTCGACATCCGTAAGGACCTGTACGCCAACACCGTGCTGTCTGGTGGTACCACCATGTACCCTGGCATCGCTGACAGGATGCAGAAGGAGATCACAGCCCTGGCCCCATCCACTATGAAGATCAAGGTAAGCTGAATTGGCATTTGGTGTTCATACAGTTGGTTAAATGCATACTTAAGCAAAAGGTTTTGGTATCCTGGTAACACTTTGCCTCATCTTCCTGCAGATCATTGCCCCACCTGAGCGTAAATACTCTGTCTGGATCGGAGGCTCCATCCTGGCCTCTCTGTCCACCTTCCAGCAGATGTGGATCAGCAAGCAGGAGTACGATGAGTCCGGCCCCTCCATCGTCCACCGCAAATGCTTCTAAACAGACTGTTCCTCCTCCCCTTCCCCAACCAAACACCCAACAACTTCAGCTCTGTGCAAAACAACCACACACCACACATTTCTCATACACAACTCAGGCGCAGAGCCTAGATGACCAACTCATTGGCATGGCTTCAGTTATTTTTGGCGCTTGACTCAGGATTTTAAAAAAAACTGGAACGATGAAGGAGACAGTAATGTTTTTGGCTAGGTTTAAAAAGATACCCCAGGGTTCTGCAGTTTCATCTGGGGTTTAAAAAAAAATGTACATTTTGTTTTTTTTTTTCTTTAAGTCATTCCAAATGTTTGTTAACTGCATTGCTCAGACACATGATTCCAAATGTTAACTGCATTGTTCAGACACGTATTTGCCTCTGTGAAGGCTGCCCAGTGGTTGGCGCATACTTAAACATGGTTGTAGTATCGCTTGTATGTAAGTTATGTCTGGGTTTTTTGTACTTTCAGCCTTAAAGAAAATCTTGGTCCTGTTTAATTTTCTTTTGTTTTTGTTATGCAAAACCCGATCGTGACCTCTTCTTCCCCATTTGGAGGTTTCATCCCTGGGGTGGTGGGGCAAGAGGGTCTCGAAATAATAGGGGTAACATGGGGTGCCAGACCAGTGGGGCCAACCTGTACACTGACTAAACAATCCCAATAAAGTGCACATGTGTTCCAAAGTGATGTCTGACTCTTGTCTGTCTTTGAAGTATTAGGTTATCCTCTAGCAATACTGATACTGCTAAAACTTATAGTATGACCTGGGCTAACTAAAATGTTAAATATACAGCAGTGAAAGCTAGACTTGTGCTTTATTCACAGCTCCAGGTAATGCTAGTGTTACAGTCCTATCAGAGCTTTTGCTCAAAGGTTTCAAATTTTTAGCCTTTAATTAGGAGCTCCTGGTATTTAAGCTTAAATTGTAGCTCTCTCTGAGCCTTTGTCGCTTCTATAAAACAAGCATAAATGTGAGCTTAACATGAAGTTGCCATCTAATCCTAGGTATAAATCTAAGCAGTTAAAGAAATTTGTTCACTCCAAAGAAACTGAGCATTTATTCTTTAAGCTGTACTCATCAGTTGAGTCTTCATGGGCTGCAGCAGTGAGCTAAAACTAGAAATCTAATATGGTGTTCTAGTTAAATTCTCATTAACTGAGGGTGTGGTTGCAAATCTAGGATAACCCCAGACCTGCTGTTTTAACAGCAATGCACCCGTAAGCAGCTTGCTGGTCTGTGGTAGTGTTGAGTGTATTTTTAAATCACACTCCTGTTAAAGCTCATACGATAACAGACTTACAAATCACTAGATGGCAGGGAAATCAGATTACTACTTAGCTTTTTGTCAGGGATTCATTAATGTGAGGAAGCATTAAAGCGCACCATAAGTGGTATTTGATGTGTGTTTGGTTAGAGGAGGTGGGTGAATTGCAGCTTCTCCCATTAAAACCGCTTTGCCAGTAATTCCCATCCATACGGCTCACTGTTACCGCTGCAGGCTTGATCCCATTTATTATTAGTGAACATCTCAAAATAGTCTTTGTGCGGAGAACATTGAATTAAACATAATGCGCCGTACCTACAGACTGTAACAGGATGTAAATACAAGCTATAAAACTGAGTCTTGTGCTGCTTTCTTACAGATTTGCAGTCCCGCAGTATGATCTGTTTAAATGTATCAGTATGTTTCTTTGCTGCTCGGTGCTTCGGGGGTTTCTGCTGACCTGTTTGCTGAGTATTACTTATGTGAGCTGACTGTGTTTAAAGGTCAGTCAGGGCTCTAATGAGGTCAGTTACACAGGGTAAGGACAGATCTCGGGTCAGTCTGTAAATGTCACGTGAAAGTGTCTTCGCTGCCTTGGGGCGTCTCTTAATGAGATCACCCACTCTCCTCGTGGATCATGAGATGTTGTGTATTAGCTATAACAGGCTTTGACAGTCAGCTTTCTGTTTTTAGACTTCAGTGTTAGGTTTTGAGTGATGGGAGGTTAAATCTCCCCATGAAAAATAGAAACCAAAAAACAAACAAACTGAATAACTTTGCTGCAGTTGCGCAGTGTAGACAGCAGGTGGCGACAGAGACTGATTTATCTTCACATCAACAATAAAGGCGTGACTCTCCTGCATGTTTTTAAATCCTCATTTTCTCTGCAGAGATGCACTGACTCACATTTGAGGCTTTTGCAAAGAGCGCCATCATGACCCGTGTCGTTGCGTGTGCAAAGCGTGCCAGTCTTCAGTGACAAACTTTGATATGTGGATTTATATTTTTGAGCTGCTGTCATGGGCAGTGAATACAGGCCCGGAAGAGTTGGAGAAACCGAGAGACTCATCAAAGCTGAGGTTTCATGCCAGCTTTCCTAGAATGGTGGAAAAAAGATCCTCTGCTGATACAGGCCCATTTCCTGTACACTTCTAAAAGTGGATCTCCACATTTGTATCATCACAGAGATGAAAGAGGATAAGATGGATGTCGGAGGTGGATGGCGCAGCCCCACCCTCATGTTCTATGCATCATATCCTGTTTCTGTGTGTGTGTGCCTGTGTATGTGTGTGTGTGTGTGTGAGTGTGTGTGTGTGTGTGTGTGTGTGTTATAGCACAGATCCAGTGCGGCCCAAAGTCATGCTGTTTCCATTAATCAGGTTGGCCTAGTTTCATGCTGTATTCTGAGCTGAATGCAGGCCTGTTAGAGGGGACGTGCATATGCATAAAGGTGTGTGTGTGTGTGTGTGTGTGTGTGTGTGTGTGTGTGTGTGTGTGTGCCAGCACTGATAGAAAATCATATGTGCACGAGACTAGATAGCCTCAAAACACAAA
>JAVDPK010002840.1:250518-261096 GCA_034780415.1 Cichlasoma orientale
GTGTGTGTGTGTGTGTGTGTGTGTGTGTGTGTGTGTGTGTGTGTGTGTGTGTGTGTGAGAGAGAGAGAGAGAGAGGACTTTGGGAGGGGGTTAGTATGTGGATCTCTTTTCTAAAATTCAATGCTGCTTCTCCCACATTTATGGAATACAGTAGAAAATTTGCTTAACTGAGAAAATAACCATGCATCAAGGCTTTATTAGCCCATTACCCATCTGTTTTTTTATGTTTGTGCAGGCTATGTATTTCTTTTCCACAGAGGTGTGAACCCCTAGCTGAATTAAGCAATGCTGTCTCCTCGCTCTGTCCCCTGTGGGTTAATGCAGCCACAGGCCCGGAGAAAATCAGATAGTCTGTCCGGCAAATCAAATCATTTACCTGATCCTTCAACTGATAAGACAGAATTAACCCAAGCCTTAGAAAAGATAGTATTTGGACAGCCACACAGCTAGAGGTTAATGTTAGATATGGCGTTCAGGGAAAGATAAGAGGAGAACAACAAGGGGCAGAAAGAAGCAAAACACAAGCAGCCTGAATGAGAGTCAAGGATAACAAATGTTCTCCTTCTATAATATCTGCTGGGTGGAAAAAAAAAAGAAGCTGCCAGTGGTATAAAAAATGGCAGTGGTATTATATTGACTCAGCAGCGTTTTTAGCTTATAAATCATGGTTTTCTGTACTTTTCCACAGCAGCTCCAAAAGCTTGGAACATACAGTTGGATCATCCTCAAAGAACACAGTTGGTGTATATGCTATAAAAAAACATAATCTACCAAATGGTCCCATCTGTTCTTATCCATGTGAGAAGCCTAACCTAGAAATAAACAGATATGTCTCTGAACCTGGACACATTGTCCTGCACATTAGCTGGTTGTTGTGCTGTAGGTGGAGAGTGCAATAAGGAATTTTGACTGAGTCTTTATTGGGTTATTTGGCTGCACTGGTGAATTTTATTACATTGAAATTCAGCGTGATATTTATGTCAAAAATAAGTCATTTTATTGTTAGTTTTTTATTACAGTGAATAAATACACATTATGTTATGGATATGGATCAAACCCGTGCGTAAAACATGCGTAAAATGCTGCATTTATGCAAAAGCAAATACTGCGCTCTTGATGATGTGCGGGAATCATGACTAAGCTGTTTCTTAAAATTGTTATGAATACAACCGCAATCTATACCCACCTCAAAGTGGGGATAACTCCCACGAAAGCCGCGGTATTTGACGAGAAAAAAAACAACAACGTGAAGGTGAAACCTGCCTCCTGCTCGCAGGTTGGAAAGGGAGCAACAATGGGACCCTAATTAGAGGGCATTGTCTGAATTCCCAGTCGGGGCGATTTGGAGAACAAAGGGCCGACTTGGTCCCCTCGGACAGTCCGGGACATCACTCTGATCTCCGCCTGGTAATTCTCTCCCCACGTCCCGTCAGGGATGACAGGAACAGCGAGCAGACAGGTCAGCGGGGTGAGAGCCGTCGCTGAGCGGGCTGGTCTTTTTGCTCAGCTCGCTAACAGCGTGGTGGCCCGACTGGACAAAAACAAAGAACCCACCGAGCCGTGACTACCGGTAAAGTCGGACACCGCAAGCGGGCACAGTACGTCCACGGCCGGTGCTCGGATGAGCCCTCTCTGCTCTCCTTCTTCTCCTTTGGCGACTCGGTCTGCTGAAGCGCTTTCCCTTTGCCTCTAACGGAGGGTCGCCTTGAAACCGGCGCACTGCAGGAGGAGGGGCTGGAGGAATAGAAGAAGAAGGAGGAGGGCTGCGGGTGGGGGGGACACATGGGCAGCTTGAAACTGTCTTTAATTTTTTTAATCAACATTTTTGCAACTGTGTAACGCGGGGCGGTGTACTTCAAAGAAAACTTATGGATAATAAAAATCCGCCAGAGTCCGACAGCGCTGGCTGCAAGGAGGAACAGCGAGGTCACATGGGAGGGTAGCCGCAGCCCCCCCCCCCCCCAATTTTAACACAATGGTACTAAATGAGAACGCCACTTTTTCTCCCCCTTTTAATGCAAATGTGTTTGTGTGCCTCCCGTTCACACTGTAGAGATTATGTACAAGGAGACACCCCAGCCTTGTTTCACCTAAGGCCTGATTTGCATACCGAAAGCGTGGCATTAGCTGGGAGATGCTGGCCTCACCAAGGCGACAATGACAAGTTTTAGTTGGTCTGCTGGAGGCCTTTGACCGGTGAAATCGGGCTACAGATCAGAAGGCCATATATAATAGTGATCAGAAATATGGCCTATAAAATAGTAATGATATGGTCTTAAACAAGGTTATTGTTGGTTCTCTTCTCAAGTGTCTTGTCGTCAGCTGTCAGGTCTAAACTAATCTGTGTTTTGGCTTGTAACGCGTTTCGTGTTTCCGCTCAGTTTTCCTGTAACCATATAGCCTAACCGCAATACCTGGCCTACTATTTCTATTGTCCCCAGGAAAACAACCCGCACCACGGTCGCCCAAATGAAATCTCAAACTGGAAGTCATTGCTATCTCATTTGTTTCCCGCTGCTCTGGAGGATTTAGAGGCGAGTATGATAATTTTGTGGGTTAATTGGGCTTCATTCACTGTTTCCTTGAAGGAAAAAGTAAACTTGAGCACCGCACTACATTAAAAAACCCGTGCAATCATATTTTAAATGCTACAACGCCCCCAAAACGCCTAGGACACTTTCCGGTTATCAATCTGCACTTAATTCTTTTAGCGTCTATTTATAATCAGCGTGGAAAGTGGTGGGTGGGGGGCATTGTCCCCCCCCCCCTCACTCACACACACACACACACACACACACACACACACACACACTGGGGAAAAAAAAAAAAGAAAATCCACTGCTTGTTTTGATCACTCGGTCTTGATGGGAGAGGGGACCTTGAAACTGCTCAACCTCTTCGCTCCATAATTGGTTTTATAGTGCTGGCGAGCGGCCACAGTGTGTTTTTTTAATACACTCGGGAACTTTGATTGACATTTGGTGCAGCCAATCAGAGAGGAGCAGTGTGAAAAGTCCTGAGTTGGGTGGCGGTGAAGGAGATGGGCGGGGCTTGCAAAACAATGCTGCGTTTCATTGCTGGACGCGTCACGGGCTTTCTCTCTCTCTCTCCCCCCAGTTATTCCCCAGTTTACCTTCGGACAAGCCTGTAATGGACTACTCCAATTCTCCCAGCAACCTGGACGGATTTTGAGACGCGTTGGCTTTTTTTAAGCCCCCTTCACGAGATTTTACCCTTTCAAGTAAGCCCTCGGCATGTTTTCCCCGTTCTTTACGTGCCGTGTATTTTTCTAGATAAAATGGTCACTTCTCAGTATTTTAAAAGCTATTCTGGGACGTGAATGCGATTTGAAAAGGGCGCGGAGGTTATTGCACGCGACATGTTTTTTTTTAATTCGTTCTCGTCGGTGTGAAAAAGCAACTTTCGAGACGTTTCCTCTGAGAAAGTTTTGCGTGTCTTTTAGTGGAACCGTGAAAAAGTTTGAAACGTGGCTGAAATGCCGAGCTCCTGCGCTGCCGTGCCGCATGGATCACAACCGAGGTGGAAAGCATTCGGTCTAATTTACCTCCCCAAACTGTTCCAGGCTCCTTTAGACGCATTTTTTTGTGTGTGTGTGTCTTGTGTTTTTCTAAAGCGGGAAAATGGTTTATTGTGATTTGTAAACGAGACCTTCTTCAGAGCCCGCCCGCTTGGATATCACGAGTCACTGCTGTGATGTGTTTGTTTGCAGCCTTTGAAGGTTAACTCGGCTTTCGCCTTTTTTTAATTTAAAGCTTAATTTAATAACTAACAATGTTGAACATGTGTTTATTTTTTATTTTATTTTATTTTTTGGGAGGGGGTGTCTGTAAAAATAAAATAAAAATAAGGAAATGTTAAATCTACAAGCTACCATCTTTTTACCTTCTAGTTGCCGTGGATAAAAAGTCGCAGTTGCCTGCGGTTGTTGTCATGAACTTTTGCTCTGTGTCTTTGTGGATTTTAATATAACACAATTAGACTGCGAATGTTTAGTTTAATTAATGAGCTGCTCCAAATCCAGTTGAATCGACCTTTTTGCTGGATATCTGTCGGTTTATGCTGTGCTGTAAAACCCGCTATTATGTCTTTATACAAGTTCAAACTTGTAGCAGACCGTCGATAAAGTGGATATCATTGTAAGTTTTTAGACAGTGGACTGAAGTGTTTACGGGTTGGCTTCAGATTTCGTTCCTTGGGCAGCACCCATGTCCAATTGCGAAGTAACCCGGACTAAATTCGCATCTGCAAGGCAACAAAACCCCGCAAACCTCGCTGATTAATGATGTAGGCTTTTGCAGCCTTATTTATTTTTAACCCGTTTGAAATTTATATTTGATGCGCCTCTAGTATTTATGGTGTATTGGTTTACAGGGCGACTCGGCCCGCAGCTTAGACTACAAGGTTTGCGGATTAGGAAAACAGCCTGGTAATCGGAAACAAAAAAAAGGTGGGATTGTTTATAAAATCCGACGTTTTTGCGTTTCCATAGCGGGATCGCGGGATATTTTCACGGCGAGGAAGAGCAGCAGCAGCTGGCCGCTCCTCCTGCTTGTTTCCCTGGGAAGCGGAGCCGCTGCCTGCTCGGTGTGCGGTGGGGGTGGAGTGCCGTTCAAATGTCACATTATAATATTCTAAATAAGTTAAAATCGCCTTAAGATCTTCATTTAGGACACGACAGGAGTTTCTTATGTGGTTTTATCGGTGATTACCTGCTATTCGGGCTTTAGTTTTGGAAGTGCTTTTCCAAACTGCGTCATTGCACGTATGGGCCGCCTGTTCGCTGGAAAGAAGAGAAATCCTAAAACTACCAGTTCCCAACAGTTTGCTCCGACATTGCAGTCTGCCTTAGATTATATACCAAGCGATTATTTTCTTGTTGTTTTATTTTTATAGGTCAGCAGGATGGCTGAAAAGGAGCCCGAATCGCCTGGAAAACTAAAGACATTATTATAGCCAGAACTGGCTTTTTCGGAATAGGGGGCCTATCCGAACGGACTATTTCCTTTCACAACTTTCTCCGCTGTGGATAATGGATGGCAGAGATTTTGGTCCTCCCCGGTCCGTCCACGTACCACCTTCGTTGTTCGCAGGGCTCGCGATGGAGTCTCACTCCATCCGACTCGGAACAGCGGCTGCAGCCGGGAGGATCCCTCCCTCGCCCGGTCACTTGGTGGGGAGTCAGCCGCCTCCTCTCCACTCCGGAAAATTCTTGCCATCGGCCATTAACCTACATCCACACCACAGTAAGTAAGCCATGCTTGACTGCTCGATTCTTTAATATGAGTGCGTGTCTCACCACCGGGGGGAAAAATACAGCAAAAAATAAAAATGAAATATTAACTTAAAATAAAGCTGCGCAAAATTGCGCACGGTTTGTGGCTGTCCGTGGCAGCCTGCGCGGTCACTACTTGGATGTTGGTACGGTCTGATGTGGAAAAGAAACGCTGCTGCAGATTTCATAAGGAGGAGCGGCTGTTATAAGGCTGTGACAAGTTTCAGATGTAACAGATCGTGTTCTGGATTCTCGGCCCCTGTAATGGGCAGCGCATTAGCGGAAAATTACTTGGCAGTTTCCAGCACACGCACATCGCGTCGGATTGAAGGGACAAACAGGGCTGCGGTGTCGGTGTTGTTGCAGCAGCGTGCAGGTCAGGGTGCAACGGTCTTGGATTGCATGCGGACCATTACGCTGTCATTGCTGGTGAGGGCCGATGCAGTTAGTGTGTCTGTGTTTGACACAGCGGGGGCGGTAAAGTTGACCTTAAAGGGATGACAGACCAGTGCTTACCCTGTTGGGAGAAATTACTGGAGTGTTTCTGCGAGCCGCGGTTCTGTACTTGGAGTAAAAGTCACTTTGCTGGAGCATTTGGCAAATGGCTGATGCTTCTTTTTCGTGAATTTGTCCAGTTCTTGTGCTGCTACAAGTACATTGGAGGATCTGTTTAATGGAGAGAAATTGTGTGCGTTGGGGGCAAGCTGCTGTGGTATTACACAACCGTTCGCCTAAAAGTGAACGCCCATGTGTTTGTTTACATCGTGTGCGTGTGCATTGTAGAAGTCATATATATATACAGTATATATATATACAGTATGTCATTCCCTGTTGAGCTGATGATTTCCCTTTTACTTTCAGCGCCTGCACAGTAATGTCTACACTTGCTATTGATATCGAGAGCATAGAAATAACAAAAAAAAGAGATAACATTGCATGTTTGCATATGGTTTTGTGGTCAGTCACAGAGGAAGTTGGAGTCATCTATGTTCAAACCATATTGTGTGTGTGTGTGTGTGTTGGAAAGGGATGTCTGTGTCTTTCTGGAAAATGGAAAGTCTGACAAATGCTCTCAGTGAGTTACTCTGAAGTCACGTAGCTGCAGACTGAGCTACAGTTACAGCTTCTCTGGTTTCTTTTAAGAGGTTAACCAAAAAGATGATAATATTCCACTTTAGATGTGTTCCCTCTTTCTTATCTGTGAGCCTCAGTTCATTGTGGTACTTTGGAGCTTAGGGGGGTCTAGTGACGTGAGGGCAGGGCTCTGATGAAGCGTTAATTTGACACTCTGGCTGAGCCCACACATTCAACTCACAGACAAACATGAAAAGATGTCAGAGATGAAATCAACTCACAGCAGGGAGCTTTAGGATGATTGATGGGTGTATTGTGGCAAACAAATGTACCAGGGCACAGTTTATTGGACCAATTTTGCAGCTCCTGACAGGGGTGGGTGATATGGCTTAAATTTATATCACAGTATTATTTTTATTTTTTTATTTTTTTATGGAGACAATATTTTATCACAGTCTTAGGAAATTAAAAGGGGTACCCACTATTCACACTATTGGGAATATCAATGAATATATCTGGCAGATGAATAGTAATGACAATAATAAAAAGGATGTGTTTATTGGCTCCAAATAGGAATGAAATTGAGCTCCAGGCCTGTCCATGTGTGTTTTGGGAAGAGTTGTATGCATGTAGGGTGCCTGTGATATAATTGATGTCATGCTGCTGTTTTGAACTGTTGCTTAAAGAAATAAAGACTGTGTGGGGATTTGGAGGAAACAGTGCTGTTTTTGCACATTTGGGGCTGTTTTATTATCTCCTAAAAAAGTTGCCACATTATTTGAAATTGGACACACCGCAAATATACCAGCCAGCCTGGGAAATTCCAAGGACATGTAGCAGTATTTCTAAATCATGTTGCTTTGCTTCACTGGACATACAGTGTAGATGGCCTGTGAGAATGAGGTGGGTGATCCTGGAGGTGGTTTGTCCACTCTGTGGAAGGGTGGTGGTTCGATCCCTGCCTGTAAAGTCCACGTATCAAAGTGTCCTTGGGCTGAACTCTGCATACCTTCTGTATATGTTAAAACCACGTTTTTCACTGTCATGGTGGTATTGCAAAATACATGCTTGTTGACAAAACCAGTGTATAACCCACCCCTATCTCTGAAATAACATGGACTATTTTCCTTTAGCGTTAACAGGTGTGGGGTTTTTCTGTAAACGTCCCATATCCCATTCTGACTCATTCATTCCGAGTTAAGACAGTTTAACTAAAACTAAGTGTGAAGAAACAGTTAACAGAAATAAAAGGAGAAAAGTAGACAAAATAAAATAATTTTCTTTGGGTTTTTTGTTTGTGAGTTTGGTCAAATTTGGCAGCACAATGAGCCTGTGTTGGTGTCAAGTGACTGTGTTTTTTTTGTAGTGTGTTGTTGTTGTTCTGCTTTGACCTTCTTCAATAATAGTCTGGTAATGTCTCGCATATCATAACAGAAACTGATAAAAGTAAAACAGTTTGCTCATTTCAGTTCAGTTTCTATAGAGTCAAACCTTCGCTGGAAACTAACTGAAACTCAGCTGTAAACAAAAAAGTATTTACCAGTAATAACTTTGGTCAGGACGACGTGATGCTCCTCCTTCGGCTCACAGACGAAATGAAAACTGCTCGTGTGTTGAAGGGTTTCTGTGGAGCAAACTTGATGTTCGGCCAGAGAGGGTCGGGAAGGGGTGTGGTGTGAAGCAGAATTGACCCAACACTGATCCAGCCCAGATTGGCAGTTGAAAGGATCCTTTTAAAACGGGATACATTTTATTCTGCCCCCACATTGACCTTCTAACACCCCTGACACTCATCTCCCCTGTGCACACTCTCACAGCCTCTGCCCACCGAAAACCCAGCACTGTGTGACACAGGTCATTTAGCTTTATGGCACTGCTCAATATCAAATCCTCACACATTACATTTAAGCAACCCTCGATTGCGATTGCAGCCCCATGCTTGTAATAACGCTATACAACCCTGTTACATAATAATTACCCAGTAAGTGTGAATGTTCATAATGTTCTACTTTAATTGCAATAAACAGCATGAATCCAGCTCTCAAGGACCCGCTGTGCAGTCAGAGGAGCCAGGGTCGCCCTGCTACTGTTTCTGTTTACACATGTTTCAAGGAATTCAAAGCTTCTTTTTGTTTTTTTTGTGCACAGTTGTTTTTGGCCGAGCTCTTGATAGCAGGGTTGACTGTTTATAGCTGCCAGTGCCGCCTTATTTCCCAGGAGCCTGCCTTATTACATTTTTTTTTTTTTTTTTTAGTTCAGTTTTAATTCCACCTGACTTAATGGAGTAGAGTGTCGTCCCTTATTCTAACAATTCTGTACTGCCAAATGTGTAAAGCGGCTTAACATTTAGTTTGAAATGCATTGTGAAGCTGCAAATAGTTTGTTGACATTTGTGCTGCTGGTGCAGCAAAAAGGGCATCTGTGAAGACATCATTTTCTATCAGCAAATCTTCTCCTTTCCACCCTGCAGCAGCACCCCCCCCCCACCCCCCCAAAAAAAATCCACCTCTATTCACCCGGGTTATATCTAAACACGATCAGGTCTTAGTTACTGTTTAGAGACGTAAAATGGCTGTAAAAGGGCCGCAGTCTACTGGAGGTCTGCCGGTGCCTCCATCACATGATTGAGGCCATCTGTCCTCTCCCTCCACGTCCCTCACTTTTGTGCCTGAGTGCTGCAGAGGTAGGACCTGCTGAAATGTAACTGCACTGAGGAGATGAGGCCACGGATGCTTTTTATTTTTGCAAACTGTAAAAGGTTGTAGTAGCATTAGGGGATTTAATAGAAGGGTTTTAAAGGTATTTTTACTTTGGGTTTAAAGTATTATCTGTACCATATTTTATTTTTGATAGAAAACTGGCAACACTTATTTTGATTAGTGTCAAAATTCTCTTCCTTTCATAGGAGCTTATTTGAGATAAATTTAGCACGCTGGAAAGAATGAACTTGTATCACCAGTATAAGTAAAAAGCTTGTTTTAGCTGCCGTTTTTAATTTTTTTTTTTTTTTGGTTTGTTTTTTTCTTTCTTTTTCTTCAGTAGACAGCAAATCCAGCTTGTTACCTAGCGTTCATTCTAGCTTTGTATGAGTTATGTGTTACTGGCCAAGCCTGCCACCTTTGGCCTTGTGGGTAACCTGTGTGACACAGGGCCAGTGGGCTTTTGTTGTGGGCAGTGAGTGACTCTAGTGTTTGTGAGTGTGAGTGAAGCAGCGTTACTGACACGTAGCCGCAGCCCCTGTGAAGTACGTGGCAGTAAGAGGTAAAATATGGCATGCCGTGTCACTTAGATGTGCTGCATGCTATTGAAGTGGTGTCATCAAATGTCATTCTTTTTATTGCAACATGCATGCGCTCTACATGGATTCCTCTGCTAATTTTACTTGGCAACATCACTTCTTCATGACTTTCTGTGCTGTTGCTTATGAAATCAATGAGGCTAAACAGAAGTTCACGAATTTGCAGAAGTAGAACTTGCAGAACTTGTCGAGGAAGAAGAAGAAACTCACAAGGGGAAATGGCATGAAAAAGCAAATGGGAGCGTTTAATAATTAAATTGACACATTATGAGGATTAAAATAGGATTATACACACACACACACACACCATAAATGTTTTTTTTGCCTTATCAGGTGTTCATCTTTTCTTTAGTTACATAGATGCCATCACTCGGTCCAGAAAGTCTGAAGCTTCTGTTTGGCAGTGCATGCAGTGATACAGCACTGTCTCTCCTCTTCTTGCTGGAGTTGGCCTGCACAGTAAAGATTCATTACCAACTACATGTAAAGACACTTTACTTAAAACCAGAGGTCACTGTCCATAGCGCGTCTGCAGCAGTAGAGTCAGAAAGCTGTCGCCCTGCAGGATTGGATCTGCTGTCACACCTCAAACACAAACATTTGTCCAAACACTGATTGTAAGTTGGCATTTTATTCCAGTTGATGGCTGTGATCAAGCGGCTCTTCCTTTTTATTGTCAACGCCTATAACGCTCAATGTTCACGTTCATTCTATTATGTCACCTTCATGTCTTTGTGCATTCATTAAGCTCAGTGTGTTTTTGTGGAGCACCTCTATATGGGAGCAAAAAGCCAGCCTGTACAGTCAGTGGCACAGTCATGCAGTGGTGGCTGAGGTGAAATATTGAAGTTTTTTTTTCTTTCTTTCTTCTTTAAACTGTCGGTTTTGGTGCCAAGTTCTTTTTGGGGGGGGG
>JAVDPK010002840.1:261172-276172 GCA_034780415.1 Cichlasoma orientale
CCCCCCCCCCCCCCCCCCACATTTAGCCAAAGCCAGATGTAGGTTAATTTGCTGTGTAGTGCTATTTGTTAGCGAGTGTCACAGATGATTTTTAAACTTGTACTTTCAGAGAGCAGTGTGGAAGGAAATGCTTGTTTAATGAGATGAAACTGTGGCCCGCGGTGGTATTGCTCGTTTGCGAGGCTCGAGGTATAACTTTTCACTGTAAACTGTGCATTTGGGGCGCACGTTTCAGCGCTCCCGTTTGCAGAAAGGCCAGTAGCTGGTGACACAAGCGGCTCAAGACAAATGGAAAAGGAGAATTAAAGGAGTGTGATCTCTGAGGTGGAAAGCAGCATTTTATTTTCAAAGGATAAGAGCCCAGGTTGCTGCTTGTGTATATGTGAGAGTGTCTGTGTAGATGAGAGGATTGAAGTCTGTTGTATAAGAATGGGAGCATGTGATTGTGCTTAGTACGGTTTGGGCTGGGGTTTCCCCCGGAGACTCTGCAGAGAGAAGCGCTTTATACTGACCACAACACATTCATACACAGTTAGATAAATGTGCTCGCCCTTCAGTTGTTCTGGCTCTTTCAGTCTCGCACACACTCACAGGGCACACGAGTGGAAGGCTAATAATTCATGCAGCTTGCAGGGGCAGGCCAGGGATGTCTTGCCTGATACCAATTTGTCTTCCACGCTGCTTGGCTAGTGTGTCTGTTTGCACTTAAATTAATGTGGTGAGTGTGTGTGTGTGTTTGTGTGTATAAATATATATTCAAGACACAGACACCTAAGTATGTGTGAGAAGATGTGGCTCAGACACGTCCCCTCTCAGATTAATTGAATCCTTCAGGAGAGAAAACGGGCTCCTTAAGAGAAAGCACAAGGCTCTGCTGCCCTGCTACAATAAACCTGTCAGAGGCAGAAAAACGACACGCACACACACGTATATAACACTCGCATACAGCTGTCAAACATGAGAGTGATAGGCCGGTGTGTGTAGGTGCACGTTTGTGTGTGTATGTGTGCGAACGAGCGTGCTGTGGCATGTTGAAATACCCAAAGCATTAGCTAAGTCGTTCTCTCTGCCAGAACCCTCCCTTTAACACAAACAACAGCCTCCAGCACACAAAGGTCACACACTGCGCTGTGTCTGTCTGTTGAGTCTCTACGTGTCCCATTACGTAAGCCTGATAATATTCTTCCCAAGGCACTTAAGTAAAAACTCAAAATGTGTAACGACATGAAGGAGGTGCCCAAAGGAAGTCTGACATGAGAAAAGTCAATTACAGCTGTTTGTTAATTATGTGGGAGCTGTTTTAAGCAGGGGAGCCACCCATACCTGTAGCACATTTGAAGGTTTACCTTACAAATACTGTTAAGAGAGCTAAGTTGTTGTTTTTTTTGTTAAATTGTCATATTTACTGTTAATAGTGGATGTTCCGCTAATGATGTCGGTATATGTGCAGGTAATCCCTGTGAGCCAAAAAATAGGTTTCAGGTGACTCCAGATGCTCAGTTTCAGTTTGTTTCTGCTCTTGGAGCTGTATGATGTATGCTCAGCTAAGGTACCTACCTGCTGTTTGAATCTTGTTTGCAAGGGATAGTCAGTCACACAAAACTGGCTTAATAGGAGGGGGGCTAAACCGACTTAATCTAGACAGAGGAGTTCTGAATTGCGGATCATTTTTGAAATGTGAATCATGCCAAACTACTAGAGTGCAAGAATGAAAAATATGGAGCTGGAAATCAGCATTCAAGTTTCAATCCTTAGATTGACTTGAACACACTCGAGTGTTTTTCTTTTTTTTTTTAAAGATCGGGTCGTTTCCTGTCACCACATCAGTGGTTTTGTGATTACACCACTTTGTAGTTTCTGCCTGGCTCTGGTCTGCAGCTGTGAATGCTGTCTTATGCCATCACATGTTCTAGAACATGTATGTGTGTTTCTGTGCATGATGTGTCACCGTGCAACTGTGCTTGGAATTTCTCCTGCTTGTCTGTGACCTTTTTGACTCACATTTGCCCGTTAATGCACCTGTCATCTTCACAGGTTTTTGAGAGTAAAACATCAATTTCTTTCTTTTTTTTTTTTTTTTTTTTTTTAAATCAGGGTGATTTAATGGCCTGTGTGACCTTATTCTAACTGGGTTTCGGTTGAGATGGCTTGGTCGTGCATGCTGGCTTCCTCTCACACCATTGTGGCTTCAGTATGCTACTATAGAGCGTGTTCATGTTCCAATATTAGCAAGTTTTGGTATGTTTTAATAGCTCCATATTGTTTCCTTTTCTTAACCCATGAGCCCTAAAATCTAGTTATAATTCACATTTCTGTGTAATATCAATGTAATAACCTATTATATAAATAATGAGAACGGCAACAAATCCCAGTATTTATCAATCTGTTATCTGCTGTTCACAAAGTCCACATTGTGGATTTATTTGCATTCCTGTTCTGATTTGACATTTCAGGTCTTGTATTATTTAATTTTCCCTTCATTTTTCTTCTGTTTTTAGAGGTTTTCCTTAAAAACAAAAAAACCAAACAAAACACGAGTCTCTGCTCTTTTGTTGTGGGTACCGCCTCCTGACATTTCTTCCCAATTGCTTTTTAAGTTGCTGCAATACTATTTTAATCAAATATTGTCTCTTTGGAGTGCCTCTATGCCGGTACTCTCATGCATCCAGTATACGAAAGGCTTATTAGTCCTTACTGCATACTGCCCTGTTTGTTTTAAAGTGTCACTATTTAATTTAAACCAAAAGCCCAGAAATAAATCTTAAAGTGCTAAACACTACTAATTCCACGAACACTTTCTTTAGAGGAATCACAATGATCTAAGCTGAATTCTGAACATTCTTTTTCTTATGTGTAGTGAATAAACTAATTTTCCGGGAGAATTCCCTCCATGTGTATTTGGAGTATCTTCAGATGGGAAGAGCTCTTTTTGGAGTCGGGCACAGGAAGCAGCTGCGCAAGAATTTATCAAATTCTTCTGCAAGAAAATCTGTTTGTTTAAAAATTAATTTCTTTTCCCAGCTTATTTCATTTTTTTTTCTTCAATCAACCATAAATACTGCAAAGAAAGAAACCCATCAGCTGTGAACTTGTTGCAGTGTGTTCTGCCAAACCGAGAGCTGACGTGTCAGAACTCGAACTTGCCGTTTTTAATTAAAGTTGAGAAGCGGTTTGTATTCAGCTCAGGCGTGCAAACAACACAAACAAAACCAGTTTCCTGTAAACGGCTCCCAGCAGAGGAGAACCCGACATCTCCATTTTGAAATCATTAGCACACTTTAAACCGCGTGCTTACAGCCCGAATGAATGCATGGACGTCCATGCAAATCCCTCAGATCCCTGCCTCCGTGTGTGTGTGTGTGTGTGTGTGTGTGTGTGTGTGTGCTTCTTTACAGTCAGGGTTAATGGTTACCAGTGTGTCAGTGTGCCAGTTAGCTGTGGGATGTATAGCACAGCAGAGTTTTACAGTTTCAGTGTTTTTCTTGCAGGGAATAAAAACCAGAGATCAATAGAGATCTCCCCCAGCTAACCCTGCTCTGAGTACCACTGATGGATAACAGATGGGTCCACAGAGTGAGTGTGTATGTGTGTGTAGGTGTTTGTGGTGTGTGTGGCAGACTTTTATACCAGAGATTTCTTTTCTTTTTTTTTTTTTAAATATTTTTTTTTGCACGTGTTCCAGTATTGTTTTTTTTATTTTATTTTGTTGTGTTTCAGTGCTTTTGGATCAATTTGCGATCAACACTCGTCGTTACTTTCACTGATTTTTGGATGTGTGCGCCTTTGTGTCGGATTCGCAGTGGCGTCTGACGGAATTGATCTCCTTCCCATCTCTGATATCGAGATATATTTCGTATATGAAGGCTCAGAACGTGTTGGGAGTCAGAGAGCGTGTTTCTTGGCAACTCGTTTCTCCCAATATGGCAAACTAACTGTCTTGTGAACTGAGAGCCAAATGCGGTGTGTGTGTGTGTGTGTGTTGAGGGGGGTGGGATGGAGTTGTGAAGGGAGAGAGAGAGAGAAGAGAGCGAGGGAAGGAAGGAAGGAAAGGGCTAAAAAAGAGAGAGGGAGGGAGAGAGAGGGAGCTAATGAAAGAGTAATTCCAAAACATTTAAAGAAACATTTCCCTCTCAGCTACCATTTGGATGTTGTTTCTGGAACAAGGAGTGCAAATGTTTTTCCTCTTGCTACCCCTCCCTCTTTTTCCTGCTTTCGACTGTTCAAGAGGGGGAAAGGGACTTTGGGATTGTATTTTTTTTTTCCTCCCTGCTCACTGGCACAAAGCTAAACTGTGTGTGTATGTGTGTACACTCAGCACACACGGAATAAATGGCCTGTAGGCGGCTGCAATGCTGAGATTGATCCATACTCCAGTGAGGCATCTGTGCCTCTTGACGTGTATGTGTATTAGAGAGACCCTGGTGTTTGGCCTGAAGAAATGGAAACTGCTGACATCCTACCAGGACTTCCAACAACCTTGACAGGTGGTGATGGTGGTTGGAAATGTATTCTGTGTGTGTGTGTGTGTGTGTGTGTGTGTGTGTGTGTGTGTGTGTGTGTGTTCATTGAGGGGGTACATCTATGTTATGCACATCTTACACATCAGGTAATGATTAGAAGGTGGTTTAAAGGTGAGAATAATTTGTTGAAACAACACTGAAGGCACATAGCGTGACGCACATGGACACTCACTTGTGTGATGCATTGAAAGGTGGCAGTAAGTGTCGGTTTTGGCAGTTTCTAGCTTCTAATTAACCTGATTAAGTTACATAGGAAAGTTGAAGTTTGCTGGAAACAAGTCAGGCTTTGTCTCACACTTTGAACTAATGCCAGGTCATTTCGCAGAAACAGTGTGGTCATTCTTAAAAAGCAGGAAAATGACGTTTAAGTAAATGTTATGAAATACGGGTTATGATTCAGTTTAATGATCTTTGCTTTACTTTTTTTTTTTTTTTTTAAGCAACAGCAGTTCTTCTTGCTGTGTATGTAATGTGATTCACGGGAAACGTTCCTGCTAACAGTTTTTATACTGCGTCACACCTGTGTTTAGTTACTGCTAATGCAAACTGAGCATGCTTATGTTTCGTACTGAAGCATTTTTATAATAAAGCGGTCGCAGAGCACTGACTGCGACCATTCATCAAATATGAGTTTACAAAACAAGATGCGGTCCTTTTGGTTTTCCCAGCAGACCAGTTTTGAGATTTGTAAAGCATGAATGCAACACAACAAACGGAGTGAGGCAATTTTGGCTTCCAGTAATTTTTGAAAACAATATAATAAAGATAAAATGATTATTGTGCTGGTTTCCATTCCTCAATGATGCTCTTGTTCTGTCTTGTAATAAATCCAGGACACACCTTTCCATTAAAGCAGTGGCTTTCCCTCCTTAAAAGCCAGAACTCATTCCACCGTTAAACCCCGGTTTAAGATAAATAAGAATAATTTTGAACCGTGAATCATGTAAAGCTGCTCTGAACCAGTCCAAAAATAAAGCCTGGAGCTTGTTAAGAGTATAATGTATGCTGTTTCCAAAGTCCATGAATAATTGTGTTTAATACTAATGATGTCAGCATTGATCCCAATAATTGCAATTCTGCATTTTGTCATAATTGAGCAGACCAAAGTAAAATTGGTCTCTTAGGTGAAGAACAGAAAAGTACTTGCATTATTTACAGCGTTTTCAGATCACTTCTGTTCATGACTTGGAGAATAAAGGCTGTGTTGTTTAAGCAGGGCTCGCCGGGTTGGCTTTACACAGATACAACAGCTGCTCCTGTAGTATTTCTTAAAAAGGTGCTCGTGCAGTGTTTGCTGTAGTGTTAAACTGCAGCTGCCTCTACCAGCAGTTACCACAGGGGAAACCAGGACTTAAATCCTGAAAATGATAACTTCAAGGAATGAAAGCATACACCCAAAATATTATGAGTTATACTCACAGATGAAAGCAGAAGGAAAGTGGGGCTTCTGTTGTTTTTGTTGGTTAACATTAATGTTGACATCGTTGCATAGATGAGACTGCGAGACTACACGATGGAAAATTGTGCCATTTTCTAAAACCTCATTGCTCTCCAGAGTTAATGTGTGTGTGTATGTGGGTGGGTGTAGTATGCATGTGTGAATTTGTAAATGCAGGTTTATGGCAGTCTTTTTTGTGTGTGTGTGTGTGTGTGTGTGTGTGTGTGTATTTGTTCTCGTGTATGTGTGTGCCCAGCTTCTGCAGTGTTTCTGACTCAAAGGGCATTCACTGCAAACCCACACAGAACTGTTTGCACATGTCGGTGATCATACGGCGAAGAAGTGCAGCGCACTACACACACAGGGACTCTTGGTCCACACGCTTGCAGCACAAACACACACACACACACATACATATATATTTACTTGGAAACTTTAATAAAAACTGTGTCTAATAAGGCAGAGTGTGGAAGAATCCACCTACACAGGATTATCACAGCCAGAGAAAAAAGGCACAGTGCATTACTTCTGTATGTGTTTGTGCGCGCGCCTTTGTGATAGATTGGAAAGCTGCATTTGGTATTGATTTAAAATGCTGTGTGTGTGTGTGTGTGTGTGTGTGTGTGTGTGTGTGTGTGTGTGTTCGGGCGCTGACGGACTGCAGTTTTAATGTACTGATTTAGATGCAGGGGAAACTCAGCAAGCGCAGCATGTCTCTTGGATTCCCACAGGACTAATACAGAAACACACGCATTCAGTCCCCCCCCCCCTCGCCCGTATGCAGACAGCACCCTTTCCCCTACACACATGGTTGGTTTTATCAGGGTAATGGCCGTGCAGTGTGTTCAGTAATGGGTCGGGGAGGGGGATCTGGGGATCTGAGGGTCCTCGGCTACACATGAAACCTTTTCCAGCTCTTCCAGGAGGTTGTGATTGGAAGAGGCAGTAATGATTCAAAAGGTTCAAAGTTTGCCAGTGGTCACATTGCACATACAATGAGGGTGAAGTCCAATAATAAAAAAAATCGATAAGCCTATCATGGTAAGATATGAAATGATTTATGGGGATTCATGCTGTCAGTGGAACTGGATTTAGTGACGTCAGCATGCTTTGAGTTGAGTGCTTCCATCACAGGGTTTCAAACGTATTCTCTCTGACCCCATCTGTGGCCCAAGCACTCTGTATATTACTTACATGGCTGTTTTATTTATAATGCATTCATAAACGCACAGGGAAAGTCTAAACTGTTACACACTGTGCAGCAGACATTTTCCCGATAAACACTGCTCTGACCTGTTGTGCTTGATTTGTGTCAAAGGCCAGTGCAGGAATATGATCAGCTAAAAAGTAATCTTCATCTATTTACTATCATTTAGTCATTTCTCCTTGAGAAGCAAAAATAAATAAAAAAAGGTACACATTATTAGTTTGATTCTCTCCAACATCAGGATTTGCTGCCTTATCATCGTAAAGTGAAAAGCTTTCAGTTTTGTGATGACGCATAACGACTATAATGATTTATTACCAGAAATGGTGCAAAGCTGCAGCATGCTCAAAACACAAGAAAAACTAAATATCTTAATATCATTTTCTGTATTTGTGGGTTTGAAAACATGTTTCAGCTGTAAACCATCATCAGAATATTTCTAAAAAAATATTTTACTGCTGTTGCCTTTTGGAACACTTTTCTTTTTCCTTCTCTACTTTCTTGAACCTTTTTTTTTGTATTTATAGCCTCGTAATTAAGTTACTGTTAAATGCTATGGATCCCTTTTGTGAAAAGTCGATTTAATAGTTTGAGCTCAAGAGGTATTAAATGGGCTGAATTTGTCTAAAGGAGCTCTCAACATCTAATCCAGATGCAGTGACACATCTGATCACTGACTGAGTGAGCGTGCCAGTTCGAGGCAAATCCATGCCCCACCAGTCACTGAGAAACTCCTCCGCTTGCCCCACATGGCTGCATTCCTGTTGTGATGATTGTGGCTTTTAGTTGGTGGTTACATTAACTTTCCTCCTCTCTGAGTGCAGTCTGTCTGTGGTCTCTCTTGTTGAAATGCAGTGCATGGCTGCCCAGTAATAATGTGATTACAGCAGACTGCTTGGGCACAGCAACATCAGCACATATCGATTTAGCTCCCCTCACCCAAAAGCACACACAGGAAGATATGACAGCATGTACAGAATAAAAAAAGAAAATCGACCGTCTGTGTTTGGCCTCGTGGTTACGATGGTGACTGACAGTCTTCATTTTGTTTTCCTATAGGCGATGCCTTCCCGGCAGGATCCAGCCCCTTCCTGTCTGGTTATCCAGGCCCCTCCTCTCTGACCTCTGACCCTGCACACAGATCCACAAATCCCAGCAGTCTGCAGATGGCTCAGCTGTGGGCATCGCACGGTCATGATGGTAAATCACCTACATTTGCATTTCTGTTTCTCTCTTCCGTTTCTGTCTCCCTCAGTACATAATTCAAAGGCGGAGTGGCATCATATTTTCATGACACTTCCCACAGTCCTGTCCTGTCCAATGCCCAGGAGGCCTGTTCCTCTTCTGTTTCTCATTGCTTACTCCGCTGGGATCCTGTTCCATTTCTGTCTCACTGCTGGTAGCTCTGCTCCTGGCTCTGTCCTAAATGCGCCTCGCTTCCTCTGTCCTCGACCAGTCCTTTACTTTCCCCTGTCATCTGTTACTGTAATCTGTCTTCCTCTCTTGTTCTTTTTTGAGCCTTCTGTCCAGTATGCACTTTGTCTCTGTCTGCGTCCCTCCAGTTCTCCTGCCCTACTTTTCATACATCGTCTCTCTCCTGATGGAGCTTATGAACACAGTTTTAGACACAGAGGATCATCTCCTTGGACCTCCCTTTCCTTAATATCTCTGTCCCTTTTCTTTAGGCCTGTTTATTAAGTGATTGAACCCCCCCCCCCAATTCCCTTGTGTCCTTTTGCAACTCCTTATCAAATCTCACTAGAGTAGGTCAGATAGGGGAGAAAACAAATCCCACAGTGCATTTCGGCAAGGTAAAGGGAGAAGGACAAACGGATTCTATTTAAGATCATTTTAAAAGTGATTGCATCGCTGTGCGACACACGGCTTGCCTCAGTGCCTTTCAAACATCGTAAATCAAATTGTGTGATTAGTTGTTTCCTTTAAAAAAAAAAAAAATTTCTTTGTAGTTTCTCAGTTCCTGGACATGTGATTGTAGCTCATAATCTGACCCTTAGCTTTTGCATGTCTCTGCTTGTTCCCTTGGAGCTGCTAATGGCCAAGTATAATAATCATTTCCCACCAAAGACAGTAGACCTTGTCCTTTTGTCCATATGCCATTACAATAGTGGATGCTCATATTGAACAAGGCCACAGTTTCAGATGAGGTTGGTGTATGTGCAAGTAATCCTTGTGAGTCAAAAGCTCAGGCTTCAGACTAAACACTGTATGATGTCAGTGAGAGCGGATATGAGAGCTCTGATATGGTCAGTTTTGGAGGTGCTCAGTGTTTGAGGTAATATCGAGCTCACTGGCAGCTGAATGTAGAACTGTTCCTTTAGGGCTGTGATTACATGCATACGCTTTTAAGAGTAAACCTCCTGTGTAGGGATGTGGACTCAGCCACTAACAGTGTAATCTACTATACAGAAATCTAATAACAGAATTTTCCTTTAAAAAAAAAAAATCAGTGTAAATTTAAAATTAGAAACCTAAATTTAAAAGGTGTAACTTAAATGATTAATTAACATGTTCAGTCACAGAGAGCCAGCCACTGCCAAAACACACCCTGGTTTGCTTTGTATTCAGCCAAAGAAGGAACTATAAAGGGCGGATAAACTTTGACATTTGACTTAAGTTTGACTGGATTTAAGGTTGAAGTCTGTAAAGCTAAAAAAGCTAAACCCCCTGCTGGCTAAAGAAGACTCAACTTGCACTGAAATGAACAGAACCCTTCACGGCCTAAGAGAGATTCCTAATACCTGGTGGCTGGCTTTGATAGCAGCTAAAGTTACTCTAAGCTGGAGACGTTTCTGGGCAGCAGCTAAGAGGCAGGCTTTGGATATGCCTGGGATGCACCGTAGCTGCTGCACCTGAACCCCGAATCAAAGCTGTTAAAGATCAAGGCTAGCTGTTAACTGTGGTTAAAGGGAGCTTTGCAAGAAACCCATCCTGCATGCTGTTACCCTCATTCCATCATACCTCTTATATTTCTGTCTCCCAGTGCCTTCTTCTAATGCTGACACTCCTAACACCCACCTCCTCAGCTTCTCCATTTCTGCCTCTTAGAGTGGAGAGGAGACACATTTATACCTTGGCTCTGCTGCCGGTACTTTTGTGCTGGAATGGCAGCGGCGTCTTTAATACTTCTTGGAATGGCTGGAGTGTGGGAACAGGGAATGTCTCGCTTTTTTTTTCTTTTTTTTTCTCCCACTTGTGGCCTAACGTGGTGACACCAGCCAGCTCGACCCTAACACACAAATCCAAGCACGAGCGTTCGTCTATATTAAGATCCGGTCTCGAAGAGCAGCAGCTGGCTGTCGGGCAGACTCTTGCCCAGCAACTCATGCTGACCCACGAACAAAATGATTTGTGACATGAGGTCAGCTGTTTTTAAAAAAAAAAAAAAAAAAAAAGGTCACAATTGACAGTGTGGCTTAAGCTCCTGGAGCTGAGGGTATTCGATTATTTGATTCAAAAGGAAAACAGATCAGCAGCTTAACTGTTTAAATAAATGCCTGTATAAAGGTTAATGTCACCTTCTGATCTCATTTTCTCTAATAGTCAGCAGAATATCAAGTAATCAGTTTGAAAAATGTGACTATTAGAAAATGAAGCTAGTTACAGACCTCATCTCAGCTGATTGCTGATATGAATGGACGCAATATTAGAGACACTTCTCATTGTTTAACCCATTACATTTAATTATGCTATCATTATACAGTAACCCCATAATTAAAAGTTAAACAAACACCAGTTTAGACCTTTTGAAATGTTTAAATGTTAAAACAAGCGTCGTCAAATGCGCGACTGGGAGGAAGAATGAATGATGTAATGATTTGAAACGCCTCCTTTTTATTGCCTCATACGGTGTCATTACTTCAGACTGGTTGACTGTAACTCCTGAGTCCAGGGCGACAATCCAAAGTCTTTGATTTACAATAAAATTACAGCAGCTGCCAATGAATTATCAAATAATCAAAGATTAATTATCTGAATGTGAGCTAATGGATTTAAAGCTGCAGTCACTCGTAACTAATCAGTGGTCAGGATACAGCTGTTGTGCAATTCCGACCTCATAGGTTAAGATAAGAATTAGTCCAGTAGCTGACCCTAGCACTCTGTCCCAAACTGTAATCTTCATTGTAAATTAAAGTTATTTCACTTTTCATGCCATTACTGGATATTTAGCCAGTGCAAAATGGAAGTGACACAACAGGTGAATGTCAGCGTTAGGAGGATATTTCATGCACCTTTACTACATACTAATAAAATGAGCCTTGATATTTATATGATCTACTGACTTTTCTAGTGTTTTTATTGTCATTTCTATAAACTGCATTCTGTGTCTTCAGGCTACCCCCCTCTCCCAAGCAGCCTGTACTCCAGCCCTTACCTGGGGCACCTGGGACACCTGGAGCCTCACTCGCTCTCTCAGCACCCTCTCTATGATTCTCATAAAGGTCAGTTGCCATCGCCGACAACATTCATGAAGACAAGTGGCTGAATTTATTGTACGTATTTTCTCGTGTCCTGTGATACGTCAGCAGCAGTAGGTTTTGTGCTAAGCCTTTTTATTATAGTGTGAAAGCCCGTTCGGTTGTGGGCCCAGGCCAAACCTGCAGCCAAGAATACAACACTCAGCGGTCTGCAGGACCAAATTTAGCCCCGATTCCTTTTAGCATTTTCACGTCGTAATGTGTGTCTCTTCTTTGAGTCGGCTGTTGCAGATCCACTATAGGCCTGTCATTGTTACATTTTCTTGGCAAGTTGAGACATAAATATTTTATTTTCACCTTTGCTTGTGTGCTGCAGAATGCCGCTATACTCTGAATCTTCATCTGTTTCAGCAGTCTGTCTTCGTGCAGTGGGGTCGTTTCTGTTTTCAGACTTGTGTGTTATGTGGTTTGTTTCTAGAGGGATATTACCTGCCATCCTCCCTGAGGCAGTCACCTCTCCACCCCCCATCTGCTGCCTCAACCACCCCGTCCAGCTCCACACCGCCTCAGAGGACATCCCGGGATGGGGTTAGGGACAGGTCTTACCGGGGGGAGAGAGAGCGGGACAGAGAGAGGGAGCGGGAGCGGGCGAGAGAGGAGCAGCGGCCGCAGAGTGTGGTGGACCTGACACAGGACGGGAGGAGTGAGGAGGACCGCAGGGTGGGCAGAGAGCGAGAACGAGAGAAGGAAAAGGACCGGGACACAGAAAGAGACAGAGATGGTTGGTCCTTCCATCTGCACCAGCAAAAGTCACACTCCCAGCCTTCGATGGTGGAGCCCAGATCCAGGCTGTCATCTCCACAGTCCTCCTTCCCTCCTGGTGGGGGTGGAGGCACAGGCAGGTTTCACGGACCAGAAACGGACAGGGGGGGTCGGGATGAGGAGAGCAGCACTCGACCTCACCATAACGCTAACGCTAATTCAAATAACTCAAACTCTCATTCAGACAGACATAGGAGGAATGACTCTGTAGCCACATCAGCTGGAACCCTCCACATATCCTATGTTCTCCCTCCTGCTCTCCAGGCCTCCACCGGTGGTGCGCCCCACCTTTCTACGGCGAGAGAGTTTGCCAGAGAGCAGCGAGTCACTGCACCTACATATGTGCCTTCTGTGGAGGTTTATGACGAGCAGCCAGGGCCAATTCAGATTGCATCACAGGCCCGCGATAACAAACACAGAGACAGAGAAAGGGAACGGGACAGAGAACGAGAGCGTGAAAGGGACAGAGACATGGAGCATGAACGGGACAGAGACAGAGAGAGGGAGAGCTACAGGTTTCATGAGAAAATCCTCATGGAGCATCCTCGGCTCTCCCACTCAGGCGATTTAAGCAATCAAAGAGAGGAAGGTTCTGTGATTTGTTCCAATGGTTCCGTTGGTAAACGAGGCCAGGATGCATCCCTCTCCTCCAGTCAATCAAGATTCAGCCCAGAAACCAGGGACATCTCTAAACACTCAAACAGATTGGGCATAGAGCGGCCAGGGGCGGAGTCGAAGTGGAATAACATCAGCCCGCTGACCAACTATGCTACAAGTCACATGGCTGCTCTGGCAGCCCAACACGGACACACACTTTCCGCTCCCCACAGCCAACCAACACACACACAAATGTCACAGTCCCCTCATACAGCCCATCGACACAACAGCAACACACAATCTACTCACAGCCATTCCCCTCAGACACACTCTTCCCAACACGGACATGGGCGCGCAGGTGAGGAGGGGAGTCAGAGACGCTACCTGGACCCGTCGGCGCTCTACCGACCAGGGGGTTCCAGCAGTGGAGAGCGTGGTGGGGGATCAGGTTCGGATTCCAAAGAGGTTTCGGCCATGCAGAGCCTGATCAAATACAGTGGAACCTTTGCTGCTGAAGGTCCTGGTTCCTCCAGGCACATCGCAGACGGCAGAGGGCCCTTCGGTGGACTGGGTAACATCAGGGTGGAAATCGAGAGGGAAAAGGAGAGGGATAAAGAGAGAGAGCGGGAGAGAGAGAGGGAGAGAGAGAGGGAAAGGGTAGCAGGTGGTTCAGGGCCATTAAGGATGCCTCCTCAACTGAAGAGAGAACAGGAGCGACCAGACAGCGCCCGCTCCTTTGGCCGAGAGGGTGAGGGTGAGGTGCGCCACCCGCCGGTTGGGATTGCTGTTGCTGTGGCTCGGCAGAGAGACAGCGGGACCACCAGTAAACAGACGGGTGGAAGCTCAGACACACAGAGACCCCTGCTGCAATCGGCTATTAAAGGTAATGATGTTTTTTTTTTTTCTTCTTCAGGCAGTGCATCGTCTTCTGCTGAGCTGCGTGGTGAATGATGGATGTACAAATCAAACTAAAACTGTGATCATGAATAAAAGACTTTTTGCTTCTTTTCCATTTGCACTGGATGTAGGTTTTAAAATACTTCCAGGAGTCTCATTCACTGAACTGATTGCACAATATTTTAGAGTTACTGGCAAGTTAAATCAAGTGTACTTAGAACATTGTTCAAATATATTTGCTCCCGCTTCTGCTTCCAGCTCTCCACTGTGGCTTCTCTGAATCGTACTGCAGGGAACGTAGATCCCTTCAGTTAAATGAACCAAGAGCAAATGATTCCTCATTTTGGTTACCATGAATAATAGACGATTCATTTTCTGGCACCTCAAAGTCATATTTCCTCAGCCCCCTGTTTGACATTGAGGTGTTCATGCATGTAATGTGATTTGAATGGTTTAAAAACAACTTTTTTTTCCCCACAATTTGACTAATTATGTCATAGGGTGTATTTTGTTGAATGGCTCTCTGTGCCGCATAGCAATTGGTGCCACAGTACGCTCCATTTTTGGACGTCAAGGTCATTCAGCTCCAGTGCTCCCGCTCCATCTCCTTGTTTCTGTTTCTTTCTCAGCACCGTGTGTCATTGAGCGCTTTCTGTCTTCCCACAGCTCAGCCTCTCTCTCTTTTGCGCTTTTCATTGAGTTGAATATCCCTCTGCTTCCCCACCCTTCCTTCCTTTCAGAGAAGGGTTTTGTAGAGGCACTCCCTCCTTGTCCCACCTCAGGCCCCTCTGCTCTTTCTCCACTCTTTTCTTCAGCCCCCCCCCCCCCCGCCTCCTCCCTCTCTGCATTAAACATGTCATTACAGAGCGCAGCTAAAAGCTACAAACAAGCCTTGAATTACAATAAGACCATGGGTGCGTTGCTAAGCAATGGATCAGTCTTGAGTGACTGTGTGTATGTATATTAGGAATTGTGTGTATTTATGAGTGTACTGTAGATGCACATACAGTGCATCCCTGGTTCGGGGGCGGGGGGGGGGGGTAATTCATTTCCTTGTTTGAGCATAGTGATTTGCAATAGCAT
>JAVDPK010002840.1:277599-326725 GCA_034780415.1 Cichlasoma orientale
GAAACGATAAAGCCGATAAATAAAAATTGTCTACCTCATTTTAAGTTATCGTACGATTAATTGATTTATTGTTTATCTGTCGCGGCCTACCGGTAATGTAAAGAATGGAAATGGTGACTGATGTCAACTGTTTATTTTGGAGATACATATGACCATATTTGCAGTGTAGAGTGCCAAGTTATCCGCAAGCTCAGCTAGCAAACAGTATTTGTAAACTGTACAGCTGCAACGGACACAGATGCCTGCTAATTTGTGTTAAGAAAGGCACAAATAACGTACTAGAGTTTTACTCACCACAACTGGAGCACACACTTCTTTGATGTGCTGTTGAGCCACAGGTATTTGGCAGGTAATTCCATTAAAAATGCTCCAAAAGGCAATCAAGAGGTCAAGTTCAGCCATTCAGATTAGCTGACGTGACGCAGAGCGGACAGCAAGTGGCTCCCCGTTTCTGCATCCACCCGTCTGTCAAGGCAGGCATGTCCTTGATAATGCAAAGTTTTAAGTCTGATCAAACTCCAAATGTTATAAAACAGATCCACTCTGTGTACAGTTATGAGGATGGTTAAAAAAAAAAATTTTTTTTTTGTTCCCGCTGTAAACATGTTTATTTCTGCTGTAAAGTTAAAGGCATTTTAACATGGGACTCCATGGGGATTGACTCGCTTTTGGAGCCAGCCTTTAACAGCAGGCATTCGGGGAACTGCAGTTTTTGGCGCTTCCACTCTGCTTTCATTTTTCAGCCTCAGGGATTTTCACTTTATTAAATGTGTCTTGTTTCCTTCCAGAGAGTCCAAGGAACTGGCAGAGTTTACTCAGATGCACCCTGCCCCACTATCTAGCGGCTTGACACCCAGCATGATGACGTCCAGCCTCATGACCCCGAACCTTGTGGTCACAGGAGGCGCTGCCCTGGCAGGGGCGGGGCGGTGGCCTCCTGACCCCTCAACTTTGACCTCTCACCCCTGGATGCCCCGGCCTGGAGCTCCCCCAGTCTGGCTCTCTGGCTCACCGTACAGTACGTGAACTCTTGGCAGAAGACACTTGATTTTTCCCAAAATCCTTGCATATCAGAGAAGTCAGTTATGTAACTGGTGATTTTCATCATTCTGCGGTTTATGTGAGGAGTCAACAGATGTGCTCTAGAGCCGAAATGATGATTCTTTTTTTTCAAGTAACAGAAAATGAATGAGGACAGATTTTAAAGAGCAAATGCTAGTTTCTTGATTGTGAGGAGTTGCTTTAATTTGAACTGTTGTTTTTGGACTAAACCACTATTTAACGGATTATTTCAAAAATATTAATTTGTTGCAGCCCTCGATTACTTATTGTTTGCTGTAGAACAACAAAGTCTGTTTTCTTGATTCAAGCTTTTTGTGCTGGAGATTAAGTACTTTCGTTGAGCACTGAAGCCGACCGCCAGATGTGTCGAATCATACCGCTGCACACCACTAAAGGAATTTGCGGTTTTGACTCTGTATGCTTTTGCGTCTCCATCTTACTGTCTGTCATCAGAGCTATCCCACCTGGTGCTAAACGCAGATCAACACAGACACACAGCATGCTCACGAATTTCTAGTTTCACATGCGTGGCTTTTTCTGATTGGTGCCGTCTGCTCGTCGAGTGGTTCGTCCAGCAGCAGCCTCGTTGGGGTCAAGTGCCACAGACATTCCTGGTCTCTGCAGGACATTCCAGGCCTGCTTCTTCCAACGCACACTGTCCAGAAATAACAGCACCAAGACGCACACACTCGCATGCTTATGCAAGCTTACGCGTAATGTTTGAAAACGTGCGACACTGAGACACATGGTCATGCAGAGCTCCCTAAGGGCCGTCTCTGTCTAGACACTGAGGGCAAAAAAAAACAACAAAATTCTCTCCCAAGCAGCTAAATTCAGTGTGCGCTCCCAGATGTGACTCCGTTATGCTTTCAGTGCGAGTAGAAATACCGAATGAAGAAAAACACTGGGTCAATGTTGGATTTAGTTTAGCTTCTGTTGACTTTCTCTTCTTTTTATCCAACATTTTTTCACAGTTCTGTTTCAGTTTTCACCCTTTTATTCTCCTCCCCTCCTTTTCAGGCCTGGGTCCCTCTTCACTCCACCAGACCCTTCCCCCAGGCTACCCACCCTCTCTGCCAGGCTCGATGCCCCCTCCCTACCAGTTTGCCAGAGACCCACAGTCTGGACAGCTAATCGTCATCCCATCTGAACACCTGCCGCACTATGGTAGGAAAGCTGCTGTCTTTGTGAGAGTATGAGCGAACGTTGGCTTCTGTTTTGCCCGATGCATCGATCCTAAAGGACCATGTATGACATTTTATCAAAAACTGAGTACCACTTTTATACAAACTGATTTTACTGTTCTTATTTACTGTAAACAAATGAAAATGTCAAACTGACAACCACTTTCATCTTTCTCTGTCTTCATGGCAATTTTCATAATTTGCCATCAGATGGGCCAAATCGGAACCATGGCCTGTACTATGACCATATGCTACTCAAAACCCTGCATATGTGATAGTGTAGTGGTGCATTAGTACACAGGGCCTTGGTAGCTAGCGCATCTGTAAAGGCACCATCAATGCTGAATGATAAATGCAGACTGCGGCGCAACATACGCTGCTATCCAGATGACACGTTTTTCAATGACGATGCCAAACCACATACTGCACATACAGCAACATGGCTCTGTGGGTGCCAGGTGCTAAACTGACCTGGTTGCAGTCTAAACCTGCCACTCAGTAAAAAGATTATGAAAAAATATTATGGAAAAAAAATATTATAAAGGATGCTTCCATCTGTGGAGCAGCTGAAGTCTCTCATCTTGCAATAGTGCACAATCAGTTGGTTTCCTCAGTACCCAAAAGCTACAAAAAGGATGTGGCACAGCAGTAAACATGCCCAGGTCCCATTATTTCTGAAACATATTTCTTCTGCTTTCTTCTCATTGCCCTGGCTGCCGTTCTGCAGGTGGTGATGTACTGGAGCGTGGAGCCCCAGTGTGGTCGGGCGTGTACGGTACAAGCAGCACTCTGCAGCATGCAGCCCAGCTGCAGCTCCTTTCTCAGCAGCAAATGCTTCGGCAACATGAGCTACTCATGATCCAGCAGCAGACAGCGCAGGTCCTGGAGCTACAGAGGAATGCACAGCTAGCTGTAAGTGGACTTTGTGTTGTTAAGCACATACATGTCAATAAGAAACCACATATTTAAATAAATTTCCATGAATATTACACAAATGATCGAGCTGCATGTAGACATAAAGACATAAACACACTATAACAAGGTGTTAGCCTGACTCTCAATACATTTTTACTTCCCTGCTTTGATTGTTGCTCCAAATAATAAACAGCTGCATCCTGCAGCTGCAAAAGAATAAAGCCAGGGGAGTCTAAACAAAGCACAAACCAGTATTCATATCCTGAATCTGTCACATAATACATAGTGTGCGTACATCTGTCAGAAATATCTCCTCTCTTGTGTTGCAGGAGCGCCTAAAGGCCAGTGAGCACCGGCCAGAGATGGAAGACAAGGCAGACAAGCGGAACACTGACTCAAAACCCAGATCCTCCTCAATATCTTCCCCATCTCCTTCACCAATCCTGCATCCCCGCAAACCTCCTCCTTCCTCTCGTTCACCAACCCCCTCAACATCGTCCCTCACCCCGCTGCCTCGGCTCCCCTCTCCAGTGACCACACTCAAGTCAGAGGAAGGTGGGCAGAGAGTGCTGTCTCACCCACCAAAGCCCCTGCCTCACCCGCCTTCACCCCGTTCAGCGTCTCCACCCCCGTCCTCCCCACGGCGGCCTAAACAGGAGGTGTCTGAGGAGGGGGAGGTGGGACAGAGGGAGCAGAGAGAGGGGCAGAAGCCAGCCTCTGCACCCTTTCAAGGAATCTACTCTGGTGAGTCTGGAGCAACCTAACAAGTGAAAATTCAACCATTAGGTCCTCATCACAATTAATTAATCAGACCGACCTCCTGATATTGGATGGATCTCTTATTCTAACTTTTGTTTTTTTTTTTTGCCCTTATGACAGATCTCCGTCCAGGTTATCCTTATCAGTCCATCACCGCCCCATTTGGCTCACCTTTCCCTCCTTATCACATCCCAACGCCCACAGGGGAAAACGCAGAAACTGTCCCACCACGGCGCTCCCGCTCTCCTGCTTCGACTGCCGCTTTACCCTCAGCCCACCTCCATTTAAGGCTTCTGGACACCGACATCAAGCCTCAAAAGCTAGAGCGGTCAAAGATGGGATCTTTCCTCAAGCAGGAACCTGGTGTGGAGCAGCCAAAGGTTGACATAACACCAGAGCCACTCGGACCTCTTCGGCAAAGCTGTAGTCCTGTCCAAGCCACCCAGGATAGAGAAGGAGACAGGGAAGCCCCAAAGCCACAGCCTCAACCGTTACCTCTGCATATCCCTAGTCCTCCCCCACAACAAGCTGGAGGACTGGAAGTCAGGGAGGAAGAGAAAGAAGGTCAAATCAAAATAGAAGTGTCAGCTTACTCATGTCAAGCAGCATATTCTGAGCCTCCTCCACTTCCAGAAGCTGAACCTAAATCAGAGGTCATCAAGGATCCAGACCAAACACAGTATCCAGAGTGCATCAGCACACATTCAGACAGACAGGAACTGTCTCAGACATGTGCATCACTAGAGCAAACCAACAGTGCTTTGTGTGAACAAGAACAGCCAGACACTCCAGTCAGCTTGATTGCTGCAAGTCCAAACAAAAGTCTTGAGCCTCCTGTCTGTCCTTCTCCCGCCCCCAGCTCTCCACTCCCACTTGTCATCAGTTCAGAAGATCCCATGGCAGGGATGCTCACCCTGCTGACTGCTAGTGAGATGGTCCAGCCTCTGTCCATCACCCCACCTGCCCCAACACTGATACCAGAGATGGAAAACTGCAGCAGTGCGGGACCCATGGAGATGGTGGCGTTGGAGGGGATGGCCCTGCTCAGCCAAATGGCCCAGCAAGAGTTGGAAAACAGCCACCAGGAGCAAGGTTAAGCAGCTTCTAACATTGATAAGAAACTGTTATTTAGATTTATATATTCTTCTAATTTTTATTTATTTATTTATTTATTTGCACATCCAGATCTGATGTTGGATGGTGTAGACTGTCTTCTTGAAGCAAGCAGACAAATCCTTCTGGAGGCCATAGAGAAACAAACCCACATTGATCTACCCAGAACTCTGGACCCCAACAAGAAGTACAGCTGGCGGCAGAGGAAGGAGGAGCCAGTAAGACCAAGAAACAAGTCACCCACAAAGGAAAAGAGTAAGTTTGGGAAATGTTTCTCACTTTTTGTGTCTCTTCTCCACAGCTGTACAGTAAACTGTCTTTGGATGTGTTGGACACCATGGAAGTGGAGCTCCGCGTTCGCTTGGCTGAGCTGCAGAAGACGTACAAAGAGAAGCAGAGAGAGCTCAGCAAGCTCCAGAGACGCAGAGACAAGCGGTAAGTGTTTTTAAAACAGCTTGCAGGCTTACTGTAAGAACCACGTGCAATGCAAATTGATCACAAAGCTGCAAAAAATGTCTCCACTCCTGGTCAAACACACACACACTTGTTTTTAACTTCTTTCCTTTTTTAATTAATTTCTCCTGTCAGTGAGCGGCGGCTGCAGGAGGATGAGAGGCGGAGTCTGACCAGACGGGGCCGAGGACGACCACGAAAGAGGAAACACTTGGCCACACCTACCAAACTGGACAGCAGGCCTGGAAAGTGAGTGAGCCCCCGAATGTAATCTACTGCTCACTTTAGCCATTTGTTCTCCTTTTATGCATGTTTTTCTGTATGCATATTGAGCCAGTGTTAATATCTCTGTCGCAGGGTGGGTAGGACGGTGCAATACTCTGAGGACTCTGAAGCAGGAGAAGGACAAAGGAAGAAGTTCCGGGTGTCCAGAGAAGAAGAGGAGACAGAGGCAGGAAGTGGAGGCTTGAAAATTAAAAAGAAGAAAAAGAAGAAGAGCTGGAATGACACAGAGCCATCCACTAGTCACGCGCTGGAGGTAGGCTACCTGGAAGTGCACGTTTGGATCTTGGCAGCATGGTAATGTGTCTGTTCTCATATAATTAATAAGTGTTTGGTGATGGTCTTAGGTGCTAAAGGCAAAGCGTGGGCTTATATGTGAGCAGGAGCAGCTGGCATCAGACCTGGACAGAGCGCTTTCTCTCTCGCAGCTCGACCCTCTTGGTACATCTCGCAAACTCACCTCCAGCATGAAATCAGAGAAATCGAAGGGCAGGTCTGTCGAAAGTCGACTCAAGGAGAGAGGAATCCACTCCTCGGTCAAAGCAGGAAAACACAAGATGGCTGGGAAGGCTTCTGCCTCAGACGTTGCTCGGAAAGTGAAAGGTCAGAAGAAGAAGGCTTTGTTCTCTCCCATGAGATCAGAGCTCAGCAGCTGCTCCAACAGTGAGTACCTGGAGACAAAGTGGCTTTATGTGTCTTATGTGCTAAGATACGAAGTGAAAGTCCCGAAGAGCTTTTCCTCTTCTATCAACACTGCCTGAGCTATAGAGTGGCATACTTTTATTTTTTATGATTAATACTTTATTTTAAAAATATTTGAAATTTATCTGCAGCACACACTTATGTCATTTTACACTTGTCAGTCATTGCCAGACAGGAGAAGCTACAGCTGTACACACAGGGAGTCAATATGAAGAAACTGCAGCTTTTTTGGGAGTTGGGAGTCAGTTATGGGGATATGGTGGTCTCTCCTAATGTGTGTGAAGGCTTATTGTGTGTATTTAAAAAAAAAAAAAAAAAAAAAAGTTGTGTTATTGGCATCATCCACTTTGACATATGGCTGGTTTGAAGACTGCATACACAAATATGTTATCACTAAAACTAAACATGAATTACTAACTAGTTGTATGCGTGATCCAAAAGCAAAAATCCTTACCTGACTTTAAATGTGTCCACTTCACTATCGCTTCATTGAGATCACTTCCCGAAGGTCCTGGAGCGATCAGACTCCACATGCATCAAAACAGCAACTATTTAACTTGACCTTCTTTTAGTGGAAGAGGATGAAATTGCGGTGAAGGGGTTTTTGTTTTTGTTTGTTTTTTAGCAGTACTGTACACATCATATGCACTAAGCATGATATGCACTCAGAAGAATTGATGCAAAAATTACTTTGCTGATTAAATGCTCATTTGCAACAGTGTTGATACCAACAGTGCGGCCTTCTCCTCCTCCTGCTGACGGAGCTTCACAGTCTGTCCCTCACTAACAGCTGAACACATGAACAGGAGTGCATCTTTCTTTGACTGACACTCCGGTCTTTATGAATAATTTCAGGAGGTCAGTAAAGCTCCTGTTTGAACAGCATTGAAGAATCGAACAGTTATGATAAATGTTAAACCTTAACAACTGTTTGATCAGTAATGAAAATATGATGCCGTCAGCAGCAGAACAGGAAATAAACAGGACTGGAGCTGGATGCAGCTGCACAAACTGATATTGTTCTAATATTTTTTTTTCTTAAAGGAGAAGTATCATGCTTTTAAATCCTTCCTTTTCATATATAAATCATTCACTTGTGGTCTATATAAAGCAGAACTGCAATGCTTTGGTCTGAATTCCTCGTTATTGTAGCTGCACAGACCCCACTTTGACCCCTCTTCTGACACCCGTCTTAGAGCAACTGGTTTTGGTGCAGTCTCTTTAAATGTGAATGAGGCACTCCACGCCCCGCCCCCTCCAGGTCGCAGCGCGTTCAACTCCACCCCGTTTGGCCATTATTGTAGTTTGATAGCAGCGATACGATTAGCTCTCGGCAGAGAAACTTTTTATTCACAATATGAATGAAGCAAACAAAGCCTCGACAGACGAGTTAGCTAGCCAGCGTCAAGAATGTCACTGAATCCCAAGACAAAAACGACAAACACAAAGCCAAATAATGTTATTCAAAACATGCAGTACAGTTATATCCTCAAGGAGCTAAATGCTAGCACACAGCACTAACAGGAGCAGAAGGCACAATGCTACTACTATCAAAACAATGGCCAGGACGTCATATCAACACACAAAATTCAAGTCTAAAATAAATTTTGTTGCCATTTTAGTGTTATTTGGAGCTTACCTCTTTGCTGTGTCTGTGGTTTCTGTAGAAAGAAGAAACTGACCCCTCAATCAGAAGCAGTCTTTTGGCAAATCCCTCTTTATACTGGCGGAGGCTGCTGAAGCACTCGTCCTTGAAGTGCTTAGCGCAAACACGGAGGACTTTCCCCACTGATTTGGGTACATTTCCCAGAAATATAAAAATTAACCATGCACTTCGAAGAGGCTCTGATGCCAGGCGATGTAAGGAATCATGTGGGTTACCACACCCAATGACCGAACATGTGAGGAAAAAAAAAAAGGAGATTGTTTAGCCAGATGTCCGAGCCCTTATTTAGCAGTTCCACAGCAAATACTGTGACGTAACAGTGAACAGAGAAAACTGAACAGACTAAAAATTATGACCCAAAAAGAATATAAAAATATCTACGCAGCACCAGGAGAGAATACATTTACATTTCCTGCACTGCTAGACACTCAAAGTACACAACAAAATGTATTTAAGGGCTAAAAAAAAGTGGATTTTGCATGATACGTCTCCTTTAAATGATGCCTCTTATTTTTGTCTCTTTCCCGTGGTATTGAAAATGGTATGCAGTATTGAGTATTTTCCTGGGTATTGGTATCTAGTTTGAAATTCTAGTATTGTGACAACTTCACTCCTTTTCATGTTCACGACCTGACATTTTTCACCTAGCTCTGTTATTTCACCAAAACCTCCAAAAACACAATAAGACGCACTGTTTCTGGGTGACCATGCTTGTCTTTTTCTGTCTGGCAGTGATTTGCTGACCAAAGGATTTTAGTTTTCTTAACCCCAAATTCTTATAATTTGCCCCATTTTCTTGACACATGCTTGTTGGTTGGACATTGTAAAAAGTTTGATTATCGGGGACTAACGAGCTCTAGATGTGTTGGGCTTTGCTGCATTCGTTTAGAAAATAAAACATTAATCTCTGTGAGGCAGTGATATTGAAACCAAGCGGAAACTTGCTTTGTGTCTGACTCTTTGTTTCCATCCTCATGACCTCATGAATGATTAACTACACTCTCTCCACACCAGACTCGGATTCAGAGGAGCACACTTCTGCTCGAGGGGGCTGGCCTCCTCTCTCAGGGACGCGCTCCTGCGGCAGCCTGCCCAGGAAGAGGCGGTCTACTTCATCACCGACATCCCCGCTAGCCAGTGAGAAATCTCAGAAGAAGAAACACAAGCACTTATCCCTACTGCTGGAGGAAGCGGGCCTCAGCTCCTCTGACGACTCCTTCGACCAAGGTTACTGACCAAATCTTAGAGCTATTCGCCGCTTGCTGTTGAGTCGGGCAACACTGTGTCTTAGTGCTTGTGTCTTAGTTTGGTCTTCGCTGAGGCAGCTGTTTTTTAAACTGTGCTTTTGCTTGACGATCTCTACCTCTCTTGCTGCTGGCCTCTCTGCAGAGTTGCCAATTTTTTTTAAAGAAATGTTTACCAATTTCTACGGTGTTTGTTTTTTAATGCCTGGATTGCAAATTGTTTTGTAGCATTTGTACATTAAACATTTTGTGAATTGTGAGATTTTTTTTTTCCCTCTCATAAAATTGTATTGCAGTTTGGTATCTATAAGCTTTATTAAAGGTGTTGATTTGATTGCTACAGAATGCAAAGCGCTGTGGTCCTTGTGTCTGCTTCGTCTGTCTGTCCGTCTCTTGTCAGTACGTCCAGCTGCCCAAGTGCAGCCTCACACATCCTTTGAAGTGCTCTGTTCGTCAAATATCCCTGGATAGCTGGAAAATGCTGTTCTGCTTAAGGGTTCACACTTGGAAAGCTAGAAGATGAATTCAGAGCACACAGAGCTGAGTCTGATTGGACAGATAATTTCTTTGAATAGTCATAAAGTAGATGTATAATGCTAGTGTTAGTTGTTACTCTTGTTTTTAGACTAAACGTTTCTCGAGCATGTGGCCTGGTGTTTGACGTTTTTGGGGGAAAATGAGCTGAGTGATTTGGGATATTTGGACAATAGAGCTCCTCCTGTGTGTCTACTAAACCTTCAAATAACCCTTTTCCCTTTACGTTGCTGTCTCCGACACCTTGCTCTGTCCTCTCACCTTTGACCCACCCCCTCCCCTTCCTGCCCTACTCATGATGCTTTTAAGTGTCTCTCAGCCTGTTCCATGTGCTTGTGCTGCTGCTACTGCGACATTACAGAAGCTTGGCGAGGACTAGCGCAGCCTTGAGCCTACACTACCGCGCTACGGCCATTCTGCGCTGTGGCTAAAGCTTTGCTTAAGCTAGACTGTGGCTAAGGCCAGGCTACGTTACGGCTAGGCTCTCGCCACTGCGCTGCCCCGCCCCGCCCTGTCTGAGGCCACACCCCTGTCACCTGCTCTGTAAGTAGGATGTGCCCCTCCCTCAATTTTTATTATTGACTAACATGGACTATGCTGAAATTGAAATGCATACAAAGAACATTAACTTCCTAACTTCTTGTTTTTGTTTTATTGTTCACACAATTTGAAGCACTTTAATGGTAGCTATGGTTACCCCCAACCTACCAAATTTAATGTCTACTGATGGCTTGTAAAAGGTTAATGGAAGACATTTGGTGTTGGGCGGGAACAGAGGATGTAACCATGGATAATTAAACCCACATGAGTGTCAAGGGGCTTCACAGGGCTGTCCTCTCAGTGCCTGCTTGTCGTAACGTCTGTCTGCTACTGTTAACACCCAGTGGATTCACAGTACAACATACGCACCAGAATTGATTCGTAAAAGTACTTGTGGTTACAACTAGAATTGAGACTTTAAATTAAACTGTAAGTTTAAATGAGCTGGGGTTAAATCTTCCTTAAGCCTGACCTACATTGACCCACAGGTATACCTCAGTGCAATGTGGCATCACCTCTGATTCTGGTTAGAACTGAAGCTTTGAACACAAGAATCCAGTACTGCTTGATTTTCAGCTTGGTGATGAGTTTCTTTCTATGAAAAACGCCACTTAGAAATCCCAAAGTTATAGCATTTGTTGGAACAGATCTTGTACTGTGTATCAACCCTCAATGTTAACACTAACCCCCTATGTTCATGAATCTAACTGCTAACTGCCAGCAACATGCAGCTAACCACCACTATGCTACTCTGTGAGAGTGTGTGTGTGGGGGGGCTTTTTTGTGTGCTCGTCTGGCTTGCTAGAGGAAGAGGAGTAGTTCTTATTTTATTTCTATCAAGTTTTTTGGAGGGTTTTTATTTTTCCAATAAAAAAATGGTATCTGAGTCAGAGGTTCAGCTCACTCAGTCGCAGCAGATGTTTCAGGTTTTACTGACTTTGTGGGGACCTTAAGCTGTTTCACCACTGACGTTATGGGTACACATCTACTTAATGGGTCCCCATGATGAAAATCAATAACTGTGAGGCTAAACCATGTTTTAAGGTTAGGATTAGGGTTAGGCAATGAAGTTATCAATGTAATGTCCTCTGAAGGCAGCTATGGGGTGTGCGTGCGCCTGTGTGTGTGTGTGTGTGTCTCAAATGCATCTCTGTGGTCAAATTTTCCTGCTGACGCTTTCTCGTACAGCTTTACATTGTGAAGGCAGGCTGCGGTGGTTTGGACAGTGGATCTCTACTCTCTCCACTGTTGTTTCTCTCCAGCCTACATGTTAAGAAGAGTGTGTGTGTTTGTGTAGACAATCCGTTACTCTAAGGCTGCTGTAATAGCAGTGTTGTTTCTTTTGTTAATTAGCCCTCTCCATGGTGCACTCTCTCTGCAACAGTAGGAAGTGATTTGACCTTTGGTTCAGACCCCTGGTGTGAACACATTTGTCTCTGAGCTGGAAATCTTTTTTGTGATGCAGAAACCTCTGAGGACGAGGAGGAAGAGTCGGATTCAGATGGTGACTGCGAGGAGAGCGGGCTGGGTCTTCTGGCCAGGTTTGCGGCGAGCGCAATCCCTGTCAGCTCGGTTCCTTTGAGCCTCCACCACGACAGCAAACACTGCAGCAGACAAAGCACTCTGGGTAAAAGACAGCGCACACAAATGAGCTGTGAAGTGATCTGCCTTCTCTCTCTTTTTTTTTTTATGCAGACAGGCGTGTTCACTCTGCTTTTGCTGATTTCACACATTCCCCGATGACCTTTCACACTTTTATTGTAATTCCTTTATTTGTTTAGTTTTTGTGGTTGAGCAGATTCACCGCCTGAGCATTTGATCAGGATTTTCTTATTGATTAATACTTTAAATTTTAATTCATTTCTAATTGTCACAGCAAGGGTGTATGTAATGATTCACTCTTGAATTATGTATTAGTTTCAAACTGATCAATAGTCCTATTCTTAGTGTTATTGATTTCATACAATCTAACACCTCAGTTTATTACTGACTACATGTTTATGGGAGGAGTCTAGTTTTATGTATGTATGTAAGAGACATAGGAAGAGTTTTTACATCATATGACCCTCTTTTCACCTCCGTCAGGTTCACCAGAGTGTGAGTGGTCAGACTCTGGCTCAGACGTGAGGCTAAGGAAGTTCCCTTCTCTGCTGCACGGAAAACGCTCTGCCCCCGAGCTCCCTCTTTTGCCTCCGGCAACCCGCCGCGCCGACCACACCAGCCCTACCAAGCGAGATGAGGTGCTGCCAGTCAAACGCAAGCCTCTGCCCAAAACACGCCCCACGCCTCGCTCACCGCGGAGATTTAGCTTTGACCTCGCCAGCAGTTCCGGGTTCGGAGGCTTCAGCGAGGACGAGGGTTGGAACCGCCGTCGCAGCGAGAGGATTTTCCTCCATGATGCCACCGTTTCAGCCAGTCAAATGTCTGTATCGCCCTCCACTGCTTCCACCAATCAGAGCTCCTCCTCCAGCTCCGTCCCACCTGTCACACCAAAGGCCGTCTCCAGACCCAAGCCCACTCAACCCAGCAGAGACGGGAAAGATGTGGTGAAAGTATGTGAGGAATTGATCGAGCTGTTACCAACTAAGACTGAAAACCAAAATTACACAACCCTTTTCCCCTCTCGTCTTTCCAAATCTTTTCTACTACCTTTTCACTTCTCTCCTGCTTGTTCAGACTCTTGCTCCCTCGTATCCTTTTGTCTCTTTTGAAATATTTGTGAGTGTGTGTGTTTAGTTGTGTGTGTCAGAGAGCCAGCAGGGTTTCCATTACTTCAGTCAGTGCAGCAGTCCCCTGCTGTCTGTGGCGTGTCGCTGACAAGAAAGGACAACTGCAGGTGGCTTGGCAGCATCCCACCCCCTCCCTCCTTGTTTGTTCGTGTGTGTATGTGCGTTTGTAAAATGTGACTTTGGCCAACAGAGCCTTGGTGACAGAATTTATTCATATGCATTTTTTTACTGTGTTGTAAAAACAGAAGAAGAAGCTCAAGGACTCTCCTCTGCCTGTGAGCCCATCCACTCTGTGCAGTCCAATCACGGACAGCCCTGCGCCTCTGAGCCTCAGCCCGGCAACCAAGAGTCAACCAAAAGCTAAGACCAAAGCCAGAGAGGTCAGTAGGATGATGAATTTACTGCAAAGTCATTATGGATATGAACTTAATTATCCTGACAAAGACAAAGCCAGAACTTTAGAATTATTGGACTTAACTGTGCACACACTTTACTTTGTGGCTTGCTGTGTTGTGTGTACACACAGTATCAATAGGTCTTCAGAAATAAACTATTAGCTTGTGTTGGCGTTAACAGTTTTGTTTTGTTACTGAGGGGAAAAAAGTAAACCTAATTGTGTGATTTCTGCCAAAGTGTTATATTTCTCACCATCTGCCGCCAGACAAAACTTGAGTTTGTTTTGGAAAAAGAGACTGAAGTGTGTGTGCAGGGCTCTTTGTGGTGGTGGAGTTGCAGAAAAGATTGTGTATTCAACAGCATAAGTGTTGTAATATGTTACTGTTTGTGTTTGAAAAGTTAATTTGTGGTGTGCCAGCCTGGTGATTTGGTGGAGTGCCACAAATTAACAGTAAGTAGAACAACCACTGTGTTGGGATTTAAAAAAAAAAAAAAATCACTCTTGTTCCGCAGTCATTTGCTTGTAAGGCAAAATATTCTTATTTTTTGGAATATGACCAAATCAGTTTGTTTGTGTTACAGCCTTCCAGGGGTGCGGTGAGCCGGCTGATGGAGAGCATGGCAGCAGACGAAGACTTTGAGCACAACCAAGACAGCAGCTTCAGCGAAGATGAACTCCTCCCAGCACGAAGCAATGGCATATCAGAGCGAGCCTCCTCTCCTGGTCAGTACCCACAGACATGAACCTCAAATTGTCACACACACTTTTTTTTTTCTTTAAAGCCTGTCATGTCTGGCAGTTTTTGCAAGCAGAATAGTGATCTGAGCGCACTCTTGTGCCAAACATATTTATTCTCCCAAGATGAGCTCTATAGATTCTCTATAGGCTTTTCTTGTTAATGTTTGTCCTTTTATTATATTTATTTATTTGTGTATATGTACATGTTGTAGTAATTCCAGAGTTGACAGGCTGAGAAATAAAAAAGGGAGAGAGAGAGAAAGGGGCGAAGACAGAAAAAAGGGCACAGAGCACGAGCAAACTAACCAAAACAAATCAACTGCTGCAACTACATAACACAAAAGAAAAAAAGACGACATACCAAAAAAAAAAAAACTGGAAAAATAATGTCACACACACTTAAATGATGACGTGCATATTTATTATTGGTTTGGATGTGTTGTTGTGTTCAGCCCCAGTGCAGTGCGTGCTGGATAAGGACTCTCTGGTGGACGGACTCAGAGTTTTGATCCCGATGGATGACCAGCTACTGTACGCAGGACATGTCAACACTGTACACTCCCCTGACATGTGAGTACACACAAGCAGACGTTTAGAGAGGGGAAAAACACAAGAAGCACAATGACAGGGGAAGCACACACAGCTCTCTAATTTTTCAACACAGAAACTAGAAGTTATCTTGCAATACGATCAGAGGACAGGACAAAAGCCTAGGCCTACAGCAGCATAACTACGGGAGGGTTCAGGGTCACCTGATCCAGCCATGACTGTAAGCTTTATCTGGTTTGACACCATATTTCTAAGATTTGTGGGGCTGAGTACAAGAACTTCAGTTTTATTTGAATTTAGAAGCAGGAAATTAGAGGTCATCCAGGCCTTTATGTCTTTAAGACGTTCCTGCAGTTTAACTAACTGATGTGTCATCTGGCTTCATGGATCAATAAAGCTGAGTATCATCTGCATAGCAATGAAAATTTATGCTATGCTTTCTAATAATACTGCCGAAGGGAAGCATGTTTAATGTAGAAACATATGTTCACACACCTGATAAACATGTGAGGACTTTCAGCAGCTTCTTAGCTTAGAATAAATCCTGGAAGTAAGAAACACTTGTTGCTTTAAGCCTTTGGCTTTTATACCGAGTACAGAAAGGCTATATTGCATATACTTAACATATGTTTTACTAAGCTTTAGAGGTGCTGTTAGGGGAATTATGTTGTCTTTGGATCAAACCAGTCTTCTTGTTTCCACTTTCTGTGCTAAACTAGGGAATTGCTAACTATGCTTTGTGTTGAATAAATGGGCATGAGACTGGCGTGAGCATTATCGAGCTCTTAGCAAGAATACAAACAAGCTCCTTTGCTAAAATATGTATTTGTTCCTTTAAACACACAATTGCATTCACACAAACAAGCAGTAATGAAAACGTGACATTTGGATATAATTTAGGTCAGGAAGCTGATGACTTTTTGAACCACTCCCATTGTCAAATAGGACCTTCAGTTTGGAAAAATTTCAGTGATATCTGTATGATAATTTGGATCTCATATGGTTATGGTGTTGTCTAATAACAGATAAATTTTGACCTCTGTGGTATTTCCAGCTACAGTAAGTGCCACCAAAACCATAATGAACGTAGAAGTAGAAACGATAGTAAAGACAACGCGTTTCTTTGTGTGCCACACTTTAAACACAATCAAGATAAGGACTGACCTCAGCCTCTGACAAAGAGACCACTTACGCTTCCAAGAAGGCTGCTGAGGTTCTGGAGACCGTGACAGTGTCATTAAGAGCAATGACCCCAAGCTGTCCGCTTTTCCCACAGATACAGCGTGGTGGTGGAGGGGGAGAGAGGGAACCGGCCGCACATCTACTGCCTGGAACAGCTACTCCAGGAGGCTGTGAGTATCTCTCGCATACGGGCCCTCTATTTCTGGAGATGCATGAGGTGTGAAGAGTTGCAAAAGTGAAAGCATTGTCTTCGTGTGTAAAGTGAAATATGCTGTGGAGGTTCATGCTTTATCATCTTGTCAAATAACAGTTCTTTATTCTGTATGTACAGATCATTGATGTGAAGCCTCCATCTGTGCGCTATCTCCCTGAGGGCACCCGCATTGCTGCCTACTGGAGCCAGCAGTACCGCTGTCTTTACCCCGGCACTGTTGTCAACGGTGCGACAACAGCACAAACACCCATCACTTCAATCATAGGTTTCATAATCAAGTTACATTGTTGCTGGTAGCACAAATGAATGTAAAAGATCTTAACAGAGCTGCAACTTCACTGTCGAGACTTTTCTGTTTAGAAAATGGTAAAAGAAGCATAACTGGTCTGGATTCTGTTCTTTTTTTAATATTTACAATTTTGGGCCACATCGAAACACCCTGCATTAGCTGTTTTAATCTTGTGTCAGGATCTTTATCACTGACCTGTGCGTTTCCTTTTCTACCAAACAGGAAATTCAGATATAGACGAGAATGATGATCTCATCACGGTGGAGTTTGATGATGGTGACACAGGCCGCATCCCCCTCTCACACATCAGGCTGCTGCCGCCAGACTACAAGATCCACTGTGAGCACGAAATATGCACACAACCAGAAACACAGGTTATTCTTCTAGAAAGGGAAGAGGGAGCCTGCATGCACATTCTGGCTCTGGTTGCACTTTTACATTCAGTCATAGATTTTAAATTTCGTCTGGTTCTCTGGTAAAGTGCTCCTGTGCAGGTACTACACTGGTATTTAAACTGGCAGGTGTGAAGCCAGATTCAGGCGTCAAAGAGTGAGGAAAACAGGGCTTCCAAACAACACGAAGCACATTGCTTCATAAAAGATGAACATATTTAATGAGCACTGAGCCCTAACCCCCTTGTTTCATTACCATATTTTCTCTGTGGATACTGTTGTTGATTTCTGCACATTAGACTCTTGTAATAAACATTTTCCTTTCTAAAAACAAGCTGCTTTCCAACATGCTGATGTTTCCTGAAGGGCTGGAGGCAGAGTGCATGCTCTTACATAAGTGTCTTAAACATCTTTGCTCAGTTTAGAGGTCGTTGCAAACAAACAAACACCAGCTTTCTTTTTTTTTCTTCTGAAAATTCCTGCATTCATTATTAAAGCGTGAAAAAAATAAAAGTTTAAACACTTCTCCTCTTCCGTCCAGGCGCTGAACCGTCCCCTGCTCTGCTCGTGGCCAGCTGCTCCAGGAGGAGGGTCCGCAAATGCAGCAAAGAGGGCAAAGAGGCGGGAACAAAGCCAGAGGAGACCACTCCGAAGATCAAAGGAAAACCTGGTCGCAAACCAAAACCCAAACCAGGTAAATAAACTGCTTCTTCAGGAGAGATGAATGGGGTAGTATATTTTTGTTGTCCTATTAAATGGAAGTTACTTGTATTGTAACGTATTATAACTTGTATTTTGTCAGTAGTTGGTAGAATTAAGTGACGTTTAATGAGAATCACAAAGGTTTTCTGCACTGAGGAATTTCATTGCCATTAAACGGCATCTGCTCTCACCCTGAAGCCAAAATATGGCCACATACATTTTTAAATATTGATTTAAGACAGTTTTTGTATATCAGGAATAATAATAGAAATACTTGTGTGCTTTCTTTCTGTATTTATGAGAGAGACCACTTTTGATGAGTCATGTTTTTAAAACGACAGAACCAGCAAAAATAGCTCGAGGTTCAGAAGCATCAGACATCTCTAGTTTGACCATGTGTGTCATCTCTGATGTCAGTTTAATGAATTTACTCAAACTGCTGCTGTGCTGTTCTGTGAAGCTCACAGCCTGTAGCTTTAACTGTAATAAAAAGCATGATGCTTGTCTGATTTGCTGACGCTGCTCGCGTTTTGGCTGGGTAAGCAGTTCTTAGATGTAATATTTTCATTTTAGAAATGTTTGCCTGCTGATCTGTCTCCCCTGCTCAGCATGAGAAGCTGCAGACCACAAAAGTCACGAAGCCACACAATGGAAATGTCAGCATATACAGAGTAAAGCAGGAAATAAAATTACATTTCTATTGTTTTTCCTCCCCTGCCCCCCACAGAGACCTCCATGAACTCAGATGGTCGGGAGAAAGCTGATCCTCCACCTCCCTCCACCCAGCCCGCTGAAAGACCCCAGGCTCCAGCCAAGCCTGCCCAGGAAAGAACCTGCTCTGTGCAGAAATCAGCTCAGGAGAAACCCCGCCCTGCATCCCGGCCAACACTGGGAACCCAGACAAAACCAGGCCGCAGGAGCTCGGCTACATCCCCAACAAGTAGCCCTACACTTTCCAGTCCGGTACCCAGGAAGAGCAGTCTGGCGCAGCCTCCAGGTTCCAAAGCAGCCCGTGCTCTCCCTCCCTCGCTCTACCCCTCCACATATGGTAAGGTCCTGACTGTGGATCTGTACAGCGAGCCAAACCTCAGCTCATACAACAGCCAGCGCAGAGAGAGGGAGAATAACAGCACTGTCAGCCCCACTACCAGCAGGCCCATGTCTAGGCCCAGTATAACTGCATCATCTACTGCATCCAAACCTGCTGCGTTGTCCACACCCAGACCTACTTCCGGTTCCTCACCCAAAACCAAATCCTCTTCAGACCATCACAGCAGCTCTAGACCCAGTCTCAGCTCTGGACTAATGTCCAGCCCCAACTCTAGGCTGTCAACGGGCAAAGCTAGCTCTTCTATGACTGCCAGACCTTCATCATCATCATCGATAGCATCATCCTCGGCAGCCAGACCTAAAATCAAGATGCCGTCTGACCAGCTGTCATCTAGGCCGAGCTCTATCTCCAGGCCCAAGACCAGCCCCGGGCAGTGTGACGTGAGGCGGAAGTCTCTCTCTGCAGAGCCCCTCGTGAAGCTTGACCATGAAGGCGTCACCTCCCCTAAAACCAAGAAGACAAAGGCTCTGATGTTGCTCGAAGGTCGTGGAGTTAGACGAGACCACACCCCCATTAGCACAGCCAATCAAAAGCTACTGAAGGCTAAAGTGAGAGCTCCAGGTAGTGAGACTGGTGTACCAGACAAGGACTTGACCTACAAAGCCTCAATGCCATCTAAAGAGAAGGAAGAAAGTCGTGGAGGTAGAGGACAGGAGGTGGATACAAGAGAGGAGAAAGGTAAAAAGGAGGAGAGAAAGGAGGCAGAGAAGAGGGAGGAGAGAAAGATGAAAGAGGAATCTCAGAGCAGCAGCAGCTCAGAGTCAGAGGAAGAAGGAGAGAAAGGGAAAATGAAGAAAAAGAAATGCACCTCAAGCTGCTCTTCCTCATCTTCATCCTGCTCTGGTTCTTCCTCATCTTCTTCCTCATCATCATCTTCATCATCATCTTCATCGACTGATGACTCCTCCTGCAGCTCAGATGAAGAGAGGACTCCTACACCTCCACCAGCCCCAGTCCAGAAGCCTCCTGGACAAGATGAACCTAAAGAAGAAGCAAAAGAAGAAGAGGATGACGAGGAAGAGGAAGAGGAAGAAGAGGAGATAAAGAAGGAGGTTGAGGTAAAAATGGAGGAGGAAGAACTGTCTCCAGCACCAGAATCTCCTTCTCCTTCAAACTCTCCTACTGCTGCTGCTCCTACTCCTGCTAAGCCTGCTAAGCCGGCCACCGGAAAGGGCTCTGGGCAAAGGGGTCGTCCTCCAAAACCAAAGCCCAGTGGAGGTGAGGGGAAAGCGGGGAGGCCAAAGAGGAGAGAGGGGGTCCACCTTCCCACGACAAAAGAGCTGGCTAAACGTCAGAGGCTTCCCAGCGTGGAAAACAGGCCCAAAATTTCTGCTTTCCTTCCTGCACGACAGCTCTGGAAGTGGTTTGGGAAACCCACTCAGGTGAGGAGAAAAATCTTTTACTAATGGCAGAAAAAAATGCAGATCTCACCCTTTCACTCTGTGACCACTGTGTCCTTTTCTGGCTCCTCCAGAGACGCGGTATGAAGGGCAAAGCTAAGAAGCTCTTCTATAAAGCTATTGTACGTGGCAGAGAAATGATCCGCATCGGAGACTGTGCGGTGTTCCTGTCCGCCGGCCGCCCCAACCTGCCTTTCATTGGCCGCATCCAGAGCATGTGGGAGTCCTGGGGCAGCAACATGGTGGTCAGGGTCAACTGGTTTTATCATCCAGAGGAGACAAACCCCGGCAAGAAACTCACAGACAAGAAGGTAGAAGTTTCTGCACAACATTGATCAAATAAAGGTTTCTAAAGAAAGACAGTTAATGTATTATGCCTAGGTTAAAGAAAAATGTGTGCAAGTGTTTGAGGAACTTCAGGCATCACGTTTCCTAAATGTAAGATTGCTTCCTCTGCAGAACTGGGATCAGATATGCAGTCAGTCTTTACCAGCAGCTCTGCACTCCTCCATCCAGAGGAAAGACTTCATGGAGGTGAGAAGAAGATCGATTCTCTGAACTTCAGGCTTCATATTCTTGTGCTTCTCATTCCAGTATAAAAAAACTGACAACATCTAGTTAAATGGATTCACAGACCAGGCAAAATATAACTGAATACAGCCATAAGTAATACTGTTAGTTAGAAAAGGAATTTCAGGATTTTCCAAAAAAAAAATAATTAAAAGTTAGGTTGCAAACTTGAGGGCTTAAATTGTTTTGATATTCCAAGAGTTCGTACGCCATTCCAGCTACTTAATAATAATAACTTCTTATAGTGTTGGCTTGTCTGATTTAGGACTGCAAACACAGCTGCGGGTTTAGACTAAAAAGCGTGTCTTTCTGTCACAGCGCGCCCTCTACCAGTCGTCCCACAGTGACGAGAACGACGTGCAGACGGTCAGTCACAAGTGCCTGGTGGTGAGTGTGGAGGAGTATGAGCAGATGACCCACACTCGCCGCTACGCCGACAGCGAGGACCTCTACTACCTGGCCGGCACCTACGAACCCACCACGGGTATGATCTTCAACACGGACGGAGTTCCAGTCATCTGCTAAAAAAACAAACAAAGAGAAACTCACAAAGAGGTGATGAAACCAAATTGTGACCCGGCTTACTTTGGACCTCACTAGGAAGGAGTCAGACCCAACCTGTCAAATCACTGATTTTCATTCACGGTGGATCTTTTCACAGACTCGACGAACCGAACTGCTCTGATAGACTTTAAAAGGAAAAGAAGAAGACCGCCTTGAACCGCTACTACTACAGAGACGGGAGACACTATAGACAGTATTAAGAGAAACGCGTCTCTTGAAACATTTGCACACACAAACGACACGGACACGTTCTGTTCCGCTTGCTGCGTTCATGGGAAAGTTTTTAGAACACGCATGAACACTTCGGTCTCCTTTTACAAGTAAATGTAACCCGTCTGAAGAGACACATGTACGCTCGCACATGCACAAACACGATGTAAATACAGACGCCATGTAACACACAGTTATATAGAGGACAATATGAGTGTTTTTATTTTCATGTAATAGATTTATGTCCGAGTACTTTTCTCTAAAGAGGTAAAACAGTCGAGAAGCTTTAATGAACTGTGAATGATGATACAGGAAAGAGGCCTGTGTCCAGTCTGTCCATGCTCCCAACCCCCTCCCCACAAAACCTCACCCCCCCCACCCCCAATAACACACACACACACACACACAGGCTGGACGGACAGACGGACGCCGCTGGTGTGACGTCGTGATTATGTTGCTGTGGTGATGTTACAGTCATGTTACAGTTAAATAAATGTATCTACAGAACAGCAGGAGCGACAGACAAAGAGAGAGAGAGACGCACAGAAAGAGAGAGGTAGACTCATCCTACCAGAAAGCACTTAAAAATAAAAACACTTAAAAATCTTTCTTTAATTTAACCCCCCATCCCCACTCCCACAATTCCCCTTGACAATCCTAGCTCGGGCAGACCAACTGCCCGCGTGCTTTTAAAAACGTCCTGCTCCCTCAGAGACTCAGGCTAAAGAGAGAGGAAGGAATCTTGTACTATTAAAAGCACTTCTCATTTTCATCTTTGAGTTCCTTGTTTGAAAGAGAGGAAGAAAAAAAAAAAAAAATCCACCCCGAAAACACACGAACACTAGGAAACAAAACCGGCTGCTGTGGGATGTGTGCTGCATTTTGTTGTTTGCCCATTTTGTTCCGATGTTTGAAGGAGAGGTGGATCCCAGAGGAGGCGCAGACACGAGATGTGGCGCCTTCAGGGGCTGTCTGCACGGCACCAAAAAAAGCATCCTGGGAAATGCAGTCCACCTCTTTTTTTTTTTCTTTTCTTTTCTTTTTTTAACACAAACAAAATGAGTAACCAAGAAAACACAAACTGCAGCACTTAATCACAAAGTACATCTGTGAGTGCACTGAATAATACGCGCTGATGTATTAACAGTGCAAAACTCCCAGTGGGTGTTTTTTTTTTTTTTTCTTTCCTTTTTTTTAGGATTGTAAACGCTGCAGTCGGTCCAAGAAGCATCAAGGTCATGGCTCTGATATTCGCCACGAAGCTGCCAGTACTCGTTAGATCAACATAATTCAGTTTTAACACTCCTCTTCCGCAGTCTGCAGTGTTTGCAACCTCCAAATGTCCTGTGCTTGGATGTATTTTATTTTTCTTTTGCTTCTGCTGTTTTATGGATGTTCATCTTTTAGCCTCTTTAATCACATTTTGCCCTCCAAGCAATCATCTTTAACAAGAGTGCACTTTGAATGAGCTCCGCTGCAGAGGAGACTCTGTGATCTGGAGTCTTGTATGTCCTAAAGTATTTACTAACCCCCCAAAAAAATATAACTCCCACCGCTCTCACTGACTCTCCTCTGCATGCCACTGTTCCCCTACAGTAACAAACAGCAAAGTGAACACGTCCCTTGTAACATATTCTTCTTGTTTTGAGTTTTTTTTTTTTTTTTTTTTTTTTTATTCAGTGTGCCTCATTTCACCGTTTTTAGGGGGAGACTGTTGAATGTCATGCTCAGGATCGTGAGCATTTTGAGAGGCCTTACTCTCCCAGGCCTTATGATGATGATGATGATTGGCCAAATCTCTTTTAGACCCCCCCGGGTGTCCCGCACCTTCATGAGGAATAATCAGATATATTCCCACTCTGCTGACATTGGGAAGACGCCTTCTTTATGATCATAGTTTAAACAGCCTACCCATTCGGAGCTCTTAACCCAATTTAGTTACATTATTGTGTATAGAGTTTGTATTAGATATAACAGTATCTTCTACATACAGTATCTTCTACATGCATAGCTGTATACTGTATAAACATGTCGTTTTTTAACATGTTGCCCTCTGCTTTGCTGCAGAGTTTGAAAATTGTCTTGTTGATATTCAATAGGTTTAATATTTTCTACTCTTGTTGAGCTCTTATGTCTAGATTTGTCTAATTTTTATCATAGGCTATATATATATATATATATGTTTTTGAAGTCACTCTAAGACGGCTGGAGGACAACCCCCCCACATGCTCATGTTGTTAATGTGGCAACTACAAAAGACGTCTGCCAGTACAGTAACAATCGAGTATGCATTTATATATAATGCAGACATGATGGCCACCGAGTAAAACAGTGATAATGCGCTGCTAGTTTGTTAGTATTTAAAAGGAAAAATGTTTAACCAGGTACAGAGCGAGTCCATGTGCCACTTTCTGAGATTACTAAAATCTTATCTGCTAAAGCCCCGCCTGCTCCCGTCGGCTCCTTTCAGACTAAAACCCGATGCGTCTCTGCAGATAAGTTTTCAGTGACAGGCGGGCTCGGCGCGTCTCGGGTCGCTGGTGTTGGATGTGTGGGAGCGTCGTGGATACGCAGGTTGCACTGGTGTTTGCAGAGTGAACAAGCTCCGTATTAAAGTGCCCGTTATGAATGTTTGTTTACCCCTGGAGCTGCTCAAGCACTTTTTTCTATGCGTGTGTGTGTGTGTATGTGTGCGCGCATGTGCGCGTGTGTGTGTGTGTGTGTGTGTGAAGGACAGGTAAGGGGACTGATAAGACATCATGCTCTTATCTCCTGCTGTCACCAGATACACACACACATGTGCACACACTTACACACCCTTGGTAACCTTTTAAGGTTTGTATTATTGCCTTCCAATCTCTATTGCCCCCCCCCTGAAAAAAAAAAATCTCCATCCAAAGCCCAGCCTTAGGCCTTCATGCAGGGTCCAACACACACTCTTATTCCCCGTTTTGCCTTCATTTTTTTTTATTTGATGTCATACATTTTAAGAGTCTGACGTATACGTTCTGTTTATCATTGTTTGTCTCTTTTTTTGGCTTCTATTAGATTATTTGCTGTGATTTGTTTTTCTTGTGTTTGTTTTTTTGTTTTGTTTTTTGCATGTTTCTGTCACCCCCCAACCCCACCCCACCCCCACGCTTCCCCTCTCTGAACAATCGTCCACGCCTCTCGAGCAATACTGCTGACAGGCACTGGGAGCTAGCTGCTAGAGAGAGAGGAATGATAGAGAGAGCAAAAGAGAGAATGAGAGAGAGAGAGAGAGAGGTGGACTGGAGGCTGGTTCTTCGTCTGCTGTTCCTTCAGTATCGTTATCGTCCTGTTACAGAAAAGGAAAAAAAAAGATTATTTTGAAAATAAATAGGAAAATCATCTAAGTTTTGTAAATGGTCCTTCACTGTCGAGGGGAGAAAAAGCTATCAGAATATACTTTGTACACATGTCTAATCTTGTAAAAAATGCAAAAAGAATACATTTTAGAGATAAATCTGAAACCAAATATATTCTGTCACCCTATACTGTATGTGTAAGGAACTGTTTTTCTTTTTTCTCTTTTTTTACAGACAGCAACCACGTTTATCAGTGTTTCTTTGAAATTGTTTTAGTAACTCAATATTTTATAGGTAATCAATAAACAGATGGAACTGTACTTGCCCCGTCTCTGAGTTTCTGCTTTCAGAACCAATGTTTTTCATTCCTTTTGTCTTTTTCTAGTACTGATGCTTTTTTGGATCGCACATACATGGAACCGCTATTAAAAATAAAACCCCAAACACCTGCGCTCCACTTGCTGTGCATCACTTTATAGCTCACAGTTGGTCGCTATCAGGTTGCTTGTTTGCCAAGGTATCACCTTGTTAAGGTTTCCATTGCTTGTTGTTTCAGTTGCCCACCTTGATGAAGAGGAGATTGACCTAATGGAGTACTTGCCCACTTTGCGTCACCAATGGCTATTTTGCATTGCTACAAGTTGCAAAATTTCACAAACACACTCTGATTGCTGCATTGCTTTTAATCTCTTGCTGTGTGCACACACCTTGATACTGAGTAATGCATGATTTATATTTGTGCGATGAATCCATAGAGCCTACAGCATAGCCTATGCAAGAGGCGGCTGCCGTTGAGAGCATTTATCCTTGTGCGGGTGCACAATGATTGCGCTGTGTAGCGTTTCTGACTCTTCCAGTCAGTTTGAAAAAAGGCGGTAGAAGAAGTAGCAGCTGGAAATCCATAGGAGGAAGTGACCGTACTAAATGGACCAATCACAGTTGTGGGCAGCATTGATACGCATGTAGCTATATTTCATCAAGTTATAGTGTAGCAGGCTATAACTTACACTGTAGGCTTTGCAGTCAGCTTAGATTTAACACAAGTATAAATCCCACTTCTGTGTTAAATCTACGCTGTAGGTATTTATAAATATAAATAAGTATAAATCCCACTGCCCTCCTTCTGACTCATTGGGGTACGGATAGCAGATCCAGCTGTGTCTCGCAGGAACTTATTTGGAACCAAGGGCAGCCTTTGTTCTTGAAAATGAAGCCTACACGAAGTGGCAAAAACTGCAGTTCCTCCAGCTGCCACCTGAGACCGGCTCCTAAAGTGGGTCAGTCTCCATAGACTCCCATGTTAAAATGTCCAACTTTACAGCATTAAAAACCAGATTTACAGCCTAGTACCAAAAACAGTTTGGGCCTCTATGGATAGTTCAGCTCTGAGTGGGGTGTGTTTTTTATGACTTATCCGCCTGGATAACCGAGTTAGGGGCGTTGCAACACAGGCTAGGCCCACTAGCCTCATCCGGTAAACTGGACCTCTTTACTGTGTGTGTCTGTGTGTGTGCGTACGTGCTGTTGCTGCTTTTTGGACCATTTTTCATGGATTATCTGATCAGAATTATGGCTTGCTGTGTGGCACAGACCATCCCAGAAATTGATGCTTGGCTTTAGGTGAGCGAAATTCTAGTATTTTAGCACTAATCACCTGATATGTGTGTCTGTCTATTGCACCATGCAGCTTGTTAAAAAACCTAGCTAGGATAAGCTGATAAATTAGCACTTCAGCCTTTCATTAGTATAAAGTAACTTTTGGCTCCAAAAAACACACCCTAACATCCAAAACCAGTGGATGATGTGACAGTGGCTATGCCCATCTTTTATGCTGTCTGTTTGGATAATGTGCATATGGGGCCTTCATTGATCAGGCTCTCAGATTGGCCGGTCAATCCCTTAAGAGCTCAGCCCATGTGCCACCATGTACCACCACAGTCAGTGGTCAACTCATATTGACCACTGAATGTTGCAGCAGAAATCCAGACTCATCAGACCAGGCAATGTTTTTCCAATCTGATGATGTCCGATTTTGGTGAGCCTGTGTGGATTGCAGCCTCAGTTTCCTGTTTTTAGCGGACAGAAGTGGAATCCAGTGCGGTCCTCTGCTGCTGCAGCCCACCTGCATCAAGGTTCAATGTGCTGTGCATTCAGAGACGCTCTTCTGCACACCTTGGCTGTAAAGAGTGATTATTTGAGTTATTGTTGTTTTCATATCAGCTCAAAGCAGTCTGGCCGTTCTCCTCAGACCTCTGAGAACTGCTGTTCACTGGATATTTTCTCTTTTACAGATCAGTCTCTGTATCCTAGAGATGGCTGTGTGGGAAAATCCCAGCAGATCAGCACCTACTGAAATACTCAGACCAGCCTGTCTGGCACCAACAACCATGTTACATTCAAAGTCACTTAAATCCTCTTTCTTTGCAACTCTGATGCTCAGTTTGAATCTCTGCAGGTCATCTTTACCATGTCTACATGCCTAGATGCACTGAGTCGCTGCCATGTGATTGGCTGATTAGCAGCTGAACAGGTGTACCTAATAAAGTGGCTGGTGAGTGTATATACTAGCATTCTTCTGGTTATTCAGACTTTATGCTGAAATAAGAATCTGTTGGCTGGAGGGCTGGTTGTATGGTTAGAACCTCCTTGTCCATCATGTTTTCTCCTGCAGTTTCCACTTTCACCACATGCTCCATCTCAGTGAACTAAAGGAGCTCGAGAGGTGCTCCGGTTTCTTTTTTCTCCTTTCTTTCTCCTGTGCCTGTTTTGTGTGCGTGTGTGCGCGTGTGTGTGTGTGTGCACTGCTCCTTTAGTCAATAATGGACTCAATCAGCCCTCCATTTTGGCAGCCCAGTAATGAAGCTGTTGGTTGTGATAAAATGGAGGAAAAGTTCAGCTTCCTCTGCTGAGCTGCAGAGCTGACCACAGGAGACTCATTTTCCACCGCTGACCATTCACGAATCTGCTCTCAGAGAGCTTGTAAAGGTAGGTGTGTGTGTGTGTGCACGTGTGTGTGTGTGTGTGTCTTTTGAATTCCTGTATGTCAGCGTGTAATTAAATCTTTGCTGACATGAAGTGAGTGTGTGTTCCTGTTTCATGGTGAGAGCAGTAGTCAGGGGGTTCGGACGCCTCTCTGCTCTCCCTTAAGGACCGGCATCAGCATAACATCAGAACCTGCTGGGAGCTTCCTCTGACACACACACACACACACACACACACGCGCGCGCTCTAAGACAGAGAGGTACCACACATCCTTAAACACACCACTAGGCACACACTGCATCGCCATACACACCTTCCTGTGGGTGTGTCAGCATGTAGTGCTCTGATTGGACAACATCATACCAATGGAAGCATCCTATTGGCTGAGGTGTCATTGTGGCTTAAACACAGGGGGCAGAAGTATGTGTGTCCGTGTGTGTGTGTGTGTGTGTGCGCGCATGCATCTGTGTATGTGAGTGTTTGAAGTCATTACTTCTGAACCCGCCCCCACTCACCCACCTCTCTCAGCTCCTCCAAGCAGCCGTGTTTGTGTGTGTGTGTCGCACACAGTTTCCCAGGAGACAGGTATCTGAGTGAGGGGGCGTTCAAATGCACGCTGAGCACAACAGTTTGAAAGGCTTGTTATTCAGACTGGAGTCTGCCCACAGACTTTCAGAACTCTCTGTTTGTCCTTCAGCTCCCTTTAGTGAAAGAGAAAAGGAGTTTTCTGCATTCAATTCCAACTGCGACAAATCTTTCCCCTTCGCACCTCCATCCCTCTCTTACTTCTGTTTTTCCATCTTTTTCTTGTTCATGTCTGACATCGAGGTCAAACCATCTCATGCCTGCGTGTCGCTGTCGCTCTGCTTCATGGCAGTGAACCCACTCAGCTCTGAGTTAAGTGATTTTAAAGGAACAGTTTCACACTTTTAGCACGATCGCTCCACTGAGTGTTCCTTCAAAAGCAACGCTGCTTACATTCCTGCGCATTAAAGTGGCTTCAGTCATTATTTTTGGTAGCAGCCGGTGCGTTAAATTGGCACACACGGAAGTGATGAACCTGTAGAGCGTCATCACGTGCCTGCTTTGGTTTTCCAGCCTCACTCTTGAGAAGCTCCCTTAATATCCACTGTACACTTTCAGCCCGGCACAGTTGACAGCACAGCTGTTTTTTTCTTTTAGCAGCTAAATAAATCTGGTGTTGCCCCCGGGAGCTAGAGGAGAGCGAAAATCACTGACTTCTTTACAGTCATCAGGTGGTCAGAAACCTGCCGGAACTCTAATCTTCTTCCTCATATAAGCTTGTTGTGTTGACAGAATGTATACAGACTTGATTAAGCGTACATACACATATAATACAAGCACCTCACTGCCAATCAGATTCATCCAGCTCTGGTTCACTCCGCGATTCACGCTTTTGCGCAGAGGTGCAGCGATCTAATAGAGTGGAAGTCCTGCTGAGCTGCAGACGCAGGATGGTGCGGCTTTACCTGACATGCGTTTTCTTTGCTCTCTCTGGCTTTTGATCTCTCGCGCGCACTCATCGCTGTGTCTCTTGTTCTTTTCCCTCTTGTGATAAATTTGAATGTGAAAAGACAAATATTGGTTCAGAGTGCGAACCCACGTAGAAATGTGTGCACTGTGCGTGCATGTGCGTGCACGTGCGTGGTCTACTGCATATCAATTAGCTATCTATTATTCATGCTGACAGTGTAATGAATGAAACATCACAGGCTTTGTATTTCAGGCATGTTTACTTGTCTCTCACTGTCTTTCACACACAGCTGCTGTTGTGCGTATTTAGACAGGAGAAACAGTGTGAGCGAAGTCCCATTGTAGCTGTGAAGACGAGGTGATGCCCACTGACTGCGTGACAGCTGAATCCAGCCAAAGACAACCAGCTCCTCCTAATTAAGAGGCAAGGGCATAATTTATACCGAGAACGAGGGAGACGTGATTTAGCTCCTAGAATCTCTCTCAACAGTGTCCTCAAACTGTCCAGGTGCCAAAATCCAGAGAAGAGATGAGTTCATAAAAACGTCGATGTGCTGGTCTGCCCTCGTTTGTTATCATGGGCTCAAAGCAATCAGAGTGGAGGCAGCAGCATCTGCTCGGTGGGCGTTTTCCCCCTGGGTTTTGCCTCTGAGGCTACATTTTGTTCAGGCTGTCCTCACCCTCATGATTGGTGGAGGCTGTTAGGACCCACGTGACAGGTTACTAAGACACAGAAACACCAATATTGGAGAACATATAGTTTAATTTTACATGTAAAAAGGTGGGGATTGTTTTAAATTATGTGACTTATTGGCCACACTGGGTTGTTCCGTCTTTTATTTACAGTATATTTATATATAAATATATAAATGTGTGTGTGTGTGTGTGTGTGTGTGTGTGTGTTCTACTATTCTACTATTTTAACTCACTGGCATAAAGTAATAGTGTAACTGCATGCTTTAAAGTACCTTTGGGATTATAGTCTTACATTGTAAATAACTTACTTTTTAATGTGTGCGACCTTTTTGGGTGAATTCAACTTTTCTTTGCATTTTAATATTTAAAGTTGCAGAGGAGCGAAGCCGTGTCCAGCTCAATGCTGCCACCTGTAGGGCAGGGCCAATATTCAATTCCCAGAAACTTTACTCATATTTCATTTTTTATGTGTTGTAATGCAGTTACAGATTGTTTTTATTGTCCACTATCCATCCTGCTTATGAGACGGTTCTGAGCGTTGTGTCTCTTATCAGGACGCCGATCATCTGTCCCTCTATGCAGTCCAGCACTGCCTGATTTTCTCTCTGCTCACGCCTCTCCCTCTCTGCATCCCTCCACATCACCCTGTTATTGCCATTTTTCTTTATCTGCTCTTTCTCTTTTACTCTCTCCTACATTTTTCACCCTGGTTATGCTTTATTCTTCTTTGTTTTTCCTCATTTTGCTCCCCTCCTTTTCTTTGTGGCTACTTTTAGCGTATTAAGATGGGCTTGTGAAAACAATAGGTGGCCAATTTCATAGGAAGGCTGCAGCAGAGGTGTTAGCAGTCAGCCTGCTGGGCATCCCTGATGAAAACTACGTGTAACGCACAAGAATTAGTGTGTGTTATTTGAACTGAAGTTCATTCTAAGCGGTGGAGGGATGTGTCTTCTCCTCTGTGTGATTTTTTTGAGCCTGACAAAAAGAGGAGCTGCAGTAGGCGACTGTGGAAGCAGACTGCCCACTAAATTAGAAGTCAGAAGCAGTGATGGTACTTTCTCTGCCATTTTTCCATTGGCTGAACAACAATTAAAAAAAACCTTTTGATGGCTTGCACCAGCCTGGCTTTATGACAATTATTTCAAACCCCTGCTGTCTCTCTATCTGGGTGCATAGCATGCATTAGTTTGCATTTTCTTCCTCACTTTAACCGCTGAGTTTATTAAACCAAACCTCGGGTCCTTTAACTTAACTAACTTCACAATAACTGGGCCACCCTAGAATGGAAATGAAGGATAAACTGCAGCAAAGTGCAAAAGATGTGTGATCCCTCCTGCAGGAGGCATGGAAATGCAGCACATGTAAAAGGAGGAATATGAAGAAACACAGTTAACATACTCTGACGCTAAGATAGGATGTTGCAGATAATTGCATACAACGCGATCAGGGTGTTTATTTCCTACATTCTTCTCGTATTTTCTGATAAGGTTCTTGCAACATTTTAAATTTAGCTGTGACCATGAGGCGCTGAACATCACCAGAAACAACAGAAAGACTAAAAGTAGGACATCGGCAGTCACATGCAAATAGCTCGTTACTAGAGGTGCATACAGAGACATCATTATCTGCTTCTGTTCAGCCGGCAAAATGAGAGCGAGGAAGAGGCTGATCTTCTATTTCCTAATATAATCATCACTAAAATGCAATTGTTGTGCCTTCAGACCACCACTTTAGTTTTATATCAGCATACAGTTATCGATGACACATCTGTCCCACCTACAGTATTAGATTTTTCACATCTGTCTCACTTTTTTCTTTTGAGTTTTTATGTTTAGCTAAAGTTTTTAAAAACTGCCTGAAACCTCCACAGCCCAGAGAAACTGAAAAAACTGCTGTGTAAACACACACACACACACACACACTATCCTTCATACCGGCTGCTCAATTACTGCGTCTATGGAAATGAAGCTTTAATGATGGAAACAATCTTTTGAATGTTGTTTTCTTTTTGTGCACTCGATGCTGCTCGTCTTTCTCTTTGTCCGTTCATCTCTCTCTCTCTCTGTCTCTCTCTCTCTCTCTCTCTCTCCATTCTCCTGCTTCCTGTGGGTTTGTCATCTGCGTAATCTTTCGTATGCTCTCTGGTTTGAATGTGTGACTATTTTTGTTCAAATGGCAATAAAAATGTGATTACACACACACAAAAACAGAACGGCGACTCGGTGTCGCACTCTGCCTGCTTGTTATCCACAACACTTTCGTAGGCCAGTTAAGATGACACAGATTCCCGGCAGCAGCCGGCCAGCTAGGTCCATTTATCTACCTCAGGAAAAAGAATGAAAAAAACATCTGCAGCTCACTGAGAAGTGGCTTGAGTGCGGTCAGAGAGGGAGATGCACACCAATTGTAAAAAAGTTTTTAGATGAAATTTAAAAAGAACAAAACAAAAACAGAACTCAAACCAACCATGGTGTGTGTAATCAGCATAATCAGTAGTGTCAGGGAGTGGACGAGTGAAGGGATGATGTATGCAATGTTGTCAAGTGCAGAAAACCAAACCAAAACCCAAAAAGAGCACCTCAGGGAGCAGAGCCACCCAGCAACTGCGCTCTGAGGGTTTTTATAGGACACTGGCACACGGGGCCCAGGTGTTGCCAGTGTCACTAATTAAAAACAAGACACACCAATGCTTGCAGATGAGATCTGGTATACAAACAGGCCAAAAAGAGGGCGGAGTGGACGGGGTCAAGCCTGCGAGCCTGCAAGCCTGTGAGCCTGTTTCCATTTCTGCTGCTTTATTTGACATCAAAGTGTCGAAGAGTAAAGCTTTGAGAAGCCGCACACGGGACAGAGGCGATAAAAAACCCCCACACACACACACACTGCAGGTTGTCAAAAGGCTGCACTGTCTTTACTCCGGCCTCCACTCTGCTCTATTGCTATAATGAACCCCTTAAATCCATCTGTGCCCCCCCAGTGCAGTGATTAACCTTTTCATGCTTGAACATATTGAGTGTAAAAGTCCACCTGCTGGACAGGTGAGCCATCGGGGCCACTTACAGGGAGGCCCGTCTGCTCCTGGAGTTCACTGAGCAGCCTGTTTGAGTAGCCGAGGGAGCTTCAGAGTTCAATATCTTAACAAATCAGCCGTTTCTGTCACTTGAACGGGAAAGTGCTTTGGAGGCTTGAAATCCAGATTTCACACCAGCTTTTTGGCGCTCCCTGAGTGTTCAGCAGAAAATGACACAAGGGGCATTATTTAGCCAGTGCCGTACCTCCAAGTTTTCTCACTGTGTCGAGATGGGACAACCGAAAATGTTGGAGTACAACGCTAAAAATAAAATTCATAAAAGGACTTCTATTATACTCGTGTAGTATATTAGCTACAAACCACTATGTCCATACGAGAGTTAAGGATTAATTCTTTTTGGTTGGCTTCTATAGACTAACACAGGTAATGTTAACCATTTAACTTCCAGAACAGTTTAGTCCGGATCAGGTCTTGTTGTAATTATACACGTTATTCTGCTATTAAAGGGAATAAACACAGTCGAGAAAAGTGAGTGGTCATTCCAGCAGCCTTACTTGTCTAGTACCGTTTCCTTCTTCCCTCTTTGGGGTTTGATTCGCACCCACAGACACAGTAAAGGAGAACCGTTTTTAATGATGCGAAAACAGCACTTGTTGCAATTTCACATCAATAAAAAGAAATGCTGTTTATTCTTTGCAGAGAAGAGTGGTACCGCATTGCCTCGTGGCACAAAATCATACTTTTTTTTTTTTGCAGGTTTCCTGCTAAATGCGATAGGCGTGACAGATAAAGCTTCAGAGAAGGCAGCGGGTTGATAATGCACATATTTAAAGAAAAAGAAAAAAAAAGATCCAAGAATAGCACTGATGTGAGATTTGTCATCGTGTGTTTAATTCTAGGCTTTAAATTACAGCATCTTAAACAAACCAGACCTTTTTTTTTTTTTTTAATCCTTCCACTCTCTTTTCACCTTTCTGTATCACCTCCATCTCGCTCCTTCTCCTTCCCCTGTTCCTCACTACAGTATGTGGAGCAGAGTGACTAATGATCAGTTGTTCTGTCACACACAGGAGACTTACTTTCCCTGCAGCCACATCCAAAATTAGCACACACGCACACGCACAAGTATTAACGCAGGCACACGCGAGTCTGCGTGCAGACATACAATCAGAGACTCAAAGGTGCACGCACACACTTAGAGATGAGCAGCTCCACCAGAACACTCTGACCTCTGTAACATGGCGTACAATAGCAGGTGTCATTTGTCTAAATGAATCATTACTGTGTCAAAAGGACAATCTTTCTGGCCCAGATTGGAGTCATTCTGTGGAGAGGCACAGCCTCTGATCTGCTGCAGAAACTCGGCTTCACTGTGAAGTCCTGCTTCTGCACAATGCTGACTGTTGTGCTCTGAGCTCTCTCTGCTGGATAGAAGCAGCAAATGCAAATCTTTCATCACGTGCTCTTTTAGTTTTGGGAGCAGTTTAGAGTCTGCGCTTGCAGTCACATGAATGAAGAAAAACCACATTCGTTTCCTTGTCTCTCCGTTTCCTTCGCTGCAGCAACCTGCTCACTGACCCCAGATCAACCACTCCGAACCTGAAGAAGAGAGCGGCTCCGGCACCAGACTTGCTTTGCACAAGCCCCAGACCATTCAGTGTGAAAACATTTGTAGTCATGGCTGGATTTGCAAAAGCTCAAAGGAAAGAAAGAGATTTTGTGACATTCGAGCTTTTGCGGTGCAGATCGGTGCTGCTCACAGCTGTTTAAACACGAAAAAAGCAAAACAAAATCCAGGCGACTGAATGCGGTTGCTTCCTGTTCCTGTTTTGACAGACACAAAGTATCTCTGATCTTAACCATAACATGCGATAAAGTTTTATCTCCTATTCCATGGCTGCAAAAATAGCAACAACACACATACAGCAGGAAGGCAAGAGAAGAGGATTCAAACAGCTGCTTCTGTTTTCAGTCCTGCTGAGGATCCTAAACCAAAAGTCTGAAAGGACATTTAAAATAAAAGCAATTTTATTTCACATCATTTGATTTTTTTTCTCCCCCAGCTTTACTAACATTTTTTCTTAATTTCTACAATCACATTAGTCACACTTTAATGGTCCTGGATATCATTTTTAAAGAGTATCCAGTCCTGATTTACCCACGAGGAGAACGAGCTCCGTGGTTTGGTTTTTAAATCCTTCTGTAATATAAAAGGATTTTGCATCAAAAGCTGATCAGAGACCCAAAGCTCATTAATAATTTAGCCAAATTTAGCTGGCAGCACCTTATTGTGAACTGGGTCTTTATAGGGGATGGTTAAAGCTCTTAAACTATCCTTTGTTTCCTCCTCATCTCACAGATCCTCTGTGAACTATGTTACAGTGGATATGTATGCAGTATATATGTATGCTCCATCCTTTTACACGTCTTGATGTTTCACTGTGTGCAGTCACATGTTAAAGTCTAAAATAATCAGTATGACGTATTTCTAAAAAAAAAATTAAAAAAAGTGTCATGGCAGATCGTGGCTGAATTTAAAAACAGAAACAGGAAGCTCTCTGGCAGACGCCAGTCGTCATGGGTGAGCTAAAATGTAGAATTAACAGAGTTCCTGTGCGTCGCTTCTTGTTTTAACCGGGTCCCTCTTTTTTTCACGAGGCCGCGAAAGCCGTCGAGCAACCTTCAAACTCCTTCACTTTCCGTCAGAGCCTAAAGCCTCCCCCTCGGGGATCTTTGCCCACTCAGCTCACTCTAATTGTCATCCAAGTACCCCCCCCCCCTTTTTTTTATGTGATTTTTTGACACTCTTTCTCTTTCAGGATCTTTTTGCTGTCACATGTGATTTTGTCAGAGCTGTCTGTATTTTTCAGTGATTCGTTTTTTTGTGTGAAGCTTATTCTTCGTCATGTGTCACGTTGGATAAAGCTTCCAGCTAATCCGAAAAAGTCTGTGAAATGATGAAAGTCCAACATCACCAGTGAAAAATTCCCGGAGTGTACATGCAAAGACCGAAAGTGATGGACACTGAGGCATTACCAGCTGTGACAGCATGGCTGTGTTCATCCTGTTTTCACTGTGCCAAAATGTGATCCTGGAGACCTTTTTTTTTTTAAGCAGGAACTACAGGAAAAGCATCCGTGAGTACTTTGGCATGAGGTTCCAGTTCGGTCCATAATTTGTCGCACAGAGACAATTTTTATAGTTTTGTCTCTGCACAGTAACACAGTGGATTCAGTCAGCATGTTATTGGTTTAACAGCAGTGTTACAATAACCGTTTAGGAATTACAGACATTCTGATGCGTAGTCCTTGAATTGAAAATGAATTAGGCAAACTAACATAGTTTTATATGGAGAGACTCTTTTTAATGATGGGATGGAAATCCTTTGATCTGCTTCGCCTTTACTGCAACCGCCTTCAGCTGCTACATATTTGTGGGTCTCTTTGCACTCAGGTTTGTCTTCAGTCTTCAGTCACCTGAGATCAGGTGACTGACCCTTTGAAGAACATCTCATTTCTTTGCCTTGAGAAACTCTTGGGTTGCTTTCGGATCATCATCCATGTGCACTGCGAAGAGCTAACTGATCAGTTCACAGTTCACACACACACACACACACACACACACACACACACACACACACACACACACACACACACACACACACACACACACGGTCTCTAAATTTAAATTCTTCCTGAAGTACAGATATGCACAGTAAATATGAAGCTACATACGACATGCTTTGAGGAAGTTTCTGCAAGGAACACATTTTGCAGTGATGAGACAAAAGGAGACCCACATTAAAAATAAAAAAGAATGTGTTTTTTCTGTTTACACTACCTTAACTGGCTGCTAGCTTCATGTTTACCATGTTTACACAGGACAGTGGAAATCCCAACTAGAAGGAAAATTCCCCAAAACATCCGACCGCCTTAAGTTAGTCTGATGTGTGAATTCATCACGAGGGACTGTTAGAAACGCATTCCCGGGAAAGTGGGATTTCCCTTCTCTCAAAACGCCCACAGTTTCTACCAGAGAGAAAGAAAGAGAAGGAGAGAGACTTTTCATGTCCTTTAATGACACATTTGACCAAAAATAACTAAAAACACCTTCGAACCCAGCAGCTCACCGAGAGGCCTCAGGAAACACGGTGCCCTCAGCGCAGCGGGACATGCATACAGTAATGAGGTTAGCTCCCAAATGACAGCCTACCAGATTTCAAACAGTGCCAACATTTATTAGGCTCCACTCAAGCCGTCACCTACATAATGCAGCGCACTTCATGGGTTTCTACACTGAGGCCTGTTTTTTTTCCCCCCTTCTCTTTTTAACATAATGTGTACACTGTGAACTCGGCTGCTCCTCTTATCACTGCAACATTAATCAGCTCCAACATGAAACATGGGGGAACTAAGGAGCTGCTGCGCGGTTGCTGGAAAAGGAGATAACTAAAGGAGGGGCTCCAGGGGTCACGTCAACTAAACAAAGCTACAAAAGATATGAATCTGATTCTACAGGCTTTGCATTAGTGAAAATAAATGCTCTTCACTGCCTTGAGTGCATTTTATTCTATATATTTACAACTTTACATTCACCTTTTTTTTTTTTAATCCTCGCCCAGTAGCATCTATCATAAACACAGACCATTTGGCACTAATTGCTTTGTCCCCTTAAATCCTGCATCATCACATGGACATTTCATACAGACGCAAACTATTTCTGATAAACCAACAAACACTAGTGTGAGAAATGGCCGCCTCCTCTGGTAAATAAATAAATTCTTTTTTCAGCCATCAGAGGGTGCAAGAAGTGACCTGGAATCTGTCTTTTCTTCTCACACAGTTTCTTCTTTTACCCTGTAGCTGGTGTTGTTTTCGCCTTCTGAGTCGGTGTGTCGTGATGACAAAAACGTTGCCCCGGAGACCCCCGCTGCAGTAGGAACCACTGCACAGACCGGTTCGAGTATTTAGGCAGGTTTGTGGACAGATTCTTTCAACACAGTTTCACAAACATGCAAGATGCACACAAAACTTTACAAGTGTTGTAGAGATTTAAAATTAAAAAAAAGGCAGTCCACTCACGTTTAACCGAGCGGTCACCCAAAGGCTGTGCGTGGGGCACCCTCAGCCTCCGGGCGACCACTTTCGAATGTGAGGCAATTGCACAGGTTGCCAGGTAGGAGGCAATCTGTCTCCAAACAATCGCTCTCAGACAGGTTGGTGGATTTTTCCAAATAATCACCGTGTCGTTTTTAAACGCAGACAGATCGACTGCAACACGTTGGCAATCGGGAGCGGTCTGTGCCGATGAACGCAGCATGTCTGCGCCATGTCTCTTTGCACTCAGGGACTTGGCTCAACTGGTTGCCAACTGCTTTTATTCCTGCAACAAAGCAAGGTTGCTGAGTGCCTGTGCAGTTAAATTGCCATCCTGCAGCAACTACGTCACTGTTTGTGGAAGAATTTCTGTTTCAGATCTATGAGGTTCCGGCTGGACTCTGAATCTGAAGTAGATGTTGTGAATTTCTGTAAAGGTGGATGGTGATTATTCATCATTTATCACAGCTAATCGTCGTATTATTACAAACAGATTGCATGTAACTGCCAGCTTAACCCCCTTCAGTCGTAAGCTGTTAGACGAACTCCATCCTATTGGTCTTTTGTCACCATACTAACGCGCCAAAGTTGTTGCAGAAGCAACTATTTCAAAGGCAACGAGACTGCAATTTCAGCAGCCTCCAACCACCATTTTTCCTAGTGTGACTGTAGCATTACTGACCGCTAACAGGGTGCTCTCAGGGTCAAAGGAGTGTCTGCGGATCTCAGGCCGGAAAGACGCCGTTTGGTTAACCCTGCAAGGTCTGAGTCATCATCGGTTACAACCCCAATCGTGGCCCCAAGCCCTAACACAGTGTTTTGGAGAAAAGGAAAAAGTATTTTTTGGGGGGAAAAGATGTAAAGTTTTAGTTTCATAATGAAACTCATCTTCTCTGAGAATTTATCAAACACAACATCACCTATGACACAAGCTCTCCTCTAAAGCCACAAGCCATTTGCTCCCCACAACAAAATATCACTTGACTTTGCACTGTACAAATGTCAGATGATGTGTTCACACATATGCAGACAGTAATTTCACTGCGTGATGCTCCGAGGGCTAATGTCTGTCTGCTGGCAGACGCACAGCTCCGCTTCTCCGCCTCCAGGGAAGTTCATCACAGCAGATGCTTGAAGGTCACTGGATCACCAGGAGATGAGAGAGTGGAGGACTTTTTTCACATAATCCCCTTCAACACTGAAAGCCACTTCTTCTTCTTTTTTCTTTTTTTTTATTGTGGTTAAATTATTCTTCTGCAGCTGGACTCTAAGTCCATCAGTTTATGCTGCTGCAAGGGTAAATTTCCTGTCCTTGTGCAGCATGTGTGTACATGTATGTGAATGCGGGCGGGTGTGTGAGAGCGTTTCAAACCTATGGACATTCAATACGCAGTAGTGTTGGCAGGCGTGTGTATGCTGAGTGTGGAGAAGCGCGCTCCTGTGGGTGGAGCGGTGAAGCTGTAAGCTGCGTATGCTACAGCGGAGCCAACCATCAAGCCTGTCATGTAGGAGACAGTCATGGTATTCCCTGGAGAGGGAGACACGGAGAGCAGTGAGTAACTGAAGAGCTGAATGATATTTTTAATAAAGAAAACTCCTGAGAGTGAACGATTAAGTGAAAAGTGTAACAAAACTGAGAAACCACATGCCAGCATCAGCAGTAACAGTGTCTGCCATTATAACATCCTAAATTAATAATTTAGTGAAAAACATTCGATTTTTACTCAAGTAATTTATTAATAAGTTGATAAACCATCCCATTCATCTCAGTTACTGAGTTATTGTACTACAAAGGACAAACTGATCTACTTTAATCCATGTAAAGGCATTAGCATGTAATTTAATATCACTACTTTTTCTTAAAGTAATAAAATTAATTTGAGTGATAACGCTGAAGCTGTTCCTTTAAAGTAATATTTCATTTTTCTGATGTTTTTTTTTTCCCAGTAGGAGATAAAATGCAAATTTCTAATCAATTGGTCTACCGGTTGACTTAATTAATCAAATCAACAATAAATCAGACAAAAGAAGACAAAAATCACCTGCTAGCTCCCGCTGCTCAGGCGGCACTTTGCCAGCAGCCTGGATCATCGGTACGGACCCAAAATATCCGTTGGTGACTCCCATGAGGAGGGAAAAGAGACACGGCCAGGCAGGATGGGATAGGGTGGGTGCATTGGCCGGGTATACACACATGACAAACAGAGGGATGAAGACCACCCTCAGGCAGGAGAAGAAGAGCAGGCGGCCTCCAGACCAGTCGTACGGCAGTGCTGCCAGGATCTGAGGGCAAAGCAGGGGGTGTTTCAGTCGGGCTGGGTATTAGATTTTGGCAAAACAACTACAAACATTGGAATCAATCATAAAAGCATTTGCACAATCTCGAACTTTAGACCCTGGTGTGCAGGAATTCTCTGTTCTGCTCCTTGGAGCAATTTATAAGGAAACTATTTGCCAGAGAACAAAATAATAATAATAATAATAAAAACAGAAGAAATAAAATCAGTGAGAAATGCACTCTTACACTCCACTCTCTTATCAAGACTTTTCTCTCTCTCTCTTTCTTCCTTCAGCTCTAAGCTACCTCAGTTTTTTTTATTTTCCATTTCCACTATAATTTCTCTCTGTTCTTTTATCTCCCCCCCCCATTTGAACAAAACACTCAATTTGCCGTGAGGACAAAAGGCAAAGTGTGCACAACAACTTTCACTAAACCAATGTTGGTCCCTTCAAAGTCAAAATTATGACCCGAGGAAAGTTATTATTTCTGAGTGTTCACGTGAAGCCTCTGAGCTATAGTGCAATTATCCCAAAATACACCAGACTTTTTTTCCCCAGCCTTACGTTTAATTAACGGGGCGACAACTTTAACAGTTTCACAAGGTTAACTCTGCCTTTCTCCCTTTCTTGTTCCTGTAGTGGCAAGATGCCTAAATTTAATCCCAGAATCTCACCGAGTCTGGAGTGATTATATTTAATCACCAGAAAATACTGATATCATAGTTAATCTACTGAATTTTATCCACGAGGCAGTAAAAACTGGGACACTGTGCAAAGTATAAATAAAAACAGAATGAAATTATTTGCAAATCTTATAAATCCAAGTCAGAACCGACAGCATGCACATGTGGAAAGGCACCATCAATGATGAAAGGTACACGCGGGTTTTAGAGGAGCATATGCTCCCATCCAGATGATGTTTTTCAGGTTTATTAGATTTGCAAATCATTGCATTCTCTGTTTATTTACATTTTACACACCGTCCCAACTTTTGCAAATGTTAATATTTTTCACAAAAACTGAGTAATCCTTGCAAAATAATACTAAATGCAATAAAAGTCTACAAAACTTCATTTTCTGGACTCAAAGGTTGAAAACAAGTCAACACTATGGAACATAGTCCGACCTAAACACAGCAGAGCGGAGTGGCAGGATAAAAGGGCCTGGAAATGGGTGCAGTCCCTCGACACAGCTCAGTAGGACAGTAAAGTCAAATTCATGTAAATGTCATATACTGACCACCACATTTCTTAAATTAAACATGTAAAATATATGGCTCACCTTGCCAACAAAGTCCGACATGTTGAAGGTGGCCATGATGAGGATGGGGAGCCATTCCCCCAAGGTGGGGTTTCGTATCTCAGACTCCAGCCCGGGAAACAGACAGAGGGTGATGCTGTAGGTCACAGCTATAGACAGCATGTAGGCCCAGATCACGCGGGACACCACATAACGATGCAAGATCATGTCTGGTTAGAGAAAACACACACAGGACCGTATAAAAAACTTTAAATGATTCACTCGAACATGTCAGTTCACTGAGACACCCCCCCCCCCCCAAAAAAAATCACCAGGGTGCATTTAAATTTTAAATCTATCTGCTGGAGTCAGAGTGTAATTGAGAAGCGAGCAGACAAGATTATAAAAGAGACTACCTCGGACACCGGGCCAGCTCCTTCTCATCTTTGCTTTTGGGGCATCAAATCGGACATAGGTACCACCCACAATGTCCTCGACGCCTTCCTCCACAGAGGACGTTCCGGTGCCACCGTTTCCCTTTAAAGACAGACGAGACTTTTGCTGTAATCTTTTAAATTTAAACCTTACATTAACACTTTTAAATCTTAATTTAATGAATGACTTAAAGATGCCATACTATGGCCTTTTTACCAAGTTAGCAAAAGAGTGTGTGAAAAACTAAAAACACTCCATGATTCAGTAGAACCACCTTTAACAGCAATAACTTCAAGTAATTGTTTTCTGTCTGCAATTTTGGCCCACTCTTCTTTACGGTGTTCCTTCAGTTCATTGAGGTTTGTGGGCATTTGTTTATTCACAGCTCTCTTAAGGTCCCGTCAAAGCATTTGAGCGCTGTTCTTTGGGTCAATGCAGCACCTTCATTCTTTCCTTTTTCAGTCATTCGGTTGTAGATTTGCTGCTCTGCTTGGGATCATTGTCCTTTTGCATAACCAGTTTTGGCCAAGCTTCAGCTGTCAGACAGACGGCATCACATTTGACTCTAGAGTACTTTGGTATACAGCGGAGTTCATGGTTGACTCAGTGACTGCAGGGTGCTCAGGTCCTGTGGCTGCAAAACAAGCCCAAATCATCACCCCTCCACCACCGTGCTGACAGTTGGTGTGAGGCGTTTGTGCTGATATGCTGGTGCTTTATGCATCATGTTGCATTTTGCATCATGTTAACACACATCTGAATGCTCCAGACTGGCAAACCGCCAAAACATCTGCTTTGATAGAGGTGCTCACACTTGCTGATGATCAGTTAATCAAGTGCATTTGATTAGCAGCACCTGGCTGCTACTTTCCCTCTTAATTCTAATGGAAGTTCATCCCAGTGATAATTTAGTTTTCTGATATCATGTAACAAATAATCTTATGTAACATTTATTACAATCATCTTGAATATGATATCACTGATGATTGGTTCACAACAGTCAACTTGGGAGTAACCTCTGGCGGGAGGGGCTATGAGCTCACATAGTCTGTAGCTTTGGCAGAGCAAGCTTGTGTGAGCCAGCTGTGACATCTCTGCATCCTTAAAGTCTTTGTTATTCACGCTCCTGCTAGCGGTGAGGTGTAGCTGCCGCTACAAATATAAGAGAGCGCATGCTCTTCGTGTTGACTCTAATGAGTGGAAGCCAGAAGCAACATAGCACGACACAGATATGAATGAGTGTGTGGGAAAAAATACGATTTTTTTTAGATATTAGCCATTGCCTTAAACTGATACTTATGATAATTTCAAGATTTTAGCAGTGACTGTAAAAGATTTTGTAAGTTAATGGGCTGCATTTTACTCAAAAATATGTAAATGAGAACAGCTTTATTGGGATTTTTTGCTGTATTGCAATACAGCACATGTGCGCAAAGATATTAGGGGGGCAAGCAGAGAGGTGGTGATGTTAGCTGCATTAGCTGCAAACCAGGCCAACACTAAACATACTGGGGTCTTCCTATTGTTTTGGAGATATTGCCATAAAAATGAAAATAGCCCACCGGCTCTCCGGTTCCTCGGGTGCCAGCAGTTAAGTTCATTTTGTGGCAGAGACGTTTTGGAGTTAAAATAAGCAAAGGTGACTCCAGAAAAACGGCAGGCTGCAGCAGCTGCTTATTATGACATTAATAAGGCAGATCAATTCTGCACCTGGGGCTAGCACTAATGGTCTTTTGAAGTCACTGAGGGCTGCAAAGCAGGACGGTCTCTCACATACTCTCTTCCCAAGCTTTGGAAGAACCAAACAAAGGGTCTTTCCTCAACACTTTTGTGCATGGATTTTGTTTAGACCCCCTTTTAATTCCCCTGTGGAGAAAAATACTTTTGCACATGGTTCCGAGTGGGAAAAATAAGACTTTGTTGGTCATTCCTGAAAACTTTTTTAATGCTTTTTGAAGGTTCTTTAAGGAAACACTAGAGGTAGCCATCACACAATAAATAAACACGTTCACTTTTATTGGTTTGACCTTTACATTCGTTGTTTCTTTCATTAGTAATGGCTTCCGGGATACATGACATTACCTTTTTACGACAGTGGCTATTAGAGAGGATGGCTGTGACCGGTTCCAGGTTGATGTAACGATGTCAGAGGGTGCAGACTGGACCGTAAATTAGCTGAAGAGCCACAGACATCTTTCCTTACATAGACACATCCCTTTATGCATGCTTCTTTACAAATACACACTAATTCACTGAGCCAACACGCAGGTGACTACACACTCTCTCACAAACACACACACACACACGCGCACAGATCCATTAGTTGATTAGAGGGGCTGCCGGGCCAGAAGGCACTACTATTCTTGATTATCCCATAATAGGAAGAGCTGCTTTCATTTCCCTCGGCAACCAGAACAAAGAACTGCCAGAATCACCCCCAAGACACACGCGCGCAGACACACACACACACAGCTGTAAAACACCGGGGGACATCCATCACACACTTGTGTGTAATGGTGCACATACAAATATGAACACGCACACATTAGGTGATGGCAGCCTGAGGTGGAGTTTCTTCCTTTGAAGGTTCTGAACACACACACATACATGTACACACACACACACACACACACACATACATGTACACACGCACGCACACACATACATGTACACACACGCTAAGCTCAGTGCTAGCTTCATGTCTTCAGGCTACAAAGTGGGTTTCAATTCAAAGTCGTTCTCTTCCTCTCTCCTCTCACTGTCATGGCTGGTGTCCTGCTCTCTTGCCCCGCTCTCCTTGAATTCCATTGTTTTATGTTTTCACTGTAATTTTTCATACGCTCTTCCCTCTCTTACAAACTCTCTGCATCGCCTCACCCACTTGTCTCACATTAGTTGCTCCCTGTCAACCTTTTTTTCCTCTCGGCATCGTGACTCTCATTTTTTCTTGGTTCAAAGGAAGCGTCACCAACTCTCTGTCTCCATCAAGGGGGGGGGGAGGTTTCTCCACACCACCCGCACCACTCCCTATATACCTCAACCCTAAAAAAGCCCACTTCCAATATCTTTTGCTCTTTCTCTCTTTTAGCATGTTCTTTTGACTGGCAGCCAAGAAACAGCTCATAGTTACTAAGTGATTGCATTTTTAAGTACAGCCAGCACTCGGTGCTTGTGTGCAGGCTCATGCTGCATGACGCTACAGTTTACAGCCTGACATTTCCTCCCTGTCTGAGTCCAGAAACTATTTGTCATTACAATATTTATAAATGGTTTAATGAATAAAACATGCAGCAGAAGCTTTAATGAGGGAGTCTCTTGCTCTGTGTGGAGGGGAAGAGTCAGTATCTCAATCTAACTTGAAAAAGCAATGTGAGAAAAATATTAAGGATACTTAATAAGTCTGCAGTTTAGCAGGTTACTCTGTAGCGAGCAGCATATTTTTGATATTATGATATTTATGAGCCAACTATGTATATACGAATAAAAAGAAAGTGGCTCACAAACACAAGTTAAACCAAAGACAGTACTGTATTATATTTTATTATAATACAGTATATATACATTATATTTGTCTTATATTTTGCTAGGAAAGTGGGGAATAGGTGCAGCGATTTACTGAAGCAGTATTTGGTGTGACCACCTTTATTCTTCAGCACAGTCTGAACTCTCTGAGGCGGCTTTCTTCTCATTTCTTCTCAGTAGTCTTTAGAAATAGTTCTCCAGGCTTCTTGAAGGACATTTAAAGCTTTTCTCTGGATGTTTCTGCCTTTTGTTCTGTTCTCCATGAAGATGATCCCACGCTGCTTCAATAATGTTGAGGTCCGGGCTCTGGGGAGGCCAATCCATGACTGATAGTGTTCCATTGTGTGTTTTTCTATCCAGGTGTGATTTTACTGCACTGGCAGTGTGTTTGGGATCATTGTCATGCTGAAAAATGAAGCTGTTGCCAATCAGATGCTTTCTAGATGGTGTGGATCAAAATCTGATGGTACTTTACTGCCTTCATAACTCCTTTGACAAGATCTCCAACACCACTGGCTGAGATGCAGCTCCAAACCATGACAGAGCCTCCACTGTGTTTTACAGATGGTTGCAGACACTCACTGTTGTACCGCTCTCCTGACCTCCTCCAAACATAATGATGAGTATTTGAACCAAAAATTTCAAATTCAGATTCTTCACTCCATCAGACCTGTTCCCACTGATTTTCAGTCCTGTTCTTGTGTAATGTAGCATACCTCAGCCTTTTCTCCCTGTTTCCCTTCCTTAAGAACGGCTTCTTGACAGCCGCCCTTCCACTGAGACCATTTCTGATGAGGCTTCAGTGAACAGTAGGTGGATCAGCTGAAGGTCCAGATGCATCTCTCAGATTCTGTCAGCTCTTTGCTGGATTTGTTCCTGTTTCTTAAGGACTTCCTGTTACTGTTCATCTGCCGTAGACAGGTTTTTTTGACCTGACACTTCTTTTGTCCTCCACTTGTCCAGTTTCCTCAATTTTTTTAAGGACACACTATACACCAGGTCAGGATATAAATCTATGAAATCTATGAAAAATGCCAAAATGAGTGAAAAAAACAGCCTGCTCTTCCACACAGTCACCCCAGCGCCCCAAATAAAAGTTATTAAAAGAGCTTCAGGAAGCCTGAAGAACTGTTGCTCAAGAGCACTTTTTTAAAAAATTGCAAGAATGTCTGGCTTCTTGGAGGCAAGATATAAAGAAATGACAGGTGGTTCAAAACTTTTGCACAGCACTGTACATCTATGCATGATGCTGTGATAATTCATTCTGTACTCATCAAAACATGTGATCTGTGCCAAAGTAATTGAACCTGCTGCTAGCATGACTAAAGATATTCAGTGTATTTGAAGTAAACAGACATAACACACACACACACGCACACACGCACATGCACACACACACACACACACACTGAAGTCAATAAACTGTCCACAAACTTACAAATCTTACTTCCTCTGCAGTGACATCGTGGTGAACCCTGTACCCGGTCCCGTTGTCTCTCGGATCATGACATTTGCCCGGACCTTTACCCTGGGCGTGGCTGGTGTAATAGCGGACAAATCGTGAGCGGCGGACCAGCAGGTGAAGCAGGAAGCACAGCATTTCCATGCTGATGGAGACGAGGAAGAAGATCAGTGTGTTCTTCTTGTCGTCTTTGATCAGCAGCTTGGTGAAGATGCGGGACAGTGAGATGATCACCCCGGCTGTACCTGAGGAAGTGCATAGATAAAAGGGAGATGAAGAAGGCGAGGCCAATGAGAAAGGCTGGAAGTGAGAGCTAACATGAACGTGTGTGCCAGTCTTTGAGCGTACTTACTCTCCCCAGTCATTACCCCCTGTGTGTACCTCTTGGGCAGCATCCCCATGTAACCATAGAAACTGGACTGCTGCACTGGGGAGGGAGGAGGAAGCGGTTATCAGCGTGAACAGAGGCCTAACAGTCAGCGCTGTAACAACACGATTTATTTAGAGGTGCAACTTGATGAACCGCCTCACACACCACTTGAGAGAAGCTGCTTTGACCTTCAGACCTCCACTAATTAAACTGCTACTACAGCCGGCTGAAAGACTCTGAGTTCTCACTCACAGCCACACAGAGGAAACCGGCTCTGTGTGTTAATGTCAGCAGCAGCCGCAGCTGAAGACCAGCGCCTCTGCTGGGGTTGTGTTTATCCCAACATGGAGAGCTCTGACACATATTTAGTTAGAATTTATTAGCCTATTAATGAAAGTAATTTTCCTTTTAGCAGCTCTATATTTTTTCCACAAACTCTTAAGGGACTTGTCTGGCTATTAAGCAACTGAATGTTTCACTGTGCTCAACAGCAGGTTGAAAATTTTTTTTCTGGCCGCTGTTACAGGCTAAATTGAGGGTGTACTGGCTAAAGCAGGGCAGCTGCCAGCAGGCAAAACACTGCATTGTCTGTAAGCTTGTTGCCATGAGCCACCCTTTTCCCACTGTCATGTGCAATCAGCAGCCTGCGAGGCCAAATCCAATGCAGGTCCTCTAATGTTTGCCTGAGGTAAAACTGAGACAATCTCTATAGAGTCTGTATATTTACAGCCTGGTACAAAAAAACAAGAATCTCCTTCATGTGGATACTGGAGGCACGGCTGCTTTGACTGACAGCTGTCTCAACACAGGCGGCTGTAGCAACAGGATGGGCCTCAGTCCTGATCTGAGCCACTGAACTCAACCTCTTGAACATGTTTGTGCTGCTGGTCTCTTTTTTTAATGGAATTATTTGGGAGACCTCCAAAGAAGTTTGTGCATCAGTTATGGAAAGTGAACCTGCAGTATTTTATTAGTCTGTTGCTTAGACCTAATTAGTAGATATGCTTCAAATTAAGCCTCCTGTCATGTAGTTAGTTACTTTAAACGTCATTAGGATTTAAAAAAGATGATAGTACCTGTGCATCCGAAAGCCACCACTCCTACTGATACCAGGTTGATGACATAAGCCTGCTTGGTGGTGAACTTTTCCAGCCAAACATCGAACACGCTCACAAAGACCAGCGGCCCCAAAGCTAAGATGTAACCTGCAGAGAGAGTGACAGGCTGAGTCACGGTTCCAGGTTACGTGGTGACTGTAAGACTGAACACATATTTGGTAGAGTGAGGACGCCGTATCTGAGGTAGTTCATTAACTCTTTAATCTCTGGATGAGCTCTCAAGCAGACGACAAACTTCAAAAGACCTTTAGCCAAAGATACAAGTGCAGCTATTTTAAGCAGCAGAGTGTGCTGTTCTTAAATTTATCATTTATGTGCAGTGATATCAAACTTCCCAGGAGCATACATATTTAAATAACCCTTTTCATGATTTTTTAAAGGGTGAGCTGAAAGGCTTTAATATTTTTGGATTCATATCCAATATCACAGTTTGAGAATAATTTGCACTGCAAAGACATGTAAAAACTTTACAAAAATACACAACAACCTCCCCCCACTCTCTCTCTCTCTCTCTCACACACACACACACACACACACACACACACACACACACACACACACACACACACAC
>JAVDPK010002840.1:340231-410519 GCA_034780415.1 Cichlasoma orientale
CTCATGATGTCAACCAACCGAACTTGGAGTAGAAGTAGCATTCAGGCATCTTGGTCATGTCATATTCATGGAGAAACCGTCTCCAAACCAAATATCACAGCTGGTCTCACTACCATCTTGTAAGCCTGCATGTTTACTCTACCCTTCTGTCACAAATCACTCCTGACACTCGTCTCCACCCTGCCTGCATTCTCTTCTTCACCTCTCTTGTGCACTGTTTGTTGCTTTGGATGTTTGACCCCAGGAATTCAACCTCATCCACCTTCACTACATCTGCTCCTTGCAGGATCACCTTTCCACCCGTCTCCCTCTCACACACATGTATTTTGTCAGTCAGCCTGTCCATCATCGCTGCAAACAAGAAGCAACTCCAAGCCGATCCCTGATGCAAATTATCATAGATGGAGAAAAGTAATTTTGCTTAGAACTATTAGTATGAATAACATGAGTAACAGTATAATGACAATGATCTTCCCCTGAAAGTCAGTGAGGTAGAGCACTGCTGGAGCCATGTGCAGACAGTATATCTGTAACCTTAGTTATGGCATGTATTTATTTTTGGTCACATTTAATTTTTGTGGTTTATAATATAAATTTGTGTTGCATATTAAGTTTTGAAATATTCATGATTTTACTTAATTGAGTTTATTATATAATTATCATTTGCCTCATCGTATAATTTTAGGAGAAGGGGACGTGAAGGAACAAGGGGCGCCTAATCAGCACGTTATTGATCATATCATATGCACAGCTGTTAAATACAGAATTTCCCCACATCGCTTTGGCGCCCCCTCCCTGTGCGGCGCCCCTGTGCATTGCATATATATAGTGCATACCCCCTTTTTGCGCCACTGGTCCTGAGAGAGAGACCGGAGAACGAAAACCACCGAAAACCAGGGTTACGACCGGGTGGGCTGACCTCAGGTCAGTTTTTATTTAATAAAAACTATTTTTGCTGCAGTTAATGAGAGTTCAGTTATAGTTATTTAATTAAATAATTATACAATACAAATGGAATCTATTGATGGAATCGCAACCTCACTTCATTCATTTTTTTAAGTGAGAATTTCAGCATTTCTGCAATTACTGGATAAAAATAAAAAGAGATTTACAGAAACACTGCTTTAATATTTGCAGTTTTAATCAGCTGATCTTTAATGGCTCTCTGACAGCCACAGCAGAGATGTTTCACTGAGTTACTGTTAAAGGTCAGATACACTAAGAACATGTGGTGAAGACTTGGCACCACTGTCATATAAAGTTCTGCTGCTATTCAAAAAGAATGCCTGCAATGCAATGAAAATTCATGACATTTCTGACATGAGGAATTATCACATACCCACATGTAGACAAGATTCCTCCATTGTAGACTCGGTTCATATATATCTTCTCACAGCCTACGCTGTATGGCATAAGCTGTAGTTTCTCATATGGAGAGTCTCGACAGGTGCTTAATTCTTTATTTCTGATCCAACATCCTTGTTGCGCACCATGAAAACTTAGATAAATTCACAAAGGGAAAAGGGATTAATTACATAAACTAATACATTGCAAAGAAAAAACTAATCAAACAAAACTCCAACAGTTTCAAACAAAACATCACACAATACACTCTGTCATAAAGAAAACGCACCTCGTTCCACTACCCAAAGGGCGCTATTTAAAGTGAATCTTATCATCCGCGGGAACTGCGCGTCTCCTAAAAGTCTAACAAGCAGAAGTCTGAGACAAACCTGACACCACACCACACCAGGCAAACAAAACGTAGCTGAAGTTGGTTTCCGTTTGCAGCTTCCGATTCGGGAAATGTCTAAAGGGCCATTCCACTTAATTTTTCGCCACCTTCAGCATCTTTAATCTACTCTCGTTAAAAAACTACAACACCTATACACTTCAAACCTGGACTAGATTATTCTGCACTAAAAGCAAAATATTTAAAACCATGTGTGTGATTTGTGAAACCTTTATCTGATTTGTGAAACTTCAATAAAGGGCCATTTCAGCACTTTTTGTGCATGTGGACCACACTAGAACTGCTCCAGCTGCAAAACTACAACACCTACACACTTCAAACCTGGTCAAAATGGGAATTGCCCCTATGGGTGGTGGAGAATGACTGAGCTAAGATCCTGTGGGACTTCCAGATACAGATGGACAAACTGGTGATGCCTAACCAACTGGACACAGTAGTGGTGGACAAGCAGAGGAAGAAAGCCGTAGTGATACATGTTGTAATACCATGTGATAGCAACATCAGGAAGAAGGAATACGAAAAGCTCGAGAAATACCAAGGGCTGAGAGAAGAGCTAGAGAGGACTTGGAAGATGAAGGTACCAGTGGTCATCGTGGCAACTGGAACACTTGGGGCAGTGACCCCCAAACTGGGAGAATGGCTCCAGCAGATTCCAGGAACAACATCCAAGATCTCTGCAGGAACATTGTCCAGGAGAACACAATCCTAGGAATAGCTAAAATACTGTGCAGGACCCTCAAAGCCTGAGGACAAAGACCGCCCACAGGGGGAGTGGGGAATTTTTTTATTATTATTAATTTTTATTATTATGCAAATATTGTTGCTGTCATTTGCATTCTTGCAGAGCTAAAGGTTTGGGTCTCAGGAGGGGCTTGGGTCTCATTTCTAAAATCAAAACACATAGTTAAAATAGAATTATTATTATTACTATCATTGTTTTTGTTGGGGAAGTAAAAATATTCACTAGTATTTTAATTTGATCATGCAGTTTCTTGTACAGTAAATAGGTGCCCATTTTTAAGCTTTAAATTCACATCATTATTAATTTTGTATAGAGTCAATTCACAGCTGTGTAACTGTGTAAATGCAAAATAAATATTTTTTTAAAAATACGGTAAAAGTACGGATCTAAGGCGCATTTTTAAAAAGGCTAACATAATCATATCGTTCAGCGTTGTGAACCTCATTTCCCACAAGCCCATGCTAAAAGTCCGGTTGCTTTACCGGCTACAGTCCAATAATGTGTGGGTCCTCCCTTGTCTCAGCCAATGGTGATTCTGTTGCTATCACCACTTATATTTTTAGTAAATTGTTCAGCACCGCGTGAAACTACAAATATCCCTCCGCTATATAAACTAAAGCCTGGTAGGTAATTTAGGATTTTATATTAACATGAAAAACGCACTAACCTACCATTCAGTTATTCTGGCCTTGCGACATGTCGAGAAAGGCTGGAAATCCACACCATGTTATGTGCACAGAAATAATGGTGCGATTTCTCTTTTTTTTAATGTTTAAATAAGAATAAAAATTCAACCTATAACATGCATATAATAATATAGGTAGCATAATGCACAGACGGGAGCGATACAACCGTGATGTTGGAAAGACTATAATAATAGGAAAAAAGTAGTCCCTGCCGTCACGGGGGTGTGGGCGAGTTACACTGTATAAATACGCCGGGTTGTCAAACAGTAAAGTTTCACTGGACTCTCCATGGAAACTGTCAGCGGAAGAGAAAGTGGGAAAACCTTGGAGCGGCTTTGAATTATTTGGGCATCACTGTGTTTGTGCGTGTGCGTGTGTGTTTGGGGGGGGAGGGGGGCAAACAATAGGATGGTGAGAAAAATATCAAGTGTTTGCCTTCCGAATCAGTGAGGCAACACATCCGCCTTGAAATCAGAGACCTCACAAGGGAATTAAAACAGAAAGGCAGGAGTGACGAACCAGAGCAGCGGTGAGGACAGGTGAGTAATTAACGACCACAGTCGGTGCGCGAAACTGGTATGTTTCATTCGAATGTCATTAGAGTGGAGTTTGTGGTCAGTGGGGTGTTTCTCTGTGCTGCTATTTTCCTTTCTAGAAGCTTTAGCTGTCTATTATAAAATACATTTAAAAAAAAAAAAAAAAAGAGGGGGGAGCGCTCTAAAAGGCTGCACAGTCCCTGTATAGAGACAGCTTTTGTTTTTGTTTTTTTGTCCGAGCCCGTTAGATTAGCTGAAGTGGGCCTCTCGGAGTGTGTTCGTCTGACGTTTATTTTCCTTTTGTGCTTGCGGGGGTGTTTATGCTGAGGGGCCGTCTTCTTCGTTTCTCAGATACTTGGTCGATAGGCTGCTCTCCACTTAATTAGCTTTATCATTTAATTTACAGCGACAGATTGGCAGGGAAGGCTTCTCCGCTTGCATGTCAACTAAACCTGTGTCCTCTCTGCTCTACTGCCTTTTGACTCACAATATCACCCCCGGGAGACCTTAATGCTCCCTTTTTATCCGATGCAAATACTCGAGATATTTGTCCACGGTTGTCTTTTTTTTTTTTTTTTTTTCTTTAGCAGGCATATGTGCACAATATTCCAAATGCGAGGAAATTTAAAATAGCAATCAGTTTCATTTCTGTTGGTGGAAAAAGAGGGACAAAAGGAAAAATCCCAGCAACATTCATTATTCCAGGCAAGCATGCAGACCTATCTGTGTTGCCCTTACCCTCAGGATAATTTCTAAATGGTGTCCTTTCTTTTCGCGTGTGTGTTGTCATACCAAATAGTGTAGCTGTGCTGCTTGTCTGGCAGCACTCAGTGCTGTGCTAATGCCTGCATGTAAACAAAAATGCCACCCTAGATCCTGCTGATGCCCCGACAGAGAGGAAAACAAGACCACTACGAAGTCTGCGAGTAAAAATGGAAATGTTATAATTATGCAAGGTGGGGGTTTGTGGATGTGGAAGATTCGAGTCTTCAGATTTCACTCTTAAAGCACACATCTGCGGACAACAGCTTAGCTGTTTCTCTGTCATTGGATGACATTGGATCTTGTGTATCTAGCTGTTTTCTTCGGGGTTTTTTTGGAACGTGAGATAGGCTTAGCGATTTGTGCACTCCAGGTTGTTTTGGGGTTTTTTTTGGTTTTTTTGGTGGTGACTGTGATTGCTGTTTCAGGTGAAGGACCAGTGTTTTCCTTTCTTTGCTGTCAGTGTAACACTTTTATTTTTTATTTATTATTATTCTTAAAGGTGAGGAATTTGCACCTCAGATGATGCAAAACAGGGCCCTATTTATAGCCTCATCCTAACCAGCCCCCATCTTATCCTTCAATGTCACCCTTTTCATAGGAAGGGAAGAATCTAAGTCCTATGTAGTTGTGTCACCTCCTGCAGCCATGCATGCAGCCTGTGCAGCTTTCTGTAATGTTAGAATTCTCCTTTTAAGCTGAAGCATTTTTCTAATCTTAGCCCCAGAATCCCCATCTGGCAGGGAAGTGAATGTGAGTGAATTGTTTGGGAGGATGTCACCTGCACCGCACTGCATGCAAGGAAGTTGTTTTCTATGGAGTGTGCTAAATGCCCTTCCATTTTACACATCTTCTCCAGTCCCTCCTGTTTTTATTATTATGCATATAATTTTGCTTTCAGTTGGTATCTGCATAATGAGTGGAGTCTTTGGTGTGACTCTGTATAAAGCAAGAACCACTTCATGGGGTCAGATTCAGATTATACAGGATTTATGAAGCACACAGCACAGCATCTGTTACATCCATCAGTGCATCCTGCAGCTGATAAACAGGAAATATAAAACGGTACGTTTAGGATTGCTGCTGCTTCTCAATCAGAATTGTGCAGCATGTACACCATGAAACTGATATTCCTGCTACCATTTTATCAGTACGGTTTGAATAGAACACCAGCAGGCATTTGAATCCAGATTTGCGATGTTTGCACTGTTCTCACTCTTGCAGGCGTATGCATTTCTTGGCCTTGTTTGGAAGCTTATCGGATTCCATGAGGATCCGACATTATTTTTGTATCCAAAGTAGTTGGCAGGAACTTTTTCTATTGTGATGCATTTTGTGTGGGTGTTTTTGTCAGTCTGATGGTAATAATTTAAAAAAAAAACAAAAAAAAAAAACACCCTAAGTAAAAAAAAAAAAATCTGATTACAACTCCCATGCAGCCCTGGTTTTCTGTGTTCCAAAAATGCTGGCAAAATTATCTGTCTGCAGTGAGACATCAGCAGAAAAACAAATTCCTCTTTTTCATATCAAGTAAAATTGCTCTGCTCTTCTCTTCTTGTCTTCATAGTTGAGGACCTGCCAACACAAAACGGCCCGCAACCTGCTGCCTCTGCCTTCCAGGTGCCTTTACCATGGTGACGCTAAAAGAATCAAACGCTGTACAATAAGCCGAAGGGGGAGGAAAAAAAACTTGTTGCTGCTGCATTGCCTCACTTTCAGCTCCATCCCTTTGAACTCTTTGTTCCCACAACAGCACTAACCTGCTGCAGACATGCATCTGGAAGTGAAGGTTGCTCTAAACTTCATCGTGTCCTACCTGTACAACAAGCTGCCTCGTCGACGAGCCGACCTGTTCGGCGAGGAGCTGGAGAGGATACTGGTGGCTCGTTTTGAGGGTCACTGGTACCCCGAGGCCCCACTCAGGGGATCTGCCTTCCGCTGCATTCACCTGGGTGCGCCAAGGGACCCTGTGGTAGAGCTGGCTGCCAAAAGAAGCGGGCTGGACACAGAGGAGGTGCGTGCAAATGTTCCTGCAGAGTTGAGCGTGTGGATTGACCCTTATGAGGTGTCCTATCAGATTGGAGAGAAGGGTGCAGTGAAAGTGCTTTATCTGGAGGACCCTCCTGGCCTCGGTTGTGACAACAAGCGGGCTGAAGGGGTCATCAGAGAGACTAAAGGAGATGCAGCTGCAGAGGTAGAGGAGTCCAAGAGCTTGGGCTTTAACCCAGATGCTCAAGTGTTTGTACCAGTTGGAACCCAGGCATCTCCTTCCTTAATGCCATCCCTCTCAAGCTCTCCCACACCACTGTCTGCCCAGTCCTGCTCTGGGATCTTCAGCTACCCAAGTTCCAGCACACCCACCGATCCCGGCGTCCATTCTTCTAATACGTCTACCCCTTCTCCTCCCAGCAGTGGTCTGCCCTACCTCTCTACTCAGCAGCCACCTGCTGCTCTTCCTGCCGCCCGTCCACAACCCATCACCTTCACCACCGCCAGCTTCGCTGCCACTAAATTTGGCTCCACCAAAATGAAGAAGTGTAGCGGGGCTGGTTCGGCAGCTAGCTCTGTCACCGTACCGCCATCCCAGAGGATACTCTCCCGCTCTCCTACCACCATTTCAACACCAGAGCTGCTCAAGCACAAGCCCCTTTCTCTCTCCTTGCACTCCCTTGGAGGTCCCATCCATAGCCAGCTCTCCCCCAACGCCAAAGAGTTTGTCTACCCAGGATCACCAGGCCCTCTTTACTTCGACACCGACACACAGCCCATGCAGCCTCTTGCCAGCCCTTTCCAACCTTTGCACACTGTCAGCACCCACCCATCTTTTGATCCATTCTCCAGCCCTCCTGCCCAGAGTGTGGGCATCATTGGCAGCAGCGGTGGGATTTCTTACATGGAAAAGCCGCCATTTGTTGAGGGCTTAGGAAGCTACAACCTGCAATATCCTAGCCAGTCCTTCCAGCCTGTCGTGCTGGCCAACTAAGCCTTCATTTGTAATAAGAATTGTTGCAGGAGCAGTTGGGTCTATGGAAGTGATGCTCCAGAAATTTTCAGTTTTTCTAAGAAATTGTTCTAATACTAAGACATGTTAAGAATTAGTTTTACTACAAAGATTTAAAATGTCCACTGAATATTTCATGTGACTTGTTTGGTATCTCTATAACCCCCAAACCCCACCCTTCCCGTGCCCACTGCTGTTACTAATCATCTTTTGTGTGTTGGCTTTGACAGGAATGGGTGCATTTCTTTCTACCTTTAGCTGTTGCCAATTTCATTTTTTTTTTGTTTTGTTTTGTTTTGTTTTTTTTTTGCAATGAATGCTAATGAGGTTTTTTGTTTTGTTTTTTTACTTGTAGTCTAATGGACTCTAGTATAGCTCGTTTTTGCACTGCACTGTCATGCTGTGAAAAAGGACTTTGCCAAGTCTTGCAGGGAACGACGGCTGTGGAAACTCAGCACTTTGCTCTGCAATCTGCTCTGCCCTACTTGCCACAAATACGGTGGTGGGGGGGGGGGGGTCTGTACATGTTGTTCACTTCTATTTTGTTGTGGCTCAGAGTGATTGAGAGACTGGTTGTGCGGTGGAGTCCGTTGCCTTTAAAACACACTCGCGCACGGGCACATTTTGACTGTTAGTGGATGTATATTGAAAACAGGTTATTGTCAGCTGGAACGTGCACGTGACCTGGGTTTCAATGAAGCGAGAGCAGTTGAGGTGAGAATCGAGGCACTAAGAGTAATGTAGTTGAATGTATTGTACTGGTCAGGGGAAATTGCAGCTGTGAAGGTCGGAGGGAGAGGGAACCTTTTTTATGAATGTCATTAGATAAATGAATCTTTGAATTTTAAGACGATAACCATGTGCCGATTTACCCCAGTTGTGCGCACAAAGATGCATATTATGGTTTCACGCGTATTTGAATGTGCACCAGTCAGCAGTGTGTGAAGGTGAACATGCGGTGGAGGAGGAGGGGAGGGGGAGGGGATGCAGCAGCTAAGCATTAGGGATTGTGATAAATGGCTTAGCATGACTTTGACTATGAAGGAGAGGTTTTTCTCTGCATGGAAGGGGGGTGGGGGGGGGGAGGTAGCTAGAGGGTTCTGTTGCCCCTGTTCTGTTCAGGGTGTATTGGCTTAGAAAGCGACACTTTAAAACCCAGAGCACGTTTCTGGTGAGCTTAAATGGTATTGAAGCCAAAGGCTCACTCTATTCTCCCCCTCCTCTTAAAATTCTCCCGTGATCTCTGCTCCTCTGGCTGTTACAAAGAGAAACCAGAATCATACTGTGTGTGTGTGTGTGTGTGTTTTTTGTTTTTGTTTTTTTTTCCTTTCTACCCCCAAGCTGCCGTGATGCAAACGAAGATGCAATGAGGAGTATTCTTTATTTGTGGCATTTGTCATGTTACTGGATAGCTTGTCAGAGAGCTGATGTTTGTATTAGGGCAGATTTAACAGCTGGGTCTGATGTCATTGTTGGTTAGTCCCTAAAAGGAAGGGTAACCTCCACATGTCCACGTCCAGCTGTCCAGCACTTTATTACTGTGCTCCTGATGCTGAACTGTTCCTTTTCCCTCTGTTTGGCTGTTGCACAATATATTCAGCTGTCATGAAATGCTTTAGAAACGCTACATTTGCATCACAAATGGGAAGGAGATGCAGTCATACTCTTGGGTCTTTGAATGTTTTGCAGACTATGAATATTTTTGTATAAGGACCCTCGTTTTGTCCTCATGCTGTTTGTTTTTTTGGCAATGTAGCATACTGCATGCGAGCTTTAGTTTATTTTTGCAAGGGAATGGGTGGGGGAGGTGCACATCTCTGGAAATGTTAGGAAGGGGAAACACTTTTTTTTTTTTTTTTTTTTTTTTGTCTTGTAATTTGTTTCCAGTATTTCTATTAGTTTGAAAATGATCACTTACGTTTGTATAAGATGTGGCAAGTCCAGGAATATGTGTATAAAAAGTTCTTACGTTGAGATTCTTTGTTTAGTTTTACATGCTGAAGTTATTTTTTCAGAAAACAACATGAATATATGCAATCTGAGACATAAATAAAGATGTACAGAATAAAGTATTGAATGTGTATTGTACCTTGTGTATGTCTAATAAGACGGGTAAATGTATTCATTCTTCAGTTTGGAGTTGGAAAGACGTGAATGTTTACAGTGGGTTTGTGTAGGAAAGGTGGCTGATCCCTTTTTATTTTTTATTTTTTTTTTTTTTTTCTTTTCTGTTCTCCAAGGGCAGTCTCACAACACTCCTGCCCATAGTTGGTACATTTAAACCAAAAATCTCCACATTCATCATTTTGATGGCACTGCCCATCTACACTTTGTCTGAATTTGCTGTATTTTCATGTAGCCACTTTTTTTTGGGGGGGGGGGGGTCTGTACTTTAATTACCTGATCAACTCTTATCAAAAGGTCAAAATGTTCCTTCTACATTTTGACATCAAAAATTCCTCCACTCCCCTCTTTTCTTTAGGGAGCCAGCATTGCTCCATTAGCCTGATCCTTTTGGTACTGATACTATAGCCATATCCCAGACTGTCTTTGCTTACACAGATGCTCACCCTTCTCCAGTGCAATGAAATGCCATAATTTTAAACTACCCTGAAGGATTCAAGGGGTTTCTACCTCTCTCCACTATAACTCTTTAACAGGAAGGCAACTGGTTTGGAAAAGCTGAAGGAAATGAATGTGCTGTTAATGTGATTCCGATCTGTTGTCAACCCTGGTTTAGATGGCACGTCAGACACTAATGGTGATTCTTTAATCATATGCATGCACAGAATTGTTTCTTTGTATCCCTCGCACCCTGTTTGATTTAAAAATAAAAAATCAGCATAGAAGAGGTAGTGGTGAATTTCCTCAGTATAAATTGAAAGCCAGTTGTCATGTTTGAAAGAAGTGAATAAAACGGTTTGTTTGGGTGTGCACCACAAATCTAAATGCAGGCTATTCTACAATCAGGGTTGAGCAGTAATGAAGATGGAAAGAATTTTGTATTCTGATGTCCTTTTGCTTATATCTACATGTGCGTTTTACTTTGCACTTTGTAATATTTCATTGTCATAAAATAAATTTATTTTCTATGTAAAAGAGAAAAAAATTAAACATTTAAGAGTAAAATAGATCTAATAAAGTTCAGATGATGTATAAATATAGTGCTTTCTTTCCTGCTTGTATTTTATTATTTTTCTTCCTATTTTGTATCTGATCTGTACACCCTGTAGATGTATGATGAATATTTCACTATTGAGATGCAATGACCTGTTTTCTGTGCTGCCCCTTCGGGAATGGGGAGTTACTACTGCAGTTTCTTATTGTATCAGATTCTTTTTTAAGTTTGTAATAAAAACAGATGGGCAAAAAAAAAAAGTAAGCATGGGAAAACAAGCTAATTGCGTTGTCCTCATTGTACGAGAGAATGCAGAGGTATGAAACTGTCGAGTCCTCGTGTCTCTGTGGGATGATGCTGGAATGTATTTCATATTAAAGTTCATGGAGCACATCTTTGGTTTGTGAGTCCTCAAGCAGCTCATCCTCTCATTGCGGTAAACAAATTCAAGTGATGTTTGATCAATAATTCAAAGATGGAATTCTCAAATGGTGAGCAGCCAGATTGCTCACCAACCCACCTCAGCTGGATCCATCCAAGCAGATATTACTTTGCATTTCATCATCCGGCACTGCCTGTGCCTGTGTACAGCCAGCTGGAAGGTTGGCTTGCTCGTGTCAGAGCTGTGCTGACTATCGTAATATGTATTGGTGTGACAGCATGCATGCCTCCACATCTTCAGCACCGACTCGCTGAGTCCCGTTTTCTCTTTTCATCATCTAGCCATCTTCCCTTCCCCACTCTCCTCTCCATCCTTACAACTACCTGATCCTTTCCACTGCTTGTCCCCACCCCCTGCTTCCTTGCTCCATCCTCCAAACACACACACCTCTCTGGTCTTTGAGGCTGCTGATGTGTTATGCAACGCTGCTCCCCTGTGTGTCAATTTGATCATTACGCAATATCTCCTACTCCACTGGAATACTGATGAGCAGCAGGACTGAGGCAATGAGGGGACATTTAATAAAAGATTTATGGGGGGGAAAAAAACAAAAATCATGTGCACTTGGGGATTATGCATGTGTATGAGTGTGCGTGCGTTAAGGATGAGGAAGATGCCTCCATTTGTTCATCAGTCTGTGCTTCTTTTGTTATCTGCCATTTGTCACTCAGCACCAGCACGGCTCCTGTTAGAGCTGCCGCAGCTGATCAATGGCTCAAATAAGGTCAAAGCAAGAGCCCACGTCATTAAACTCCAATTTATTTCATATGCATAATACAAGATACAATTAGGACATGGTACTGCAGTTGCATGTATCCAATACATGATTAGGACAATACAAAAACAAAAAAACACATTTATATAAAAAGAACAAAAAGCAAAGACACCACAAATCTTTAAAAATTTCTTTAGAGATTTTAAATTGTTTTCCAGGAGCTACTTCAAATAGTAAACACGGACATAGCGTCATTGATGCGAAGCACCTGAAACCAGTGCTGAGAGCTTCAGATCAGAACCTTAAAACGGAGGTTTAGACAGATCTAATCATGCTGCTTTGAGCCATCTACAGGTGAAGAAAACACCTGTACGTACACACTTGAGCCACTTGCAGGGAGCTGATGTTCCGGGTCGATTTTGTACCTACCCAGCTCAACACCAGGAGGAAACTAAAATCCCAGGGAGGGGCATCCTGTGTACAAATCAGTGCCAAATCAAATGGATCTACACACTGTGGCGATCCCCTTGCAAATGAAGGAAGCCTCCAAAATAAGCTCCTATTGTCGAGCCCAACAAATCTTAATGCCTAAATCCCACAGAACGTACCGTTACTGACAGTTACTTTGAGACCATCATGTTCAGTTTTTAAATCATATTCTTCTCTCTTTATTTGGTGCCTCAGCTGCTTTACAGGGTAAATGTAATGGGCGCTGTCGGCTTTTACAGTTGAAATTAAACTGCAGCAGCTTTCAGAAATCATACTTCAATTTCTCTAGGATTCTAGTCCCCTCCCCCCCACCTGCTCAAAACCAAAACAAGACAAATATGCCCACAATTAGCACAAGGGCTTTAAAAGTGCAGCAGCCATCTTTGTCTGCAGGTGGCAGAAGATGCACCTACATCCAAAAGTCTAAACCCCAACTCCACATGCAAAGATTTGGAAAAGAAAAAAAAAGACTGACCTCTAAAAAAAAAAAAGGTCAGTGAGTGAGTGTAGGAGTTAAAAATCCAGTTTCATGAGGAGCTTCACATCAAAAAAAGAGAAACTGCTACATACTGTATGCATCACTATACAAAATATGATCTTGACTTATTGTCTTCTAAAAAGTTCTCTTGGCTGGTATCTTTAGGCAGCCTTTGTTTTTTTTTTTTTGTTGTTTTTTTTGTTTTTAAATATCCAAAGTTTGCATTCATCAACTACACTGATGTCTAAACTGCACAATGCAGTCGATGTCGAGTTTGAATGTCAATGCAAAAGAGAGAGAAAAAAAAACTCAAAACACATCAAGAAAAAACAAAACAAAAAAACAAACAAACACAAAAAGCACCAGCTGATCCAGTGTATCTATAGATAGATCAATCTTTAGCAAATAGAAAAACAATCCACAGTGATCAAAAGATGCTGCTTTCAGCCATTTTCGCCACAAGGTCAAGCACTGGCTGCACAAGGATAGGTGGCGCTGTTACACAAGTCATAAACAAAGGACATCACAGCAAAGATGTTCTGCTTTTCCTTTCCTGTACAATACACCACCAGCCTACGTCATCCAAAAACAGCTCTCGTTTTCGGTGGTGGTTTACAGACATAAGTACACTTGGTATAAAACTTTGAAAAAGAAAAAAAGAAAAGACAAGTTTACTGGGTTTCATGCATTAAGATCCTGGACTACAGAGGATCGAGAACTGGAAGCACGAATGACTTTGGGGCATTTCTATTTAGTACATCATACCAAGTTTACATACAACATCATTACTGAAATTAAAACAAGCATTACATAGAGTATTATTGCCACATTTATTTTCTTTCCAGGATTACGGTGATTATGAGCACAAACTGGCTGGTAAAATTTAAAAAAAAAAAATAATCTGCTGTAGCCAAAAACACTTGAGATACAGAGTCCCATAACAGTCTGCAATGCATTTACTAATTAAGATTCACACTCGGCCGCTTTGGCGGAAAGAACTCCTTTAATAAATTCGGATTTAAGGTTTTGCCAAATGGAACTAAGCTGCTTCGTGTGTGCTCTTTGCTTCAACCAACAACACTTTGTAGGCCTGCTAAACTTTTAACCATTCAAAATAGCAAGTGTTGAATGAGGTAAAGGAGAGTGCGCCCTGTCCTTTGTGTGTTCAGACACAAAAAAACCAAAAACAAAACAAAAAACATATTACTATATAAATCTGCTTTGAAAACAAACATCCAAAAGCACAGTTTACCCTTTGAATTCCCTGCTTTGTCATTGGTTTCATTATATAGGTATTGTCCCTAAGAGGAAATAGAATTATCTGACATATTGTTGTACATCACAATCAACAGATGCATTATTACCATCAGAATAAATACAGCACTCATTGACTATTTGGCAAACATAAGGAATAATGTAGAGTTAATAAAGACACAAAGTCCCTGTCTTAGCAAAATAAAGACCATGAGACATATTTACAAGGTTCAGAAGCAGTCGACCTCGGGCCTGCCTACGATTTCTTTTGAAAAAAAATAGAATCAATCCAGTCCTCTCTACACTGTTAGCAGGCAGGCAGTGACCCTAGCACACTTTGATTGCAGTGTGCAGTAAATAAACATCCCTACAGCAATGTGCAAAAGTCTTGGACCACCCCTCGTTTATATTTTGCTTCCAAGGAGCCAGACTTTCTTGTCTCTTAAAGTGGTTTTGAGCAATAGTTCTCCAGACTTTTTGAAGCTCTTTCAAAGCTTTTCTTTGGACATTGGCTGCCATTTCATTCATTTTCAGTCCAGGCCTTCTACCTGACCATTTTCAGAGGAGTTTTTCCATGTTTGTTAAGTCACTAAACACAGACTTGTGAATTGTTCAAGCATAAAAAAAGGGCACCTAACTCAAGGGACGAACCAGTGTCGTGCCTAGACAGCTTAGCAGGGAACATATTTTAAATTGTATTTTTAAGCGTTTTGTTACTAGCAGTCTGTTACTGTTCACTGACACCTCATCAGAAATGGTCTCAGTGGAAAGGTGGCTGTCAAGAAGCCATTCTTAAGGAAGGAAAAAGAGAGAACAGGCTTAGGGACACTACATTACACAAGAACTGGACTGAAAATCAGTGACAACAGTTCTGGTGGAGTGATGAATCTGAATTTTAAATTTTTGGTTTAAAGGGACCGTCGTGGTTTAGGGCTGCATTTCAGCCAGTGGTGCTAGAGATCTTGTCCAAACTGATGGAATTATGAATGCAGAAAAGTACCATCAGATTTTGATCCACCATGCAATACCATGTGAAAGAGTCTGATTGGTAAATTGATTCATTTTTCAGCATGACAATGATTCCAAACACAATCCAGGCCTTCTACCTGACCTAAAAGCAAACCATCAGTCATGGATTGGCCTCCTCAGAGCCCGGACTTCAACATTATTGAAGCAGTGTGGGATCATGTTGACAGAGAACAGAACAAAAGGCAGAAACATCCAAAGAAGAGCTTTGAATGTCCTTCAAGAAGCTTGGAGAGCTATTCCTGAAGACTACTTAAATGAGAAGAAAGCTGCCTCAGAGTTCAGACTGTGCTGAAAAATAAAGGTGGTCACACCAAATATTGAGTTTTAAGCTTGTTAAAATTGTACAAATCTTTTTTTTTTTTTTTTTTTTTTAAACGTTATATACTGTATTTCCATGTATGTTTGCACATCTCCCATTATCCTAGCAAAATATAAAGAAATGAAGGGTGACTCAAGACTTTTGCACAGTACTCTACAAGTGAACATACCCCTCCACAATGGAGGGCCCATAAGATCAACCCTACAGTGTGCCTTCAACAGTAACCCTCAGAAAGAAGCTACCAACCTTTCCCCATTTATAAAACAACCTGTTCCTTCAGTGAAGCTTTTTGAGGCTCTGGAAGCCGATCGTAGTAGAAAAAAAGATGTTAAAATCACAGTAGCTTTAAACTGCAGGCTTTGCCTGCATTTTCATTAGTATGCTACCATTAAAACAGCTCCCTTTGTGATCGTTTATAAGGTAACTAATACCAGCTTAATCTTAACACACATTTTTGTTTTTTTTTATGAAAAAGTGCAAAATGGATTACACACTATAAAAATGGTGCAGGGAGATGATTTTATATATACATAACAGTTGTGTTTAAACAGTGTGCAGAGCCGTGCTTGTGTGAAGGAAGAACTCTGACCCCGCCCCCTTCTCCCCAGACTGGAAGTACCACCCTGAACCTGACTCCTGCTCTTACATTCATCTCTCCTCTCATACACTGCCACAAGTTAGCAAATATTATTCTTCTGAGCCTCCTACCTAAGTGCAACACAAGGAAAACAGAAGGCATGCGTGTGCACCACTCTGAATACGCAACTTCTGACTGATGCTACTCATGCTTTGGTCCACTAAGATGTGCTGTGCTCTGATGGAAACTGCTGTATCAAATTTGAAAGCGTATGATTCTTTTGAACCAGTCGGCTCGTTTCATGTCACGTGACTTTCTTAAACTTTTCTTGAGACAAACCATATTTTCCATGTGTGTTTGACCATGGGAGTATCCCCAACAGTCCACTTCCTCTCTAAATGTAGGAGCCAGGCGCTCTCCACAGGCCTTCCCTGTGACCACCGCTCCCATCATGCCTCACTGCCTGACAGTGTGCATTCGAACTCCAGCATCATGTTAAGAAACTGGAGCTGGACACAGTGACTGGAGGTCAGCGAAGACAACAGTGCAAATTTAGAATCCCTTGGTGTTTGTGTCTGTGTTGAAATTTGCGGGGAAGGGAGTTCTGCTTTTGTCTCGTTAATAGGTCATGGGTTTTATTGTGAGTTTTTTTTCTTTTCCTTTTCCCCCCCCTTTTCTTTTTACAGTGGGCCGTACTTGGCTTCATATCGGGCCAGGGTGTTCTTACAGCGACCGCAGTCCTTCCGCAGCTCAGCCACTTGCTGCCTCAGCGCAACATTTTCACGCTCCAGGAAGGAGGCGCGCACGGTGATCTGGTTCTCCTTAAGCCGACGGGCATCGCGGGAACGCTTCGCTGCCAGATTGTTCTTCTTTCTTCTGGACCAGTACTTCTCATCCTAAGGAAATAAGGGTGAAAACAGTGAAAGGGGATAGAGAGTTTAACCTGCCAACATAAACAAGGAGATTGGACTCAAGATAACATCTGTGATGTGAAAACATCCCCACATCCATCATTAATCTCTAAACCACGAGTCACAGCTCTGTTTGCAAAAGATTTAAAGGGAGTTTGGTGTCTCTGAAGTGTGATTGCACATATCAGAATAGCACCTAGACTGACCTGCAGCCTCAATTCTGGTGCTTTAATGGGTTAGTTTGGATCAAAACCGACATGTTAAAGCACGAAAGTCACGCAAACTAACTGATGGATTTGTAGCTTAAACAGCCAATCCTGCATTCTGTGATCCTGTTTTTGATAAAGGAACCTTTTTGATTACCCAACAAGGTAAAAAAGGGAAAATATTCTAAATATGTCACACTTAAACTGGTTGAAATGTGCTAGCTTTTGCACCAGTGTTTCTTCATACTGGAGGGGATTCGGAGCACTCTTTTGTGGGTAATACACTGACTATTCTGTTCAAGTACCTCAAACAGCCCCAGTTCAAAGGAGCCTGATTGTCCCTTTAACCCCAGAACACTAACGTCAGGGGATTTTCACCCAGGAGACTGTAATCGCGTGATTTTCATTGTGTTGCTACTGAGTTGCATGCAGAATTCATGTGGTCAAAAAAAAAAAAAGTTAGTCAGCTGGTCATTTTTCCTCTCTCAATGGAAAACATTTTTCTCCCACAGTTGTCAGTGATGCAGGGAGACTGTGTCAAGGCTGGACAAGGCTCATATGTGCCAGGAATGAATGAACTGAAGAACAAGTTCCCAGAGTTCCATTATTTATTTATTTTTTTAAAGAATTTTTCCATTAACAATTCCTTAATTCTAAAGCCTTCTCCCACCTGGTAACTTTATTATATGAGCTATTGTAATTTGGGGGGGGGGGGGGATTAGAGTACTTAAAGAACAAATATATATGGCAAATTGAATATATTTTGATGGGAAAAATATATTAAAATAGTGTTAGTCTTCTCGGGTTAATCTAGCAGAACTGAAACAGAATTGGCCATTTCATGTCACACTATTCTCCCCAGATTTGTCTGTAAAAACTACTTAATGTTTTGTCTTTATGAACAACAACTAAAAATGCTTAAAAATGGCCAAAACATTTTTCCTTGACCCTCTTTGTCAGTTAAGCGTTTGCAATTTTGGAAGAAGAAAATTTGTTTCCACTGACCTTCTGCTCATCGGGAACAAAAACCTTTTTGGCCTTCTTGATCATCGGCTGCGGTTTCAGCTCCTCTTGGGAGAACTTGTGCTTGCGAGGGTTGAACAGCTCACCTCCCGGGACGCTGGACAGGACCAGGTCCGTGGGATCCGGCTGGAAATTAATGTCCACCTCAATGGCGTCTGGGTCGATCGGGGAGGGCGTGTTACGTTCTGCGGTGTTGCCATCTTTAAGTAAAAGGGGTAAAGTAAGCTTTGATACAAGAGAAATGAAACCACTTCCAAAAAAAAAAAAAAAAATTGTCCACCACTGCTTCTGGTGTCAGTGTACTGACATGTGATCAAACTGCCTGCAGGCCAGGCATTTTACTATATTAGTACAGGACACCCAATATGAAAATTATATGCAAATTCTATTGCATGACTTCCAGAGTAAAGCACAGGAAAGGTGTTTTGCTAAACACTGCTGACTCACCTTTGTGGTTTTTCCTAGAGGGCTGATTAACTGTGAAATATTTTCATGTTGTTTTACCATCAACAAAGCAGCGCCCTTTTTGAGAATTATCCCCTGCATCTGGTGAAATGTTACTATTTTGGTGAGGCTTGAAGCATCTAGCTTCCGTTTGTTTAGGCTCTACATTGGTCCTCAAGGACAGCTGAGCTGCTTGTTGACAGTGCCGAGACGCGTTTCCTCTTCTGGAGAGCAGACGTAGGAGGGGGTATGTGAAACTGTGATGTTAGAACTTCACAAGATGTCGACCATGCCTGCTGTAACATGCACCCGTTCTCCTTGATGTCAAGTTGACTGTTACTGTGCACTAAGTGCTTAATACTTGCTGGTTGTGGCTGTACAAATATGTGCATTTACATACTGTTTTAACTATGCTAAAAAGGAAAAACATCTTGATGCCATTGCTTTTGTCATGGGGCAGCTGAATTGTGATTGCGGCTAGTCTTGTGTTTCAATAAACAGGCTCTAGTTTAAATAGAAAACCTAGAGCTCTGAAATGTAGTGGACAGTCATGTAGCCTATATTGCAAACCTATGAAAGCTGCAGCATGTACTCAAAGGTCAGTGCTCCGTCTTGTGTTTGCTTATGTTGATGTTACGCCAGCATCTACATTCTTAAACCGAGCACAATAAAACTATGGCTGTGAAACTGCAGACAGCAGAGGAAACACACATTTCACTTTCCAATTTCATGGTGTAGGATTTATGAATCTGGATCAGCCCTATTTTTATTATCCTGTCTTACTCAGGTATACAAAATTATTAAGAGGAAATAATGGTTTCCATCAGCTGGTAATGTTGAACACAGCTTAAATCAGCTCACCTGCTTTCTTCACTTCTGCTTCTGCTGTTGCCTCCTCAGGTAAAGATTCCTCTTCTTGTGCTTCCTCTTCTTGTTCTTCCTCGTCTTCCTCTTCTAGCTTAGCTGGTTGTAACGTGGTGACTGTCACTGGCTCCTCTGGATCTGAGGTGGCCGTGGAGGCAGAAGGGGGGGATGCTGAGTCTGCAGTGGCAGGAGTAGCGGGAGTAGCTGTTGTAGTAGCAGCAGTAGGAGTGGCAGTAGTAGGTGTTGCAACAACCTTGGAAATGGCTTTGCCTTCCTCTGTCAGAGTTTTCTGCAGTTCCTCCTCCTCTAGGCTCACAGGGATACCGTTCTCCAGGAGGAACTCATCCAAGTCCATGTACTCTAAGTGGAAGGTCTCCCCATCATATGGAATGGTCTTCTCCCAGATGGCTGGGGTCAGAGAGGCCGATACCCCTCCACTGCCCCCACTACCACCACCTCCTCTGGAGCCACCACCGTCACTGGCTGCCACAGCTCCTCCGTCCACATCCTCAGAGGAGCACAGTTTCTCCTTCTCTATTTCTACATCAAAGACATAAAACATAAAAGAATAGTTAATTAATGTCTGCTGGCTGTAACTGAAAAGTTCCTCTGTCCAAACATTATTCAGGAGACACAAGGAAGATAAAATTATGAATGGGAAGAGGCTGGGTGGAAAGGGGGGTGGGCATTTGAAAAACAAGTTGGGTAAACAAAGGCCAAAATCCAGGAAGCCTGTCAACCAGTGTGACAGAGAGGGGAGAAAGGAGGAAGAAGAGAGGAGAGTAGGTGCTAAGAAGAAAGGAGGTGGTCAGAAAGTCTACACATGGGACTCCAACCACCATCACAGCAACCAGGAACCAAGTAAAAGAGGTTTAATGAACCCCCAGGCAGCCAGTCTGCCCTGGAGTGTCTTTACAGCCTGGTTTAGCTTCTTGAATATCAGCACAGAGGAGCAGGAACTTTTTGTTCTTCACCGTTTGCTCGCAGCTTCGGATTAAACTGCATCCATGCAACATATGGCATGCAAGCCGAAACCTCGGCTACACATTTTGGGCTAAACACCAAACACTCAGAATATCCAGCTGAGAGTAAAAAGCCTTAAAACCGACACACTCGTTCATGCACGAGCTAGGAAACTGAGAAGCTGTTTTTTTTTCCCCTTTTTTTCTTTTAATGCTTACCGTCTTCTCCTTCCTCCAGGATGTTGGGAGGGGGAATGTCCATAATCTTCTTTAAAACAAAAGGGAAAGACTTCTGCGGGGCCGCTGCAGCGGCGTTATCGCTGGGTTGGAGCTCCACTGCCATCGCGGCTTTGCCAGGCATTGTTCCGTGCCAAGCTTCGGGCAGACCGGGGCCGACGCTGTCTTCGGTACCGAGAGCTGCGCCCGAAAAACAGAAATACGAGAACCGCGGCTCCGAGCTAGTGTCGACGCTATTTACTGCTTTCGAGCCTGTTTGCCAATATTCAAGCTTTCGGGACTCGAAAACACCACCACAGACTCCTTCCTTCTCCGTGCTTACCGAGCGCGCTTGTTGGATATTCATGAGACGCGCGCCAACCCCCACACCCTCGCGCAATAGTAGCAGCCGATTGGTTGTCTGTCCTGCATATATGAATATGTATTACAGCAGCTCCCTTTTGTTTCTAATCTGTTGTAGTTACACGTTTTTTACCCATTGGCCACAAACACACAAGGAGATTTCTTTATAGATTTTAAAAATGCACAGACCCTATAGGCGCAACGTGAATGCAACACACGGCCTCGTGCAGCTATCATATTAATATATTTAAAACAAAAATACAGTGTTCACACGAAGGCACGAGATGCCCTCACTTTCCGCTATATGGACTGCGTGTCCGCGCACGGAGCACAAACACCCACACCCAAATTCACACGTTGTGCGCTCGTGCAATGACTCCTCACTCCTCTCCTCAGCGAGACACTCGTGGCCAAACACGTGCACCCCCGCCCCCACCCAAATCACGTGAATGTAAAATCTGTCAAGGGGGCGTGGCTTACAGATTCACCGCACGTGCAAGCCAAGGAGAGCTTGGTTTGCAGCGGGCACGCGCACACCATTTAAAACAGGCACGCGGTGCGACAGTGTTTTTATACTGACTCGTGTGCAGATCTAAACCAGTTACCATCTATAACGTGTCACCCACATATTTCCCCAGATCCGCTTTCATTCTGCAGCCCGCCGTCCTCTAATGATTTAATGTATTTAACTGCACAGAATAATTCACCCAAGAAATCAACCCTATCACAAAAAGGAGATGTGCGTGTTTGCGCACGACCGGGCGCGCGCGCAGCTCCAGCATGTTGTTTTGTTTCGGGAACACGATGTTCAGACGCAGTGAAATGACACTTTCACCCCCACTCCCGTTTCTCCCCCCCCCTCTCCCCCCGAGTCCCCCCCCCCCGTTTCCTCCGATTTCAGGGCAAATCCCGTGAGCTTCTACAGGCTGAATACTGAGAGGAAGACTGGACTTTTCACACACTGTCCCATCCAAACACAAGGTTACACGGGAACAGGGGAGGCCAGTCTCTCCATTAGGATTTCAGCGGCCTCGGATATCAGAGAACACGAATCCAACATCTTGCATCATATTACAAGGATGATAAAGGTCAATCTGCACAGCAACACCAACGCTAATAATAAGATGAAGACACAATACAATATTGAAAATAAATTGTTAAATCATTTGTTGTGCATTCAGTTCGCACAATTCACAGTCCACAGAGCAAACCAGACCACAATAAACACGAATTAGTGCCCTCTGCTGTCCATTTAAACTGATTCAATTTACACCCTTCAAGCAGCTGGGACAGGAGGCCTCCTCTGCCTTGTTCTCTTTCACGACAAATGTAAACAAAGGACACTTTGCATGCACACTACCAGAACGTGGAGACTGTTTTGAAAGTGCAGCATGTTTGACAAACACCTCAGGTGTGTTCAAATGTTCAAACTTTGCTTGTTTGCCATTGTAAGCAATGAGGGGGAAATGAGGCAGATTAGATTGATGGTGCCATTTTTCTGCATGCTCCAAGGTAAAAATGACAGAAATATCAATAAATTATTGCCCCTAGATGTGAGTGTGAATGGTTGTCTGTCTTTCTGTGTTAGCCCTGTGACAGGCTGATGACCTGTCCAGGCAGGGTGTACCCAGCCTCTCGCCCTATGACAGTTGGGATAGGCTTCACCCCCCACCCCCTTGAAAAGGATAAACAGAAGAAAATGGATGGATGGATCAAGGCCTCAACAACAGTAAACACAATAACCCACTACTAAAATATATTCCGCTCTCCAGCTGTACTGAGAAAAAAAAACCAAAAAAAACACACTGCACATAATATGTGTCAGCATGAGCTACAAGTGGTTGTCAGCACTGCTACTACAGGATAAAAGGCAACATTTATATATTTTATTAGTTTAATGATAAAATACATAGTTTGCATGAAGGTTAAAGACCATGACAGCAGAGCAACTAGTTTATATAATGCTACAGAAGGTTGTCTCGCAATTTTCAATGTGTGATCACATCCAAACCTTCTCCTTTGCAGCTGGTTCACTCATTTTAAATCATTTTTTAGCCTTCGTTTAGCTCACTCAGGCTTCTGCAAAACTTGTTTTTTTTAAACAAAGATTTCAGAATAATTTAATATATATTTTTAAGCAAAAATAATTTCAGATTTTTGCTGTTTTGATGCCATTGGAAGCATACTGTATTGGCACGATTTACTTCTATTTGCACAGGCAATCTCCTTTTTAGTAGATGCTTTTCATCTACTAAAAAGCAGATTGCCTGCACTTCATGAGTTGTGTGTCCCAAGTCTGTCACTGGATGTCAACTAGTCTTTAGTATTTTGGTGGTGCAATTATGCTTCCTTCAGGTGAGATTAACAAATTAATTAATTTGAAGGCAGGAACTGCATGAAAACATTGATTTAGCTATCTGTTTATTTTGAAACAGGTCAAAGTATATTTGAAATCTCACTGTGACCAACTTTGGCAATAGTAACAGTTCACACACACAAAGATATTGACACAGCCATGCCAGAGAAAAGCTTAAAGAGACATCCGAGTACAGGTGAAGTAACACAACCCCAACATATCTAGTTCAGTTTAAGCTGGAGGTCTTTCTTCTGCATGTCACTCCCCCTCACGCTTTCCTCACATTTCTTATGTCACTGCACTAACAGTATCTAATAAAAACAACCAAAAAAGAACTTTTTTGAAACAGAAAGTGAGCAAGAAAGTATCCATAAAGTAAACATTGTGCATAAAGAAAATAATGACGTGATGAAACCCTCACTGAGGACTATTTCAGTGTTGTTGCATCAGGTTCAGACTGCACTGAGTCAGTCTGCTGCCAAAACACACCTCACAGCCTTTCATCACCTGTGCATATTTCAAGAGATTAGAGTGATATGATGATCACCTCATATGACTGCACTCAGTGAAATGATGAACTGGAGACATTCAATTACGTTTTTGGGAGTTTTTTTTTCCTTCCCTTTTACAGTTACCTATAGAGAAGGCTTTAAGTTGTCTACTAGCATAACAACTTTATAGTAGTGTTGGATTAAGTACTTACTGTGGCTCAATACCGAAACATAATAAAAAGAATGGTTGATCATTTTAAAATTTTAAGTACTTTTAAGAGCCAAAAAGACAAAAGTCACTTCATTAGCTTTATGTAGAACTTGTTAAAAACCATTTCATGTGTTTCACTGAATGCAGGATAAAGATACCATGAAGTGTTGCAGACCTGTTGCGTTAGTTTTAGCTCAAAGTACCTGATAAAATCGCAACAGAGCAATTGTCACAGGACAGCATTATAAGACTAATATTACAAATAATGTAAATAATTAATTGCAGCCACTTCACAGGGTTTTTTTTTAGTTCAAGTCTTCATTATAATATATACATATATTAATAGGCCTCTGTTTCAAACTTTATCCGCTAAAGTCACATAATGGATTCAAATACCGCGAAAATGTAGTTACAGTGTTTTCATAAATGTAACTCACCTGCTACATGCTACGGAAAGGAGCGCGCATAAAAATAGCAATAGCAGATACAAAGTTACTAAAAACATTCTTACCGCTGTCGTCAAAGGCAGGGAAGGAGAAGGGACAGTCAGCCAAGTACTTGAGGAGGTCAGGTACATCGGTCCTGTCCCCGAAGATGATTTGGTTAGCCGTCGACATGGTGAACTTCCTGTGAAACTACCTGCTCTGCTCGAAAACACCGACTCTTAATGACCGTAACGGAGTGAGTACGTGCGCTTTGAACCAACTTTACAACATCACGGGGACGGCTGCATGTGTCCAAACAACTTGGATCATAATTACCAACGGAGCCAAACCCCTTAACATATTCACGCGTTGACAGTTGAGTAAACGCATGCCAATCATATTGCAGAGCCTATCAAAAAGCAAGGGGGCGGGTTCTGGAGAGTTACAACCAAAACAACAACCTTTAACTGCTCGGCTCTGGTTTTTCCCCCCACGCACGGCAGCACGTGCAGGACACAGCAGGCTATCAAGCGTCACGCGCCACCTAGAGACGTGATTAAAAAGTGCACTATAGACTGAACCGTTCAAGGTGTACCTATTGCGCTTATTAAACTATCACATTAAAATTTTACAGAATACAATTACCTCAGGGCCTTTTTATCAGTATTATTAATATTTCTATTTTATTTCTTCACTGTATACTTTCACACATTTCCTTGGATACACTGCATTAACTGTTTAGTAATTACAGGCATTTTTTTATTCACCCCATTTTCATAGACTCAAAATTAAATCAGACAATTGGCTGTGAAACAGTTTCATGGCCAGGTGAGAGTTGTTCTCTTGTTGCTTCACAAAAAATGAAGCAGACATAATATCTGAAGCTGATTCAAAGTGCTGAATGTGTACTTTACAGATTTTCACTGTGACAGAAACCAAGATGAACTTTTACCAGAATGATGGGAAGAGAAAAGTGTGGAGAAGGAGAGAAACAGCTCATGATCTGAAGCAAACCACATCATCTGTCAAACATGGTGGAGGTCATGTTGCGTGGGCATGTATGGATGCCAGTGTTTATCGATGATGGTACTGCTGATAGAAGCAGCAGGATGAACTGTGAAGTGTACAGGGATGTGCTCTCAGCTCACATTGATAAAAATGCTGCTAAACTGGTCAGATAGCTTGTCACGGTGCACATGGATAATGACCCAAAGCAAACTGAAAAAAGAAACCAAGAGTTTCTCAAGGCAAAGAAATGAGATATTCTTCAATGGCTGAGTCGACTGACTCTGATCTCAAATGAATAGAGCAGCTTTTCGGTTACTGAGGACAAAAACGAATGCATTTGCATGAAGTAAAGCTCAAAGTCAGCTTTTCAATCACATCTTGATTGATTTAAAATCCACTGTGGTGGTGTGCGGAGGAAAACTACAAAAACTGTTGCTTTGTCCAACAAATTATTGACCTAACTGTAGCTCTTCACAGAGGACACAGGCTCAACTGGATCAAGTATTGTCTAAACCCTCATTTGGTTAAAAGTTATCAGACAGTTAGCTTTATTACTCATCAAACACTTACCCTTAGAATACAGTAATTTGGATTTCTGCTACTGTCTTTGCATAAATACAAATCAGACTTGAATATGTCAGCTTGTCATATAGGGCGCATTTTATTGCACAGTTAATGTTTTAAACACCTCTTTTCTTAGTGAACTGCACAATGAAGGCACACGTCAGTAATAATCCCTGATTGAGCAAAACACAAACAAAAGGTAAAAGAACAAAGGCACAAGGAAGGCTGCAGGTATGACATAGGAAACCTTTATGAATCTTCAATGATGATCCACATGGGGTGTTTTTTTTTTAAAGGTTGTTTTTTAGTGTGGCACCACCATAACTCACAGTGCCATGTAGTTAATATTTCAGCTGCAGAGACACGAGTTCTAAATGTAGCTCCACACACAAGAAATTAAAATCTGCACTGTTTAAATTCAAGTTTTCCTTTTGGAATATAGATCACTCTCTTCAAGTTAAGTACTGCTGTTGGTTTTGATTTGAAAACTCTTAATAAACTGAAATGTAGTTTGGCAGTTACATAAATGGCTCACAAAGTCAAATTCTTCTTAGTCCTGAAGCAGGAAGTTGTACTTTCCAAAGTCGACCTCATCAGGCATGATGAGCATATCTTCCCTAGCTTTGGCCAGCTTTTGTCGGAGGAAATCTCGTCTCTCTATCCACTCCTGGAGCTCCTCTGGGCTGTGGGCGTAGTCACAGCTTACACCATCAGGACAGCTGCCATCCAACCTGTCAATTATTAACAAGATAAAGTATGTTGTGAGCTTTAATGCTTCAGTTTGTCATCTAATCCCAATAATAACCACAAAAATTATTAGAGATTTAAACCAGTGTATGGTTTTTTTTTACCCTTGTAGGGAAGCTTAGCAAGCAATAAACACAACAAACACACACAGGGCTTGTTCCAGAAACAGTTTTTTAAACATGGCTCTATGCTGTACTTCTGTGATGTTAAATGAATAGCAGAGTCTCTGCTTATTTCCAGAGAAAGTAGAAATCATAATGTCTGACAATGCAAAGAGCCCGAGCTGAAGTGAAGAAAAGAGCTGATAACTAAACACTACCACATTATTTATCATTAATCACCCAGCAGACTTCATGACTCAATTTTAAGTGGATGGAAAGGTGTGAGAACCTTTGTTTATATGTTATGGACCTGGATACTTCCCACACACAAGTGACCTACAGCTCAGTACTGTCCCCAAATGCCTCCTGTGTGCTGCACAGCTCGAGTTACCCCCAACTCAGGTTTCCCCAACTGGCCATGTGATTCCCACTTGGAATCAAAATTAAAGTGGACCTACTACCCTCATTTGCAGCTCCTTGTTTTTATTCTTAGACTCTAGAGTAGCTTTGCATAATTTACAGGTCAGAATGGCCTTGGTGCAGTCCATTAGTTCATTCTCTGTCTGAAACAAGCTGTTTTAGCTCCTTTCATCCTCCATTTAAGCCAACCTTTCTCTAATTGGTTGCCCATCATAAACAGTGGGTGGAGCTTCTGTGGTCACAATCCCACCTGTGTTCCTGAGATGACCACATTAGGGATATCCCTAATGATGATGTCATATCTATGAAATCATACAGAGCAAAGGATAGAAAATATGGTCTTAAACAGACCCTTTAGATCTCTGAAGCCTAAAGCAGCTCATGTTGATTACTTGTTGTACATATGCCCGATTAATTTCTTCATGTATTGTGAACATCCACCACTCTAAAAGAAAATTTTAATAAAGCATAATTATAGGTCCCCTTTAATAGCTTTTCTGAATGCAAAAACTGATCCAGGGAAAGCTCTTACTTGGAGCAGAGTTCAAAACGTGTACCCGGGAAACGGTAGCTCCACGTCAGGGCTTCATCTCCCTCACAGCTGAACACTCTGTCTTTGTGCTTCTCAGTGGAAATGTGCTGCTGCCACTGCCTCTCGCTGTTACTGTGTTTGCCACACAGGCGGCAGTGAAAGCCACTCTATAACAAAGAAGGGAAGAATTACTGTCATTATCTCTTTTAGTTACAAACAGAAAGCACAATATGGGAGTTTTATGTTGATGTCATGGCAGCTGATTTTGGAATTTCACTTTTTGAATTGGAAATAAAACATTAAACCCACCAGTGGTTCAGCATAGTCAGTGGGCATGGTGATGTATTTTTCCTCAGGGATGGGCTGGGTGGCCATGGCTCCATCTGCTTGACGGTTATGACCGCTTAATATCATCCACATGTCATACATCTGCTGCATGTCCCTCACTACAGGCACACAAGCAATTGAGATCAGATCGCCGTGAGGACGTTCAGTGACAGGACCTCTTTTGATACAAACTGCATTTCCTTAGATCCAATGCAAGTACCTCAGCACAATGTGAACAATAATGGAAAAGGGCCAAACACACACAAAAAGAAGAGTAGCCAAATACACTAGCAGCTCTACAGATAAGAAGTGCTTCCTTTATTTTTCCAATGAAACTATACTGCATTGGGTGCTTTTAATAACTTACAGTCATTATTCTTCATATACATCCACATGTCCTTCTCCTCTGGGCTGTGAGCAAAAGTGCAGACCCCAGAGTAGTTACATTTCTTCTTCTCCAAAATCTGTGCGCACATCTGCCAGGAGAAAACCTAACATTGTTAAACACTGTTCACACACAAAACCTTGCCCCATCATTTGAAATGAGAACACTAGAGCCCGGCCGATACTGTCGGCCGATATTAGCTGGGGTCTGATCGGTTTTCTCTGCAATTATTGTATGGTCTTTACCATGCAATATAAATCGCCTTGAGGAGACTTGTTGTCATTTGGGGCAATATAAATAAAATTGAATTGAATTGTGCCTGAAAGAATCAGCCAATATATCGGATTTTGAAATCACCAAATACTGGCATCAGCCTTTAAAGTCCTATATCGGTCAGGCTCTTGTCAACACAAATAATCAGACTGCAGGAACACACACATGCAACCTACAAATAGACATGTCCATTTAAAAAATGAACTTTAAAACTTTGAAAGGACCTTTCATGCTTTAAAATGCTTAGCTGCTTTAAAGTGCAGACTTACACAATACTGCGCAGGGAAATCTTTAGCGTGTGGCAGCGGTCGCACCTGAACCCATTTACTTCTCTCTGAGGACTTGACCAGCAGCACTCGCCTGTCTTTAGTCCACCTGAAGGTGACAACAAAAACACTGTACTAAACCATGTTAAGGTGCACTGAACGTTTAAAATCACCTAAATCTCTAATATGACACACTATGTTTAAAGATCATTTTTGTCATTTAAGAATATACTAAAAATATATTGCATTGCTTTCCAGACTCATGCAGGAACTCAGCACCTGTGTTCATTTTACTCACGCATGTCTGGCTTTGGCACCGCAGTACTTGAGGGTTTTGTCTGGCTCACTGATCAGGCCGTCCAGCCAGCACTGACCGCAGGCAAACTTCATCCGCATATTCAGACTCTTCCCAGCACCACCACCACCACCACCACCTCCTCCTGATTTACTCCAACCTCCTCCAGAAGACAACTGTTTAAAAGTAAATGACAAATGCTAGATAAAAGTCACAGGTCGCTATGCAAGCCTGCATTTAGTATCAACATTAAGATGTTTAAAAAGAAAAATGCATACAGAGAGTCTGGCCACTACAAGCAGATGAATTACAGCAAATATTGAAGAGAAATATAATCAAAGTGACTGTAAATTACAAGGTGAAAACATTCAGTGGATACTGAGAGAGTAATGACTTCAGCATCTATTTACAATAATAAAAGTAACATTAAACAAGAGGGCAGACTGGAACAGGTCGGTTAGGGGAAAAAAATAATAATGTTCTATAAAAGTCATAATTAAAATGATTCTTACTCTGTTTCCTTTCTGTTTGCTTGAGTTTTGCTCCTGCTTATCATGATACTTTGTGGATATTCTCACAATCTCTTCAGGGCTGACACCTGTAAGTAAGAATTAATAGACAGGGAGAAAGATTATAAACCAATGCCATGTTTTGGTTTCAGCTACAGGTATTGACGTTTTATACTTTGGACTTCATCATAAGGACAGTAACGGCCTCTTTTGCTGTTTAATGTACAACAACTCGCGGCTAACTTAATTTTATTCAAGGAGCACACACACATAACCAGGTTGGTAAATCACATCATTAAACTGATGCAATTCAGGGTGCATTCAAAAGCGCAGAACCTTTTGAGGGTTCAGATTATTTCAGCTCACATGCGCTCAACCTGCTGTTCTATGTTTGTCTGGTTCCACACAACAATTTCAGCAATCCCGTGACTGCAGTAAAGCACAGGATTTGTCAGGCACCTGTGTCTCGCTGCACTTTCCAGGTTTTGAGCTCGATGACAGAGTGGGCGTAGTGGCAGTCGTCCTCTCTGAGGCAGCCGTACCGGATGGCTTGGCGGCACAGATCCATGTGGCACAGGACGCTTAGTGGGCGAACCTTTCTGTAGTTTACATTGTGGGTTCGCACCACAAATGCCAAGCACCTGATGGGCACAAAGAAAGAATAAAATCAAAGTGTGATGGAGGGCAGAGGGAAAGATAGATAGAGTTAGTGCAGGATTAGAAATGAAGGTGGGTGCGAGAGCGAGGACTCATAACGACCCGTATGCTGTAAACACACTCACTTATTAGCATCAAAGTTGTGGCGAACATCCAAGTTAGAGCAGATGGTCTGATTGTCTCGGCAGCGCTTACTGATGATTCGCGGTTTACTGTCATAGCACTCCTGGAAAGACCCGGCAGAAAGACCAAAATGTTGAGAAGAATGAACAAAAGAAGGGACCAGTGAAGAAAGACAGATGAAGGAGAAGATCATCTTTGAAATTAATATTAATGAATATTTATCATGAGTGAAACATGCTACATTCAGACACAATATATTAAAAACATATTGTGTATGGAGATAGTAGTGGAATAGGTTGTGCAGCTTACATCTTTAGGGACTTTAAAAAACAAGAATTGGGTGCACGAGTTTGAAATACGCCTAAAGAAGTTAGAGCTCAACATCAACAAACAAACCCAGTTCTGATGTGCGTTTGGGATCATTGTCCTGTTGGAATGCACCAGTTGTATCCAAGTTTCAACCATCTGGCTGTTGATTTGAGGTGCAGTTTAACAATTTGGTGGGAGTTCTCCTTTTTTTAAATTTTTTAGCTGCAAATTTCAGTCAAGCTTGAAGGTGTCGGTTTTGGAGCAGGAGCTTCTTTCTTGGTCAGCACCCTGTCAGTCCATGGTGATGTAAAACGAGCTTCACTGTGAGCAGTGATGCTGGTGTTCCAGCAGTTTCCAGTTCACGCCAAGCTTGCGCCTCGGTGGTTCCAGTAGTGACACATTCGAATAACTTGAATTTTCATACAATTGTTTGAACCGATGATCTTGGAATCGGCAGTTGTTTAGAAATGGCTCCAAGAGACCTTCCCGACTTGTGTAAATATACAAATATTCAATCCAATGAGTGCTATCAAACAAATCCATGCTATGCTGGGAAAGAGAAACTACGACTATGATCACTAATGATAAGTTCACAGGCCTTGGCAAGTCAAGAGTGTAGAACCTTCAGCTCCACTAAGTAAAAGATGTGAGTATATGTATATATTTGAGCCCATATGTATAATTTTCACCCGTGTGAATCAGAGAAAATCCAAAATAATTTCAAACTTGTGCACCCAGTTCTTGTTTATTAAAGCCATTATAGATGTATGCTGTACAAACATTCATTCAATTAATTCAATTTAATTTATATAGCACCAAATCACAACAAACTGCTGTCTCAAGGCACATCCACTCATCATGCCCATGATGAGTGGATGTCCAGATTAAACATTTAATACACAAAACAAATGGACAAACTTGAGTGTGCATCTTCTAAATCTCACTCGAAAATACTCTTTAGCCTCAGTGCAATCAGGTTAAAGAACTTCCACAATTCTGCTCCAATAACAATCAGAAAAACAGATTTCACATGAAAACAGCTCACGCGCACTAACCTGACAGAGGAACATGAACGTGCCTTTGTCTTCCTGTAGGATGCGTATGATGCTGCTTACAGGGTCCAGTTTGACAGGCTTTGTCCCAAACAGCAGGTTTCTGTCCAGCTTCCCCTTCCTCTCTTCTGTCCAAACATCAATCTCCAGCTGGTTGTAGGCAAACGTGCACTTCTCTCCATACTTACACACACCCAATTCCCCGGACTTCAGCAATTCTGGGCATACAAGAAAACATCTCATTCACATAAACAGCACAAGTTTATTACCTTCCTTCTTTCACTGTGCAGAAATTTTAATTCCACCAGTCACTAATAGGCATGCATTACTACACTTCAAGATTCATGTTTAATCCACAAAATCTGAGCAATTTTCCCAAAAATGTATCAAGTTTTTTAATGGATATAAAAAAATACTTCCAGTATAATAAAGCTACAATAATAAACTGACAAACGATTTGACAACTATTTTGATAATCTAACAATCATTTTAGTGATTTTTAAAGTAAAACTATCAAATATTTGGCGTTTGTCTCAAATGAGAAGATTTCATTTTGGACTGTTGCTCAGATGGCCGAAGCTGCCACCGAGGTTTGAGGGAAATTACACCGCTGCACACAAGCCTTGAGCCACCGTTCATTCCTTCTTATTATGCTTCCAAGAAGCCAGCTCTGCCTGGCTTCTTGGAAGCTCCTAACTCAAGGGATGAATCAGTGTTGTTTCTATACATAACAGACAAGTTAGCAAAGGACCCATTTTAAATTGTCACAAAAATCATTTGTTCACATTTCCTTAGTTGCATCTATGGAAAATTCCAAAGATAGCACAGTTTGCAAGCAAAAAATTCTAATTTTGCACCAACAAGATGATTCTCAAAGAACTATTAGCTGAAAACTTGGCATCTCTCAGCATGGCGCACAGTGTGTCCTTTGAAAAAGAAAAAAAAAAAAGTTGAGGAAACTGGACAAGTGGAGGACAAAAGAAAACTATCTACAGCAGACGAACAGAATCTGCAAGTCATGTCCTTAAGAAACTGGAACAAATCCAGCAAAGAGCTGACACAGGACCTGAGAGAGGCACCTGGACTTTCAGGTGATTCATCTACTGTTCACTGAAGCCTCATCAGAAATGGTGTCAGTGGAAGGGCGGCTGTCAAGAAGCCATTCTTCAGGAAGGGAAACAGGGAGAAAAGGCTGAGGTATGCTACATTACACAAGAACTGGACTGAAAATCAGTGGCAACAGGTCGATGAAGTGATGAATCTGAATTTGGTTCAAATCATCGTCAGTATGTACAGAGGAGGTCAGGAGAGAGGCACAACAGTGAGTGGCTACAGCCATCTGTAAAGCACGGTGGAGGCTCTGTCATGGTTTTGGGCTGCATTTCAGCCAGTGCTGTTGGAGATCTTATTAAAATTTATAGAGTTACAAACACAGAAAAGTACCATCAGATTTTGATCCACCGTGCACTACTATCTGAAAGAGTGATTGGCAGCAGCTTCATTTTTCAGCATGACAATGATCCCAAACACACTGCCAATGCAGTAAAAGCATACCTGGATAGAAAAACACACAATGGAACACTATGAGTCACGGATTGGCCTCCCCAGACCCCGGAACCTCAACATTATTGAAGCATTTGGGATCACGTTGACAGAGAACAGAACAAAAGGCAGAAACATCCAAAGAAGAGCTCTGAATGTCCTTCAAGAAGCCTGGAGAACTATTCCTGAAGACTACTGAAAGAAATGAGAAGAAAGCCGCCTCAGAGAGTTCAGGCTGTGCTGAAGAATCAAGGTGGTCACACCAAATATTGAATCTGAAAAAAATTTCAGCCTGTATATAAAAACACTTGATACAATACCTAGTTTAGAAAAAATATTTGTTTTAATTAATTTTTTAAATATATCTGAAATCAGAAAGGAAATTAAACTGGGAACCAGAAAGTAGCACAGCGGTTGTTTTTTGTTGATAATCAGGGAACAATTTTTAAATGTACGACTGTCACAATTTTCAGACTTTACCACTAAAAACGTATTTACCTGCAATACTGACCAAATAACTATGACAAACAGAAAGGATTTGGGATCTTGATCTTGAGACCATTACCTCTGCAAAGTACAAATCGCCCACCGAAGGACCTCAAGATTGGCAGCTGTCGCACTCTGGTCCACTCCGAGGGAGGCTCAGCTTTCCGTCTACACAGCAGAATGTCTCTCTTACAGTTATGGGCCAGGTCTGGCTTGTGAACATAAGTATATATCCCTATACCTGGGAAGGAATTAGTGCACAAATATACAACACACATTTAGAAACTGGAGGAAAAACAAGTTCTTTGCTTTAGGACGCTCATGAAACCACAGAGCAGAAGGGCGTTAAACTTCCTGGAGTGTAAAACCAACACCAGCAGATAAGCAGCAGGAACATTTTGATTTCTTTCTACCAACTCCAACCATACCTTCTCGAGGGTAGCAAGCAGAGCAGGCCTGCAGGAACTCATGGGTGGAGGACAAGGGGTTATAGACTGCAGCCAGCCCTTGGTTTTCCTTCTCCTTCATTTCCAAGGTAAGAATAAGATATCAGTTAATGCTAAAGAAAACTATAATGAAAGAGCAAGTAACACAAGCCTGGTTATCAGTCTTACTTTGTAGTGATTTTTTGCAGATCGCATTACCGGAGCTGCAGCACTATGAGAGGCTGAAAAGCAAGAAGAGAACATAAATTATGAACTGTAGTGAGGTACACGGGCTGAAACATCAACATCAGACACTAGAGGGGAACCTTTATCAAAAATGATTGAAATTTGAAGCAGGTTAGTGATATACTTCATTAGGTATACCTACTCAACTGCTCGCTGATGCAAATATTTAATCAGCTAATCATATGGCAGCATCTTGATGCATTTAGGCTTGCAGACATGATCAGCTCTCTGGGTGAAAATGCCTTGAGGTCAGAGGTGAATGGCCAGACTGCGTCAAGCTTATAGGAAGGCTACAGTAACTCGTTACAACCAAAATATGCAGCAGAGCATCTCTGAACGCGCAGCAGGTCAAACCTTGAAGCAGAGGCGTTACAGCAGCGGAAGAGCACACTGGGTGCCTCTCCTATCAGCTAAAAACAAGAATCTGAGCCAGTGAGCCTGCACGATGTTCTCGAGCCATCACATTCACAAGATTTTCCAAAAACTTGACCCGTGACCTTTAGCTTCAAATCAAGCTCGCCGAGATTCAAACTCGTCTGAGATTTTTAGCAGACGCATCCACGGTGTGAATTTGAACATCCTCGGTCACATTGTTCGAGTTATGGCCAATGTTAACGTTTTGTGGAACAGACGCCGACGCCAAGACTATGACAATAGCTCGAATCTTTCTTCAAAACAACCGAACTAAAAATTACTCAGCTGTTTTAAAGTTTTTCAACCCTTCTACACATCTTTAAATGAGCACAGAGTTTTCACACAAATGCATATTAGTTGATGTTTGAGGAGGAAATCAGTGCATCTCTAATAATAAGTCACAAATAAATCACAGTCACCTGTTGAGTTGAAATCAGAGAGCGAGTCCAGGCCAACTCCCCCAACTGAGAATGCTGGCGAAGCTACCCTAACACCATCCACTGAGGAAAATGAGTCCAAGGAATCAAGAGAGTCAAGCCGGTCCGTGTTTTTAGTCCTAATTTTAGAGACATGACCACCCTGACTGCTTGGATCAGAGAGTGTCTCTGAGGGATCTAGTTCATCTAGCAGTTCATCAAGGGACTTTTCCCCTGCATCCAGTTCTGTTTTGGCCTCAATAACTTCTTCAGCAGCAGCGGCCCTTGGCGTCTTAGCCAAGACATCATCGAGGGAATCAAGACCATCCAGAGCATCCAGCTCCGTGGAGGTCAGTAGTAAGTTTGAAGCATCTGCACCACCTCCATTTCCAGAGGTTGAGAGGTCATCTAGGATATCCAGTGTAGAAGCTGAGGTGCCGAGCCTACCACCAGAAAAGCAGTCCAGGGAGTTGAGTTGGTTGATGGCCGAGTTGAAAAAGGCTGGGGGTAGCTGGGGTGTTGGGGCTGGCAGGACAGATGGGACTGTTTGTGTGAAAGTGGAGGTCCTACTGGGCACTGAGAACACTGCCTGTCAATAAAGAAGGCAAGATGTAAAAACCATAAGCAAAACCTCACAGTGCCTCAATTAGATCATTAGATTAGAGAGTTGGAATGGATACTGGCTGATAGAGCTGGAGAGTAAGTAATCAGACAATATACAGGAATACAAAAGTGCATTGATGGTAAATAACCCATACTTAAAGCTGCATTAATCAATATTTTTGCATAAGTAGTTGACCAAATGTAATGTGAAAACGGTGGCAGATATATGACATTTTTCTTCTTAAAAATCTCACTCAGGCTCTAATCTTAGCGCTCCACCCTCGGATACAAATATGGTAACGTCTGGCTCCATAACACCAACATGGCAGCGGCCAAACGCTAACACTGGGGCTGACATCAAGCTGGCGACATCCAACTTTTACATACAGTCTATGTTGTTGTTTAAGATTTTGAAAGCAGTGACAGGGTAATTTTACACTGTACTACTGCTACTTCAAATAAAGGATCTATACATTTCTTCCATCAGTATGTAAAGTATTTATTCATAACAAAATGATTCTGTTATTCTTTGTGTAATACTATCTTTTTTCTTTAGGTTGTGGGGCACCGCACAACACCGAAGAAAAGAAACACCCATACAGTGCTATCAAAAAAGTGTATTTCTAATCTGGTTACCCTGATTGGACTCTTGGTCCTTCTTTCACCACCCTATTTAAAAAAATTTTTTTTGAAACATCCCTGCTTTAAAGTTGGAGTCTTCCTAAATACTGGATATTAGAATGTTTCATTCAGACATCATTGATGACGCAACACCATCATGTAATAACATGTAATAACAACTTTGCCTTAAAAGAGATAATGATAATGATGATTTAAAACCAACGTGCTCCTTTCAAATCACTGAATTTCATTCAAATGAAACCTTTGGGCACTTGGACTTTAAAAGTATATTACTGTAATATGTTACAGACATTTCCAGACTCCACAGCAAACAAAAACCTACCGGTCCAGACTTTACCTCAGTTGTGTCCGGCTCAGTGGAAACACAGTCCAGCAGACTGTCAATGTCATCTCCCATCAGCTCGGAGTCCTCGATAGTGTCCGCCTTTTCAGGTGCTGCAGAGTTAGCAGGTGTGCTGCAGCCGGTAGGTGAGGAAGGAAAGGAGGACAGAGGCATGCTGGGGAAGCTGACTAAAGAGAAGCAGGAGACAATTTACTTGGACCACCCTTTATCAAGAACAGACAGAGGCGGATGCATAAATGTTGCCTATATTGTTAATAGCGTCAAAATTCCTCACCTGGTGTAATGCCATTATTATTTTGTGCGTTACCAGCAGACATCTGGAGGGAAGGAGGTCAGTAAATCATTGTCAGATGAAGGATGAAGGTATGCAGTGTCTTTTTTTATATATATACTTTTTTTTTTTTTGAATGGGTGGTGATGAAGCCACCATCTCATGATACAGTATCTTCCTGAGAAGAAAACATGGCACTCTGGATATAAGACACAAAATAAGGTGAGGCCCAGATAAGCACAAATCTGCACCATGTCTGCATGACTGTGTGCACCATGAGCTGCTGCAAATCTAGCAACCATCAGAGACCTTGTGATATAAACAGCTACACTCCTCAAAAACATCAGAATTCAAGTTTACTCACACTGTGATAATTATTGCTCACATGTGGACTGTGTCCTATCTGACTATGACAACAAGGAAGACTGATAAAGTCCTAAAATCTACAATGAACCCAATCTAAACATTTACTCACCTTTGCGCTGACATAAGGTTTTCGAATCTTCAGTCCCAGATGGATGGCCAGTTCCTGTGCGAGCTCATTCACCTGCTTGTCCTGCCAAGAGTTAAATGGATGAATTCACTGAAATGCTACAAGCTACAAGTTCACATGTGCTATAACACAACCATGAGACTGAACCACAGACGAGTTTCCCTCATCTTGTTAAAAGTATTCATGGAACCAGTTCTGAAGAGAGACGTGTTCCTCCAACCGGATATCGTCCTTTTAAAAAAATTAATTAATACGAAAGACATTCAAAGCTTGTTCTGTTCTCTGTCAACATGATCCCACACTGCTTCAATAATGTTGAGGTCCGAGGTATGCTTTTACTGCATTGGCAGTGTGTTTGGGATCGTTGTCATGATGAAAAATATAAATGTTCCCAGTCAGAAGTTTTCCAGATGATACAACATGGTGGCACAAAATCTGACAGCACTTTCCTGCGTTCATAAGATCTCCAAGACCACTGTCTGAAATGCAGCCCCAAATCATGGCAGAGCCTCCACTGTGTTTATAGATGGCTATAGATGCTCTCTGTTGTACCCCTCTTCTGACCTCCTCTGTACATATTGACAAGAATTTAAACAACCATCTATTTTCCTCCACTTATCCAATTCAGGGTCACCGGGAAGCTGTCGTGGCGTGAGAAGTGGGTTACGCCCTGGACAGTTCGCCAATCTGTTGCAAGGCTAATACAGAGATACACACAACCATTCAGGCTCACATTCACACCTACACAAACAATGCTAGAATTACCAATTAACCTAACCAACACGGGAGGAAGCCAGAGAACTTGAAGAGAACCCACACAGACATGGGGAGAACATGCAAACTGCACACAGAAAGGACCCCAAGCTGGAGGTCAGTGTTGCATTTACCCAAAAGATTTATAGTCGAACCTTGATGACAACATTTTTAAGACCTAAAAGCATAAACTCTCCCATTTCTATCCTTCTGTTACCTGAGGATTAATGAGCAGATAGCTGGCGGTGCAGTCGTAAGCCTCCTTATGCTTTCCGAGCTCCTTCAAACAAAGTACCTTCCTGTACAGCGCTCTGCGGCTGTCCTTGCACACTTCCAGAGCACTGTTGCAGTCCCGCACACCTTGTTCATACTCCCCCTGCAGAAAACATGAGAAAAATAAACCAAAGAGAGAGTGTAAAGTAAGTATTCAATATTCAGTTAAGACAGACACGAATCAGTGGCTGGTTCATTTTAATCCTCTACTTCATTTTCCCATCTAGCTTTAGATAAGACTCTACAAGGCAGAAAGTTCACTCTCTTAAATCACAATGATTTAAACTCACTGTTGCGTCTGAGGAGTGCTATGAAGGCTATCCGCTGTGTGGCCTTGAATGCTGATAAACACATCTAAATGACTTAGTGCTGTTAGGAGCACTAAATCAGAACAGAATAGTTTTTAGAAGTGGCTTCATATATCATCTGTGAGCAGTGGCAAGTTTGGGATAGCCTCAGTTTTTTTAGAATGGCAATTCCAAGTTATGTGCTGCAGGAGTAAGTGTGGACAACACTCACGTCACCATTGGATCGCTACTTTTTCTTCCTAATACCCTCTAAGCATTATTTAATAAGATGTCCCATTTCCAGTGATGCACACTGGAAATCATGTCAAGCACTTGATTTTGGCTTCTTTTTTTTTTCCCAAACACGGGAACAATTTTTACAAAAGCAGACATCACTTGATTTATTATTATTATTCACACAAACATGGATTTGCTAATATCTGTGTTGACTCTTGGTCAACACTGGGCTTGGCTGGATGACGTGTGTGTAACAGACCTCTGGACACAGTGGCAAATTCAGCCAGGACAGCCTGAAACCGACTGGGTATGGTAGTTACTGCATTTTTGCTAGTTTGCCTGCATTCCACTGCATGCACAGTTGTTGGCCTTGCAGTGTAGTGTGTTGCTTTGAGTTAGAGGACACACAGATCCACACCAAGTCACATATGCACAAAATTTCCATAACTTCCATAACACCACAGCAAGCGTACACAGCCATGCAAGCCTCTCTGTGGAGCTGTTAGTAGCTTTGTTGTTTGTCTGGTTAAAGGCTCAGGTGGTGGAGATACAGAGCTAAGCAGAGCAATGAAGCAGGTTCACATGACGACATCTCTAATTAAAAACATTTTTGAATATTACTGTTTGGTTTCTTTACCCAGTATAACACAGTATGTATGTTAGCTGCCCAACAATAGTACTGAAAGTTTGGTAGTGACAGACCTCCATGTTCACGGTGCCTCTGTAAAATATTCTTACTGACTCCGGGCTCTTTTTGTTCAATATGAATGAGGCTATTAACTTATCTTTAATCATGAAAAAAATAGATATACATTGGAATAGATATAAAAATTTATGCATGCATTTTGATCGGATCATAGTGTAGTGTTTAACACATCCACCTAACATGTGAAAAACCACCAGTTCAAAAACAGACGCAGACACAAACCCAATTAAATGCTAATCAGATCCATCTGCTGTGGTGATTACTCGTGAACAAGGGAGCGATTCAAGGCAATCCAGCCTCCAGCAAGCAGCGCATTTGAGTCTAGCCCAAAGTGGAGGACGAGCCGTGCTGGTAAACATTAATGGAGTGCATGTTCAAAAATATTTCCATCTGGTTTTTAAAAATAGAAACCCGACCATTATCAACTAACAACTGGCATGTTAATAGATATTAAAATCTCAAGTTCAATCAACAATCATTTCAGGTTGATCCACTTTTGTGTGGCCCGTGCACATGTCAGGTTAGGGTGTGGAGGCATTTGTCACAAGAATTTCTTACGAAGCGTCTTTCTGAGGTGTGCAAACAAAACAGAAAAAAAAAACATTCCCTACATAGCAAATGTTTATTTCATAAACATATTGCATCCGTTGTTATACTAGAACTTAATCATGACAGTTTTTTTCCTCTTGAGGAGAAAATTACAAGACAGATCTCGTAGCGTGAGACAAACAACATATTTTTCCTGTTTCTTTTCTACATGCAGAAAGCTGCACAGACACACGTTATCTCACCATGCTGTGGTAGGCAGCAGCCCGGTTGGCATACAGGCTCTCGAGCAAAACTTCGGAGATCGTGATCTCCTCGGCTTCAGCGTAGGATGAGACGTTCAAGCCTTCGCTGAATTCTCTGACAGCCTGCTCCCACTGACCGTCTCGGAAGAAGGCGTTGCCCTCATCGAGCAGGTTGCACACTAACTGGGTCAGGAAGTCCTGAGAGGAGAAAAGAAAGAAACAAGATGCTTTTTTTTTTTAAAACCTGTGCAAACCAACGTTCCTGTTCTGTACAATGCCATTACCAAACTTAAGTTATATTATGGATTGTATATTTTTAAGGTCTACCTTAATACTCACATGCTCATGGTCCATAATTGGTTGGCCAAAGAGTTTTAAAAGTTTTGCCTCTGTACACCAGCACAGTGGATTTTAAATCAAGCATCAAGATGCGACTGAAGTGCAGATTTGCAGCTTTAATTCAGGACGTTTGACAAAAGTGTTGCACTGACTGTTTAGGAATTACAGCCATTTGTACACACGGTCCCCCATTATCAGAGGATCAAACTTAATTGGACAAACTAACAGACTTTCAGATATAAAGAATGGCTTTTCACATCAATGAAAATGCTTTGCAGTCAGTGTGAACTAGAACCTACGGACATCACCAGATGCTGTTTCCTCCAGGACTTTACTGCCGCTTCAGTTGCTGCTTGTTTGTGGTTCTCTGTCTCTTTCTCTCCTTCTCCACACTTTTCTCTTCCCATCATTCTGGTAAAAGTTCATCTTGGTTTCATTTGTCCAAATTTTTTTCAGACCTGTGCTGACTCTTTTAGATGTGTTCTGCCAAAGTCTAATCTGACCTTCCTGTTCTTTAGTTGTCGTAAACTCTGTATTTGCATTCACGAAGGCGTCTCTTGATTGTAGACCTTGACAGTGATATGCCAGCCTCCTCGTCATCACGCACTTTAGTTGTCTTCTGTGGTCTTTCAGGCCTTTTAATGTTACTGAGCTTGTACATGCAATTGGCTGTTGTACAAGTTTCACTGAACAATCCTCACCTGGCTGTGAAACTGCTTGTCAGTCAATTGATTATTTTTGAGCCTCTGAAAATGGGGGACGGAGTATAAAAATGGCTGTAATTCCTAAACAGTTAATGCAACACTTTTGTTAAACCCCCTGGATTGAAAGTGAAAGTCTGAACTTCAGTCACATCTGGATTGTCTCATTTCAAATAAGCTGTCTACTTTTCAGAGTTCTGGAGTCACTGCTCAAAATGATCAGTCAGGATTCAAGAGCCATTTTAAAGTGAGTAATGCACTCTGTACAAGGTGTCCAAAGCAGTCCAGCTCAGCCCAAACACAGATTACTTATTATTATGAAATATTCAATCATTTAAATTCATTTGAGTTTTTATAACTTTATAACACGAAAAGCTAAGTCCACCCTTACTGCTTCCATAGGAATTAGACAGGTAAATAGCAGCCAGGTGCTGCAAATCAAATATACTTGTGAGCAGACGTTTTGGCAGTTTGCAGGTCTGGAGCATTCAGGTGTGTGTTAACACAATGCCAGGGAGGAAAGACATCAGCAATGATCTCAGAGAAGCCACTGTTGCTGCCCGTCAGTCTGGGACGGGTTATAAGGCCACTGCCAAAGAGTCTGAAGTCCATTATTCTACAGTGAGAAAGATTAGTCGGAAGTGGAAAACATCTAAGACAGTTGTCAGTGTTCCCAGGAGACATCCCACCAAATCCACCCCAAGGTCAGACCATGTGATGCTCAGAGAAACTGCAAAAGACTCAGAGCTGAATCTCAGACTCTACAGGCCTCAGTTAGCATGTTAAATGTTAAAGTTCATCACAGTACAGTTAGGAAAAAGGTTGAACAAGTACGGCTTGTTTGTTTCCACAAGAAAGCTTCTCTCTAAAAAGATCATTTTAGCACAGCTTAGGTTTGCAAAGTTGCTTCTGAACAAACCAGAAGACTTCTGGAACAATGTCCTCTGAACAGAGGAGATCAAAGTGCAGATGTTTGGCCAGAATGCACAGCACCACGTTTGGAGAAAACCAAACACAGCACATCAGCACAAACACCTCACACCAACTGTCTGCACGGTGGTGGAGGGGTGATGATTTGGGCTTGTTTTGCAGCCACCGGACCCAAGCACATTGCAGTCATTGAGTCAACCATGAACTCCTCTGTATACCAAAGTACTCTAGAGTCAAATATGAGGCCATGTGTCTGACAGCTAAAGCTTGGCCCAAATTGGGCCATGCAGCAGGACAATGATGTCAAACACAGTAGCAAATCTACAACAGAATGACTGGAAAAGAAAAAACAAACAAAAAAACAAACAAAAAAACAGATATGTGTCCTGTATGACACGTAACAGAGACAAAGGTGCCCTGTTTAACTGCAGGTAGGAGTTTAGCAGAAAATCATACATGACGGGTAAAGCTCCTCTGTTCTCACCATGAGTTTTGTGCTGTTAGGAGAGGCAGAAGAGGGTGAGCAATGGGGTAAGGTTATGAAGAGTGAAACAAGGTATCCAGTGCTCGATTTTATATCCAGCAATGAATGAAAAGAAAGAAGGTAACAAATAAGAGAGTGATCCACACTGAAACAGGCACAAGACATAACAGCTTTAACAGTTAGTACCTGATAGCCATCGGGTTCAGGGTACGCCAGGGATGACCTAGAGCAGAAGAACTTGTTTTTAAAAAAAAAGTACCGATACAGCTATGTTATAAAGCACTCAGGGACAGTTTCACTTTCACTCTGGGTGCACGTAGGTTCAAATTAAAATCCTCTTACTGTATGAATGCCAGAGCTTTGTTTATCTCCTCCTTGCGTTTCTCGCGGGCAGGGTCCATGCTTGTTCACTGGAGGGGAGACGCACAGACCAGAAGAAGAAGGGATCAGAAGAAGGAAATACTAACTTCTCTGATAGCGGCTGTGAAAAGCAGCTATTCTCTGATACACCCACTTCCTGCAAAAGCACAGAGAAAGAACTACAACCTCAAAACCTACGCCCACTCGGGGTGGCATTCATCCTCATTCACTGTTTATTATTTGCACAAACATCCAGCATGCGAGGCCGTGTGTGAGTGTGTGTGAGGTCAGACTGGGCCAACTTCAGGCACACCTACCAGATGAAGAAGCGAGGAAGTTCATTGAGCCGAAGCAAAGTTAAACGCGCCTCATGCTGGTTCCGGGAAGAGAGAAGACGGAAGAGCTTCGGCTGGAGAAAAGCCCCGTGGAGCTTTCGTTTCTGACGGTCCGACAGTTCACACTCCCCGGGTAAGTTTCGATTTTCTGCAGCCCGACCACAGGCAGACAGCTGCAGACCTCCTCCCCGTCACAGACTGCAGTCACGTGACCAACAGGCGCCTGTGCGTCACAGCCGCGCGGCCAACCAGCACGCTGACGTCGTTGCGAGGGGAAACCAAAGACGTTTTGTGCCGTCTGGCTGTTTCTTAAAATTTCCATCATCACCAACTTCTCTGTCAAAAGCCGATATAACCTTTGGTTTAATCCTAGGAAACAACAAAGAAGAAATCTGTGTCAATGTCATTTTATGTTTGGCCAAATTCTTCATACACAAAAACAGAATACAAAAGTGTCCCCCCGTTTTCAATTTTTTTTATCAACGAATTTGAATTATATAAGAAGTCATTAAAGCTTATAAAATCCCCTAAAAGCCAAAAATTGTACTCTTTTATGAATGATGCTTACAATGATCCATTGAGTTAACTACATTCTGGTTACCCCTTGCCTTTTTTTTTCTTCTCCCCCTTTGGCTTTATCTCAGAGTGTATGCTTTTGTTTCTTTCTGTTCTATGGTTGTTTGTTACTTGTTACTTTTGCAGACAGGTTCTATTTCAAGTTGTGTAAGATCTTAATTGATAATTCAGCTACACTTGTTTCTTAATTTGTTAATGAATATGACTGTCTAATAAAGTGAAAAAAAAAAGCCGTCTTGCTGTTTCCTCTCAAAACTTTATTTAGGATGCAGTCACGGAACAACAGATACACGATTTATCAGGTTTTTATAGACAACAATGGAAATTGCAGTACTATACCGTGTTTCCATGTATGTTTGAATGTTTCAATAAATTGCTGCACCTTTTTCCCATTTTCCTGACAAAATACTTTTAAAAACGAGTGATTCAGTATTTTATGTTATCAGTCTTGGTTTCTTTTGACAGCAGCACTCGTAGGTCATGTGATGATTCCAAAGGACTGAAGTCAAACCTCTGCTAAACAAATCCCCTCAGGTATTTGAAGAACAGATGTAAATGTATAAACACTCAAAAATGGACATCTAAAAAAAAAAATGCAATCCAAAATTGACTGAACTATTGAATTATGGAAAACATTCATGTTTATATCCATTTTAGTAAACGTCTTTGTCTCCTATTTATTTTTTTTGTCACATAACAATTGTTGCTGTATTTCCACCTATATTGTTATTTAATGTACAAAACACTGTAGTGAATAAATAGAAATAATGAAATGAGGGCGACTATAGAATAGTTTTATATTGGTAAAATGTTAAGATAAAGCCTGCATAAACATGTCAAAGACCCACCAGCTGAGTTATGCCATTTGTTTACTCTTCTTCACCCCCACGCACATCTGTAACATATTAGAAAGAGGCCCACCAGTAAATTGCTTTATGGCACCATCAAGTGTCTGAAAATACATGTTCAGTCCTTGGAAGAAAAAACATGTACTTTGAACTCCTGATTCTATGTGATTACTGACTGACAGAGGATGCATGCAGGCACAAGGGTTCACAACTCAGACTGTAAGTTTACAATCATGAAGGACTGTCTCAGGTTAAACATTCTGGTGATCATAAAGACTTTTTCTTTGAGGGACCAGAGTTTAGAGTGCCCAACTGCAGTGACTTTGTTTTACTGATAAGGATGTAAAGTTTAAATAAAGCTACATTTCTATTGCTATTGCTAAAAAAAAAACAAAAAAACATATTAGTCCTATAACAATGTAAATGAAAATCAGTGACGAAGTGAGGGCAAATGTGAAGAGGATGAAGAGTGGAAAGTCAGTCCCTCCTGATGACATTCCTGTGGAGGTATGGAGATGTCAAAGAGAGAGGGCAGTGGGCTTGTTTAATCCTGGAGAGTGAGAGGATGACTGAGGGATGGAGAAAAAGTGTAGTGTTACAGATTTTTAAGAACAAGAGCTGTATTAACAATAGAGGGATAAAGCTGAAGATAAGGGAAAGAGTTGCTGAAGCTAGGCCAGGAAGAGAGGTGATGATCAGAGAGCAGCAGTATGGCTTCATGCTGAGAAAGAGCACTCCTCCGATGTTTGCTTTGAGAGTAGAGAAGTACAGAGAAGGTCAGAAGGAGCTGCACTGTGTCTTTGTGGATCCAGAGAAAGCATATGATAGGGTGCCAAGAGAGGAACTGTGATACTGCATGAGGAAGTCAGGAGTAGCAGAGAATTATGTGAGGGTGGAGCGGCAAGGAGCCGAAGTAGTGAAGTTGGACGAGTTTAAATACCTGGGGTCAACCATCCAAAGAAAAGGACAGTGCACAAGAGAGGTGAAGAAGAGAGTGCAGGCAGGGTGGAGTGGGTGGAGACAAGTGTCAGAGGGGATTTGTGTCAGAAGGAGAGCACCAGGAGTGAAAGGGAAAATTTACAAGATGGCAGTGAGACCTGCTATGGTGTATGGTTGGGAGATGGTGGTGCAGACAAAAAAGACAAGCTGGAGGTGGCAGAGATGAAGATGCTCAGAATGGACAGGATTAGAAATGATTACATCAGAGGGACAGCTCAGGTTGAGCAGTTTGGAGACAAAGTTAGAGAGGCAAAACTGAGATGGTTCGGATATGTGCAGAGGAGGGAGAGTGAATATTATTGGACAAAGGATGCTGAAGATGGAGCTACCAGGCTGGAGGAAAAGAGGAAGACCACAGAGAAGATTCATGGATGTAGTGAAGGAGGACATGCAGAGGGAAGAAGATCTCAATAACGCTGCAACAGGTTCATATTTCTCATGATAAATATGAACTGATCAGAATACAGTAAAAGGAGACATATTGACATATGACAAATATTTATTATAACTGTTTGAAAAGCTGGCATGAGAAAATATTTGAATGATTAATGGATTATTGACATCTCAGGAATGAAAATGAAATTTGATCTTACTGATTAACGGATTTATTTAAATTATTCCAATTTTGAAGACAGACTACTTTGATTAGAGTCGAGGATGTTCCATACCAGTTGGTGGCGGTAATGCACCATTTTGCTGTTTGCCAACCACCATTAAAACTCACAAAGAAGCAGAATAGGCGCAAGTACAGCAAGGGAGTGTTTCATTGGACTGGATTCAAGCGGCACGGCAGTGTTGTGGTAATGACAGTATTCATCTATATAAAGAGTAGACTAGCGTTTAGCTAAAACTCAGGGTAAAGTGTCTAAAATATCTAATTTAACCCGGGTGCTGGGACTAACCTGGGTGCAGGCGGACTGAAAGGTTTGCAATGTATAACCGAGCTATAACCACGCTGTGGCTCACCGTGAACGTACCTTTGCTAGCGAGTTCATGTTTCCAGTTGATAATCACATAAAAAGTTAGATAATTTTAGCGTAAAAATTAGATTATAAAATTCAAAAACGACCCTAGTGGCTCCACGGACACGAGCCTGTTAAGGTGCGCGCAGGTGTGTTAGCGTAACTGTAGCAATAGTTAGCTGATGCTAGGCGCCGGTTGCTTATTAGAGAAAATCTACCCCAAAACAACATTCAGTCTCGGGGAAGGTGAAGTCAACCTGTTGTCTCTGTCTATACGTCAGGCAAGCATGCAGAGTGTAGAAGTGATGTAGAAGACTTTAGAGGGTAGCGGTTGGTTCTGGAGCTTCAGTGTTTTTCAGACATAAATTCTGTTTTTGGGGTGGATTGTTCCCTCGGTACACGACCGCGTTCAGCGGTTTTTGTTCAGCGGTCAGGTGAAGCAGTTTTTCCAGAAAAAATATAATCAAACCCGTGCTCTTTAGAGCAGGTTGTTCACGTGCAGCTGGTAATTTGGTTTAAAGTTTAAATGTTTTTGTTTTGCTTCTTTGAGCATCTGTTATTGGACAGAGGTGCCAGACACCAGAGGTTGTTATGGAAAAAAAATTAAGTGATGATTTTGGTCCTCAGGTGCCAGGATGGCGACAGACATTGTTGCGCAGTTGGCTGACTCTCTGGCCAAAACTGGAGTGGAGGATGGAGAGCTCAGTTACAAAGGTCAGGGAAGAAAGTTGGATAATGCCCAGTCAGGTGAGTGTCACTTAATTACTTAAGTCGCTGCTTTAATGATTTTTCTTTCTCATCTGTTTACCTTTTTAAAATGTGATCAGTTAATGTTGTTATAACCACCCCACCTGACTCTGTGCAGTGGAGGAGATGGTGAAGGAGATCCAGGACTTTGAAGGTTTAAAGGCACTGAGGTTGGAAGGAAACACTGTAGGTGTAGAGGCAGCGCAGGCCATCGCTAAGGCTCTGGAGACAAAGAGTGCATTTCAGGTGAGACGGTTTACTCTGTTCATCATCTCTGTAACCATGCAACAGGTTCATTTTACTCCACGATAAATATGAACTTATTGGGGTGCAGTAAAAATAGCTTTTATAAGTTCAGGGGTATGTCATCACATTGCTTTATCATGACAAATATTTTAGGCATGAAGAGCTGGAATGGGAAAATGTTTTGCACTTTTAGTGATTAATAGAGTATAGGGCTGCAACGATTCACCGAGTAACTCAAATAACTTGATTACAAAAAGTCCTTGAGGCAAGTTCTTACCTTTTGATGCTTCATTTACTCCATGTAAGCGTGAGCATTTCTCCCGTATTTGTGACTAAAATAAATCTGCAATAGAAATGTATTTAGGAGCCACTCGTGTGAATACAAAGTATTACAACCTGAAGCCCATGCAGCACCCAGTTTTCTCCACAAAAAGACTGACGAGAGCAGCAGTGAAGATGATGCTGTCATCGTTTAATGTGGAGTCTGTCTGCGGAGACGGAGTCATTACAGAGACAGGTGGAGGGAAATAAAACGTTTTTCTAGCCTCCAAAAAAAGCAACGTTTGTCGCTGTAATCTCCATTAAACCTTTACTGGGAAAAAGCTGGAGGAATCTTCATCAAACCACCCGATCAACAAGCTCCAATGTGAAGAAAAGAGACCTTTGTAGCTGCTCCCATCCACCACCGTTTGATTTACACAGTCAAAATCTACAGTAAAGATACAGAAGTTACAATGGAATATGCAGATGAACTGTTAACTTAGTCTGACCATGTTAAGATGGCATTTTACCATGTTTAAATGAGGCAGCTGCTGATGGCCGCCGTCCTGTTTTATAGGGGAGCATGGGGGTGTAGGAGACCATGTTTATTTCGAGGCTTTAGAAACATTATTTAGCAGATTTAGGTTAATATAAGATATCAAAAAATTATATTAATTAAATTGTATTTATATTTAAAAACATAAAAATAAAAGCTTTTTTTTTGTAGGCCAGTAAAACTCTGTTGGGTTAGGTGCTGTTAGGCTGGACACTGAATTATTATTAACATCAATTAGGCCAAACCAAAAAAATGCCTTTGGTTATGGTCACCTGACCCAACCATGCTCAACCCCCCTGAGCTATAATATTTTTTGAAAGGTTTTGATATATATATTTTTATTTCTATCCCGTCTATTTATTCTACATGAGACTTTTGTTTTTTTCCACAACAAGCACGGCTCACCGTACTGCTGTTTGCCTCCTGCATACAAACCTCATATTTTTCATTGTTCCACTCAGAATTATAAATATTGAAAATTCATTTGCTGGTGAAGGCAGGCATAGAAAGCGTGTTGAAATGAAACGCGTTTTCTGATTGGTCGATCCTAGCCATTCGTGTGACGCATGAGGAAAAACACCCAAGCGAGGTAGCGACCAAAATGGCAGACCCACCGCTCACGCTCCGAGGAAAGCAAACGCCGCATCGGTTCGTTTTGCGCAAATGTAAACATGTCAGAGTTGAGATCCACAGGATTAAGCCAGTATCCACATCAAGGACACTGTTCTCTGTCATTGAAATGCTTCCCGGTCAGCCCTCTGGCAGCAGCAGGCAGAACAGAAGATAAGTTTAGGCATGCAAAAAAACAAACCCTACCCACTCTTTCTTCCAAAAAAAAAAATATTACTCTAAAATAAAATCTGATTCCTACCTAGTCACCTGTATTTTAAAATCTTTGTTACCCTAACCAAAGGTATGTCTTTTGTTTGGCCTTATTAAAATTAGTTGTTTTCATTGATTATTATCATTAATTATTAACAGCTACACCATCGCAGCACAAACTCAGCTCTGAGAATGCTTTGCTTGCTTTTTTTTATTGCAGTGTCTGTGTCTGTGAGCCTTTTAAAGGCTCACAGACACTCTCAATTATTCACTCCCACACATAAAACATGCAGACACACAAACACACCAAATTGACCTCATTCAGGAGCTAGAATACTGTCAGAACTCTTTCTCCTTTCCTACTAATGTCAGTCTTCCAAGAAGACAGAGTAAAGGCTATTTTATGCCTTTGTTTAGGTTGTATGTATGCCTTATTTTATGGGCAAAGTGTCCTTGGTGTACCCTTCTGCTCCCTCGTTCTCTCTCACGCTGTTTTAAAAAGTTTTCTTTACAAAAAAAAAAAAATTCTCACTTTAATTTTTTACATAAATACACCTAAAAGGTTTAGTTCTTTTGACAGATACTGTATCCAGTTAAACTATTAAAATGTGATAATTTCTAATATGTAAACCAATGAGCAGTTCACTTTAAAAGACCTGCCTTTTTTTCTTTTAAATATTTAATAAGACAAATGTATTTCTTATCCAATTACTTGATTAATCAATGGAAAAATCAATTACTAAAATAATTGATGGCTGCAGCCCTACTAGATTTAATGCTGTGCTGTGTGTGTTATCAAGCTAATCTTGTGTCGCCCACTGACTCTGTTCATGGCTCCTCTGTCTCTCTCTTCAGCGTTGTTACTGGAGTGACATGTTCACAGGTCGCCTGCGCTCCGAGATCCCGCCTGCCCTGGTAATGCGTTACTATCCATGTCGTCACGTTTAGGCTTCCAGTCAAGCTCAGGGTTTGTTGTTGTGCTTCACCTCCAGGCTTACCCTCCAATTTTATTTTGTAGAATTCACTGGGTGATGCGCTGATGCTGGCGGGTGCCAGGCTGACTGTTTTAGACCTCAGCGACAATGCTTTTGGACCAGATGGGGTGAAGGGCATCGAGAACCTGCTAAAGAGCTCCACCTGTTACACATTGCAGGAGCTACGGCTCAACAACTGCGGCATGGGCATTGGAGGCGGCAAGGTAAGTCCGGAGATGAGACGTGTCCATGAATGTTCTTGGATAAGGTCGTCATTAAGAGCAAAACAAAGAAGGAAACCTGACGAGTGTATAAATGGATCGTAGATCACAATCACTGTTCTTGTTTTGTACTCCTCAGATTTTGGCTGCTTCATTGATCCACAACTATAAAAAATCCAGTGCAGAGGGAGCCTCCCTCAGCCTGAAGGTGTTTGTTGCAGGAAGAAACCGGCTGGAGAATGATGGAGCCACTGCCCTCGCTCAGGCCTTCAAGGTAAGGCGCCTTCAGCTCTGGGGGATTACAGCAGAGTCCGCTCTGAAGACTTGTTGCATTGACAGGCTACATTTTGAGTGCCACTTTTTATAATAAACTAATGAAATATATCCTTCTATCTGCCAGTTTATGCTGGCAGACATGCATAGTAGATCTTCAAAGCTGTAAGAATCTTTTATTGCACACAGCTGCCTTTTTCTGAGCAAAAACAGTATCTGTAAGCAGAGAAAGTGTACAACTAAAGTTTGTCTTCCTAGCTTATGGGCAGCCTGGAGGAGGTTCACATGCCCCAGAATGGCATCAACCACGCGGGGGTTACAGCTCTGGCCGATGCCATGCAGCACAATGCAGGACTTCGAATCCTCAACCTGAATGACAACACGTTCACTGAGAAGGGGGCTATCGCCATGGCTCAGGTACAGATATGTAAGCGAATAGTAGTTGCATATCCGGACAGTGGCATTTTTATTGTTGACTTTACGGTTTAAACAGAGTTTAAAGTATTTGAAAATGTGGATTTCGCAGGCCTGGAAAAAGAAATTCAGAGAGTCTTGAAAAAAGGCCTGAAGATTTGGTTCACTGACACCTGTACAAATGAGTTTGATTCATTTATAAGTCGCAGAGGGAAAAAAAATCTGAATCACCATGAGTTGTACTAGTCATTTTCACAGTCCGATAAGGGCCAGGCTGCTGCAGATAATGTCTTTTTCTTCACAGGCCTTGAAACACTTGCGCAGCATCCAGGTGATAAACTTTGGAGACTGTTTGGTACGGCCGGAAGGAGCCAAAGCTATTGCAGAGAGCGTGTCGGAGGGGCTGCCAATCCTCAAGGTGAGCTAATAAGTTGCTGTTTTCCTACCATCCTGACATTTCAGCAGCGTGCACGGTAACTGACGGTATTAGGGCTGCAACGATTCATCGAGCAACTCGAATAATTCCATTATTGAAAAAATCCACAACACAAATTTTTTTGCTTCCAAGCTTATTTTAATCCACATTTGTGAGCGAAAAGAGATCTGCAATAGAAACATATGTAGGACCAAAGATGTAAAAAAAAAAGTATTACAACATTAAACCTAAGCCCCCAGTTTTCCAACAAAAAGACTGATGATACAACAGCAGCGGCGGCAAAGAGGTCGCAGCCGTTACTGAGACGGTGAACGCAGGTAGAATGAATGCTTAAATCAGGCAGCTCTCTGAAGGCTGGTGAGACCCGTCCCCTTTTATATGGCAGTGATTTTTCCAACAAGAAGGAGTGAGTCTAAAGGGGGGCTTGGGGTGTATTGCTCATTAATAAGACGGAAGTATTTCTTATCCAATTAATCAATGGGAATACTTAATCACTAAAATAATCTGCAGCCCTACCAGGGAGATTTCATTACCATGTGACTCTAGTCTCACCTGAGTCTGATAAAAGATGGCTAGTTTTTGTGTGACATCTTTCTCCTCCCTGAATAAATGCTTTGTAATCTTCCACAGGAGCTCAATCTGTCCTTTGGTGAGATCACAGAGGATGCTGCTCTGGCTGTGGTGCAGGCAGTAAAAGACAAGGGCCAGCTGGAGAAACTGGACCTAAATGGTAAAAAAAAAAAAAAAAAATAGCAAAAATCCAACTCTGAGTTTTGGGATAGATGCGTAACTCATCTTGATATTTTTAGTTTCATGTTTCAGTAAGTTGTTAGTCTGTTTCAAATATGTATGTTGATATTTTCGCTGTATTTGGCTCCACGGCTCGTGTAAAATGATCCGTTTGGTTTTCAGGTAACTGCCTCGGGGAGGACGGCTGCAGAGCTTTGAAAGATGCCATGGAAGGCATGAACATGGGCGAGCTTCTTGGATCACTCAGGTAAATCACAGCTTCCTTTGCCTTGTCTTTTTAAGCTGCGTCCACACTGGAAGCAATTCATGGCAATGTGGCAACCAGAGATCGCAGAAAGTGAATAACATGTAGGGCAACTGCTGGCAACCCAAGGACCTGAGATGACCGTTGATTGACATATGACCTGGTAGTAAATACACCAGAGAGTTACCTAGACAACCGGAGCCTGAAACGTCTGCATGCGATCAGCTGTCAGAGTGAATTAATTCCACTGTGGACGCAGCTTTAGATAATGAAGTCCCTCTGCAAAGTCTTCACTGCTTCTTCTTCTTCTTCAGTGATGATGAGGGTGAGCCAGAAGATGATGATGACGATGAAGATGAGGACGAAGATGACGATGAAGAGGATGTGGATGAGGAGGAAATAGAGGAGGAAGAGGAAGAAGAGGAGGAAGAGGAAATCACTGGTAACAAGGTAAGACGTGTGTTCATAGCAATAGTTGTAATATGAGTTAACTCAAGTAAAAAGACAAAAACAGCATAAACAGAATCTATAATAATATATTTTTAAATTATATTTCCCATCACTATGAGGGGAAAAATATATATATACTAATTCAATGTGTGATATATAATATACTGGCTTTAGTCAATCCAAATAATGAATGAAAATGTTGAACATTTGTGGTTTGGGGTCTTTTCACTGACTTTCCTTTCTCTCGCCCCTCTCTCACAGTTTTCCACCCCACAGTCAGCACCTCGACCCCCAGACGTGTCCTCCTTCCTTAGCTTTCCCTCCCCTGACAAACTGCTTAAACTGGGAGCTACGAGAGCGTTGCTTATTGCACAACAGGTACCAAAGAAATCTCTTGTGCTGTGCAGTTTCAGCTTAGAACGCACCCTTAGTCTTATGCAAGGACCTACCAGTTCTTGAGTGTGTAAAACTTCCTTCTTCTGGGTCCAGGTGGATGTTTCAGATGCTACGAAAATAGCTGAAGCCTTCCTCAAGATTGCGTCTGTGTACAAGGAGGACAATAATGATGTTAAGAACGCAGTGTTGGAAAGTATTGGTAAGACGCTTTGTTGTGGTTGTTGAGTTGAAGCATGTTGCCCTTGCTTACTGATGCTGAAGTGTTGATTCTTTTTTTTTTTTTCTCTTCATATAGTACTTTGAGTATTACTTGTAAAGCATTCCGTGTTGTGCCTTTAAAAGGGGACCTCTGCTCATGTTCTGCTATTGCAGCAGTTTAAAATGATCCTTATTTATCTTATACTGAGCCATAGTGAAGCTCTGTCTACTCTCTGAAACAACCTGCTTTAGCTCCTCACAGTTGAGCTCCTTTCTTTCATATGGTTGGCTGCCCCTTGCAAACAAAAGGTTTTTACAGAAGGTGGGCGGGGCTTGTGTTTCTCTCAGGTGTCATGTAGACTTCATACAGAGTAGAAAAATAAACGGAGTGTTTTTGTTCTCACAGATGGCCTCCTGAAGAAAGCGTTCACCTCCCCTTCCTTCCAAGGCTACAGCTTTGTATCATCTTTGTTAGTGCTGCTTGGACTTATCAAGGTACACGAACACTGCAAAGTGGGCCTTTTGTTAGCCTCATGTTTTTTTGTTGTTTCTGATCCTCCTGTGTTCGTGTCTTCTGTCCTTTTTCCTCCTGTGCTGTCCTCTGCGCTGCTCAGAGCGAAGATAAGGTGAAGCCTGTGATTGTGGTTCCTGGCCACCTCCAAGCCTTGGAGTATGTTGTTCGACAGGACTACTTCCCCAAAGAGAGCGTGGCTGTGCTGGAGGCCTTCATGTCCCGGTAAGGACGTGACAGAATGAGCCAATCAAAAGGCAGCTTCCAGGTATAAAACACCGTGATTACTATCCTTAGCAACAAAGCGCGTATTTGAATGCTTCTGCACCAGGTGTATAAATGGACAGATGGTGGATGCACTGGTTTTGGCTCACTTTTGTGTTGGAGAGGGTTCATTATATTCTTGATTAAATCATTTATGTAATCAAACATTTTAGTTTAGTTGGGAGGGTGGGGGGTGTAATAAATGATGGGCTTATTATTGATTGGGTGCTTCACAGGAATGCTAAACATCACCAGAAGAAATAGTAATATTGGATATTCTCCATGTGTTTATCATTTTTAGGAATAACAAGACCTTGGAGTCATGTGGAAATGCTAAAAACAGCCTCCAATCAACACTGCAGAGAATCCGGTCTCAGAGTTGAGGACCGTGGACACGTGCGCATAGACTGATTATTCATGAACCTTTGGAAACCAGCACACACAAATCCAAGTTTAAAAACAGAGGAGCACTTGAAAAAAACACCTTCTTTTTTTTCTTTTTTTTTTTCCCCCCGGACTTTGGACTGAACTTGAATGTGTCTCATGAAATACAATAAGTTCTAATGGTGTGAAATTGCTGAAGCCCTTTGTGAATGCTCACATAACCACCAGACAGCACTGAAACCTTGGATTTCACCCTCTTTGTATTCTGGTGAACAAGAAAAGGCCTCGCACTCCACAGATGACAGAAAAGCTGTAAACCAGGATCAGTGTGGACTCTGCACTTTCAGCTATTGTGGCTTCTATATTTCATTTCCGCCTTTTGCTGTTCTCTTGTTTCATATCATACATTTGTTATATATTCACAGTTATGATCAATTTGTGATGATATTAAAATATCTTTTGACAAGCAGACAGGGGAGTGTAACATACTACATTTAAATGCTTTAAATAAACTGAAAGGTATTTTTAGGTTACACAGTTGTTGCTGAATTTGTGTTGTGAAATAAAGCTCCTACAGTGGTTTTCAAAGTCTGTGCATATCGACTGCACAGAATTTCTACAACCCCATTTTTTGGGGGGGAAAACTCTCTTCAGGGGCTTCTGTGTAAAGTCTAAATAAAACCACAATGCAGGGATTTGCATAAACCCATATTTTAAATTGTATCAGATCCTTCCTTCATTCACTGAAGGCCTTGCAGAACAATGCTGAACCGCATACTGCGTCTATTACAACTGCGTGGATTCACAGTGGAAGAGTCCAGGTGCTGAACTGGCCAATCTGCAGTCCAGACCTTGATGTGACAAATGTGACAATCCCATATCGGACGAGAATGGGACCACATTCCTCTCCCAAAAGTCCGGCAGCTGCTCTCCTCTGTTCCCAGATGTTTGCAGACTGTTGTTAAAAGAAGAGTGGATAAACATGGCTCTGTCCAAGTTTTTGGAAATTCAAAATGAGCTTTTTTTTTTCCTTCTTAAATGATATCCAGTACCAGTCAAACGTTTGGACACACTTACCCATTCATATAAATGTTTGGGTGAAGTGCTTTTTACGGGTGCTTTTTTATTTTTTATTTTATTTTTTAGCAGAGTAAGGGATTTTTCACATGGCATTTCTAAACATACTAGTTTTCTATAGAAAGCATAAATGATTTCAGAAAAAAAAATAACCAGGGTCAATATTATTAGCCCTGTAAAAAAAAATACCTGGTTTCTGTCATAGCAGAAACCACTGCTGTGCAATGATGTGCTTTAACTTTGTGATGCTCAAAGCTATAAAATCAAGTTCAAACTCAGGGTTATTTTACAATTTACACAGAGTATAAAAACTTCAGCGAGTTTGAGCTTCACTTGAGAAAACGTCTCACCAACAACAAAAGTAAATCAGTTTAGACTTGAGAAAAAGAATTGCTGCTGCTCACAAAGCAGGAGATGGATCTGCAAAGATATCACGACGTTTCAAAGTGTCAAGAACTGGAGTGAGAAGTCATCAAGAAATTCAGCGAGAGCCACACAGTACAGCGCAAACCTGACAAAACGTTTTCTTTATTCTACCAGAATAGATGTTGATACGGGCTTTTTTTTTTTTTGCTGTTACAGCGCAGCTTTATGGATGAAACTCTGGCATTCAGAGTTAAAGGCCCTGATTTTCCAAACCTCAAATTAGTCACTCCATCTCATGTATCAGCGAATACAGTTGTTTGCTTCTTATGCTTCGGAAAATGTGAAGCCAGTGTGTTAATTTGCAGAGAGAGGACGCAGAGATCAGGGGTCACCACAGAAGAATTTACCAGAGCCTTGTTTGTTAGCCCGCTGGACCGCAGGCTGTAAGTGCCGGACACACTCAGAGTGAAGTAAAGTCCTCGGCGGATAAATAAGCCCCGAACTGGCAGATTTGATCCATCTCTAACTCTTGTTACCAAGGAAACAGTGACAGTGCAGTCATATGGTTGAAGGTGAGCCAACCTGCTTGTTTTTCCGTGAGTCTGAGTTTTGATTTTGATTTATTTTGGAGGTTAGACTTGTCACGTGATAGGATTTGGTGTTAAGATATAAGTTATTGAGTAGTAAATAGTCTTTGATCATCACCTGTTGCATCTATATTTTAGAAATGGCAAAGGATAGGACGGTTCTGTAGTTCTGTATGCAAAGTAAAGGAGTTGTAGAATGTAGCGAGTGGACCAAATGAAGGAGAGTCTGTCTTTCAAAACCCAAAAATGTATCATTTTGCTTGTGTAATGTGCAACAGCTTCATAACTTCCATTATAGTATTGTGTCTCCTCACCCTTTAGCCTCTCCCCTGATTGTGTTTCTAACATGTCTGACTGGCACAGATGCGGCTCTTCTCTGCTGTATTCCTGCTCATTTTAACACTGGTTGTACCCGTGGAAGCCAAGAAATGTCCCAGAGAATGCAGCTGTGACAGCAGCAAACTCTCCACGGCCTGTGTTGGCAAGAACCTAACAGAGATTCCCCCGACTATAGAGGAGGTGAGGCATTCAGTCGTTTTTGCCGTGCCTGCTGAACAGCCGAGGACTGGTGAATTTTAGATGTTCCTTTAATTTGAGTTTTAAGACTGCTTACATGCATTCACACTGCTGTGTAGATAAACAGTTGGAAACACAAGGATGTCTGATCTTATTTTTATCTAAGTCACAATTATAGACAAGTACAGTCTGACTTGAGCGTGATGGAGGGAGCATAATGGTCTGGGGTTTCTCCCTCTGTGCTTGGAGGCCTTACAGTCAATGAGGAAACATTGATGTAAGTGATGCAAACAGACGATTACACCCCCATTCCAAAAAAGTCGGGACGCTGTGTCAAATGTAAATAGAAACAGAATGCACTGTGCATAAGTATAAGTAAGCATAAGTAAGAGATTTAAAGTAGTTTTAAAGCCAATTAGTTATTAATTAGCTTGTGTTATTACCATTACCAGATATAATTCCACTAAGTAGGCTCACTCTGATTTTCGTCCTTTCATGTAATTTTTTGTCCAATATTCATTGTTTCTTGTAGATTACAGTGAAACTCGACCTGAGGAGTAACAACTTGCAGGTGCTGTCCAGGGGAGCGTTCATGCACACACCCTACCTCACCCATCTCAACCTGCAGCGCTGCAACATCATCGAGATAAAAGAGGGCGCCTTTCGGACTCTTGGCCGAGCGGTCTCTCTAAACCTGGCCCACAACAAAATTGAAATCCTCTACCAGGTAGCATCAGGGGCCAAAAACCACTGTTTTTCCTCTTGGGTCTTGGATTTATGTTCTCCTCTTTTCACTGTTGCAGGAGTCCTTTGACGGCCTCTCCTCGCTGAAAGAGCTGAATCTGGACCATAATCGTATTGAGGAGATCCAGCCTGGAGCCTTCACACAGCTCGGCTTCCTCAGCGTGCTGGCCCTCACCCACAACCAGTTGGTTTACATCCCCAACATGGCCTTCCAGGTACTCAGAAGTATGGCTAATGACTTTAATAATCTTTCCAAAATGATCAGGTGTGTTTAGGAACGTGATTCCACAACAGTCTGACTCCTCCTCCTCCTCTAGGGGCTGCAGAACATTAAGTGGCTACGGCTTAGCCATAACTCTCTGAACAACCTGGCACCTGAGGCGTTCGCTGGGCTGTTCACCCTCAGCCGCCTGAACCTGGATCACAATGAGCTGCAGTTCTTCCCCACAGAGACAATGACGAGGTGTGGCAATCTGAATGATTATTATGGGAAGTACTGATGTGTGTGTTTTCATGCATGTTTACTATTGAATAGACTCAAAATACTGACCAGAATACTTAGGATTTTACTTTTCCGTGTCCTTCACCTGGTAAGACTCCGTGAGGTCACACGCCTGGACATGAGCCACAACCCCATGATCTACCTCGGGGAAGAATCCATCTCCATGGCAAAGCTTACACACCTCTACCTCAACCACTTGTCCCTTCAGGACCTCTCAGACAAAGCCTTCTCTCAAGCCCCCCTGCTCTCGCACCTGGACCTCAGCCACAATCAGCTTCGGTACCTGGAGCCCCTGTCAGGCCCTAAAGAGCTCGCCGGCCTCAACCTGACTGGTGAGACTGTGTGCTGATCTTTTTTTCTTTTTTTTTTTAAATTGATGCAAACTTTAACATTTAAATAAGAGGCTTTCATTTTTCCAATCTGCAATCTATACATCATCATACCAGGCCAAGAAAGATGATAGTATGACGTGTCATCTTTACCTGCTGATCAATAAGTGCTTCTAACCGTTTCCAAAGGGAACCCGATCTACTGTAACTGCTACATGCAGCCCCTGAGGCAGTGGGCGGGAGTCGGTGGTGTGAAGCTGCTGGGGGCCTGTTCTGGACCTCCTCACCTCTCAGATGAGCCGCTGCAGGCAGTAGCTCCTCTGGACATGCGCTGCCGCAGCAGGGGGGTGTCACCTGTGGTGGTGGAGGAGGAGGAGGAGGAGGAGGAGGAGGGAAGAGTCCCACCCACAGTCACAGCCAAGCCAAAGCAGAAAGCCAAGTGTCCAGCAAACTGTGAATGTGATGTGAGTTGGAGACAAAACACTTTTGTGCTTTTCCACAAGTGAACCGTGTCAGTTCACCTCCAACATTTGCTGCTCTCCTGACAACAGAAGCAGGAAAAAAAAAAGATTCAGTTTCTCGTTGATTTGCTGTTTTGCCACACTCTTTGCTTACAGCATTGTTTGCTGCGAATGAGGCTCTAAAAACCCACAGTTTGAAAACTGCAGACACTCAGTGTTGGTAGCAGATGTTTGGAGACCACAAATAATGCTTAAGAGGTCTTTAAATGAAGGCTAATGCTGCATGCTAAAAGGCAGCTGTTTTAATCATATGTTCATCAATGTCAGGGCACTGGGATATGTCAGAATTTTTTCTTTAGGCCCCCAAGTGGCCAAAAAAGTCAGGATTATATTAAGGAAACCCTCAGAGTACTTTTCCATGATGGTTGCTTATTATTTCCTCTGAGATGTACTGCAGATATTACATTCAAATTTGATCCTCTAGACTGAAGCCCAGCATGCCACTTGTGAGGGTCGGGGCCATACTAAACTCCCGCGAGGCTTCCCTGCCAAGACGCAGCTGCTGGACCTTCGCGGTAACCACTTCCACTACCTCCCAGCTAACAGCTTCCCAGGCAGCAGCCAAGTTGTTTCTCTTCACCTGCAGTTCTGCAAAATCCATGAAATCGAAGGCGGCGCCCTCCAGGGGATGAAAAACCTTTTGTATTTGTATCTTTCTGACAATGACCTCATGTTCTTGGACCCTAAGGCCTTTGCTGGAGCCCCCAGGCTCACCTACCTTCACCTGGAGAGGAACAGGCTGGCACAGTTCCCTGGGTCAGGTCAGTGGCTTGTCACGCTAAGTCAGCCTCTGTATAGATACTATCTGCAAGACACACTGAAACTAAAATGTGGATGTTCTGTGCCTTTCTTCTAGCTCTGTCACTCTTACCAAGTCTGTCTGTGTTGCACCTGGAGGAAAATGCCATCTCTAAACTTGAAGCCAGTGGGTTGCTCTCCTCTGTAAGCTCTAAACTTAGCGAGTTATACCTGAGCAATAACAACCTAACTGTTATTGCCAAGGGTGCTCTGGACTCTGCCTCCCTAATTACCCTTCACCTGGATTCAAACCAGCTGACTGAGGTGCCTACTCACGCTCTGCTTGAGACCCCAAATCTGCAGGAGTTCAATTTCTCTAGAAACTCAGTTCACTGGGTGGGACCAAAAGCTTTCCTGCCCATATCCCAAAGTCTGAAGAGGCTTTACATGGATCACATGGGAATGGAAAAGGTACGAGAGGCTGTTTTAAGCTAATAGCTGATAGATTCCCATATCATAAATTACTTTGCATCGTGTTTATGTTTTCTCAGCATTCAAACCCCAGCCTTTAAGCCAGGCTTTCAATATTTAGTCTAAACATGATTACTGCACACGTAACATTATGTGTTGATTATTCACTGCATTGAGGGCTGAAGACACCACTTTATATTGTACCAGATCTCCAGCGATGCTCTGCTGGGCCTGGGCTCGGGGCTGCAGACTCTGACTATGAGAGGAAACCAGCTGGAGGAACTTCCTGATCTGAGCCCACTCACCAGCCTGGAGGTTGTGGACCTACGAGACAACCCGCTGCGGTGTGACTGCTCCCTGCTGCCTCTACGCAGGTCAGTGAACAGTTCACCTGGGATCTGAGTTAAAATGAACTGACAGCATTACTGAAAGTAATTGATTGAGGGGTTTCTCTGTGCTTGACCTCTATCTTTTTGCTTCTGTGGCTCAGGTGGATGGAAAATGTTAGCTTGGATGTGACTGCAACCTGCGGTCACCCTCCTGGCCTCAGAGGTCAGAAGGTTCAGGACAGCCACATCTTCAAGTCCTGCTCAGAGAGCATCTCTCCTCCAGAAAAAACTGTTGTGGATCCAAAAGCGGAGAAATCCAAACCAAATGCCTTGAAGTCCCGGAAAGTCAAAGTTAGGCCTGCACAGCCCAAAGCTAAAGTGGTCAAACCACCCAGGAAGCAGCCTCAAAGAAAACCTGGGACACCAAAAATAACAAAAAACAAGAAGATGCTGAAATGAGGAAATATATATATTTTTTCTTTTATTTCTGTAATAAACATGAGCATTAAGGTATTGGGTTTGTTGAAAGCTACAGTTTTTTTTCTAAATTAAAGTGTTGAAGTTCACAGCCCTGTATTTACAAAACAAGCAAAACAATCAAAGTCAAAGAGGAAACCTGAGCAGCAACCGGCCAATCTCTCCCCATTGTGTCGGATAGCCTAGTTTGTTGAAAGTGAACAAAAACACATCTAGTTCAAACTGTAGAAGAGGCCATCAAGAGAAAAACTACTAAATATAATGCATATTTATTGATGTACATACTAATTTACACAGTCTAAGCATAAGCCTATGGGTGAAATCAGACAGGCCATGTTACCCTACACTGTCCCTCTTTATGTGGGACTGCACAGCACTGTCCCACATTGTGACATAAATAAACACTGTCCTGAGCTAAGGCTGTATCCATACTCAAAGCCAACAAAAACTGGCAAACAGAAGGTGAAACAAAAGGAATGCAGAAGTGTACGTAAACTATCACAAAAACTAACTTTAGCTTTCATGTATACTTAAAATAAGTTTGTATCTTATAATTAACCTTCACATAATCAATACGCCACAATCCGCATACTTATGTTTATTTAGTGAGGGTAGTGGCAGGACCCCTTGTGGTGGTTCCATGGTGTAATGGTTAGCACTCTGGACTCTGAATCCAGCGATCCGAGTTCAAATCTCGGTGGAACCTGTATTTTTATTTTTGATATGGTACTTTAGATTCACAGAGCTTTAAATGATCAGTTTTTAAAACAACAATTAAAAAAATCGACTATTATCTAAATTATTTTTATGTCTTCATATTTGGACATACTACGCCTTAAAATTCTCATACTTGCTGGCGGAAGGAACGCAGCGGCTTCCGCCTGATTTCGCTCATACGTCAGACTTTTCCGTTCAAGATGGCAGCAGCAATGGACGTTGATACACCGAGTGGTACTAACAGCGCTAGCAAGAAGCGATTTGAAGTAAAGAAGGTATGATTTCATAAAGTTACTCAGCGGGGAGTTCTTAGGAAGTGCTCTAATTTGACAAACGCACGTGAACACAGCTCTCTGCCGCTGGCGTGTTAGCCTCCTGCTAACCCTAGCGCTAAGTCACTGTAGCATAGTAGCAGAGTTAGGACAGGAGGTTTGTTGCTACTAGCATCAAATAGCCACTAATTTCCACTCCTAATTAGGGGACTGAGAATAAATATACGAAAACCTTAGCGATGTGATACATCGTAGTTATTTCTGGGTGTAATCAGAAACAGATAAGCTGTTCAAACGCTAACCCGGCAAAGTTAGCTTAGCTACATCTCACACATTTTTGACTTTTTTCCTAAATGTTAATGTATATACTTTGCATTTATTTACACTTATTTTATGTTCCCAATCTTGTCTCGTTTTACGCTTTAATAATCTAGATTCAGATATAATTATATAATTGGGGCCCATGGCTTAAATGAAATAGTAAATGTAATGATATCAGTACTTCCTTCGCTCCTCTGAGTTTCACAGTAACATAGAAAGTAGGTAAGGCTACTTACAGACACCATAACATGCTTTTGCTTTTTCACATCAAAAGACATTTGACGCCCATAATGAACCACAGTTCAGTTAAAAACCTTTTTTTTTTTTTTTTTTGTAAATAAGCAAGCCTTTTATCTACATGTTTGTCATTAAACTCAAAAGGTGCCCATCAGACCACAGCAGCTTGTTCACTGCTGGCCCTCTGCGCGGTTCAAATGAGAGGATTCAGACATTTTTTCAGTTATATTAAAAGGCTTACTACATCTCTACCTCAGTTTCCAACAGTCAGCCCGCAGTGAATTTGGGCTCATATGTTTGTGTGACGATTTATTTTATTTTTTTCCCCCTCCAGTGGAACGCTGTGGCGCTTTGGGCCTGGGACATTGTGGTGGATAACTGTGCTATCTGTAGGAACCACATTATGGATCTCTGTGAGTTCACTTTGACATTATTTTGGACTCTGATCACTCTGATGTGATGCACATTTTGACTGTAAATTAGATTTTCTTATCACTGTTAGTGATATGGAGCTTCTGCAAGCTGCATTGCTATGACACATTTCTCTTTCCCCCTCCATCAGGCATAGAGTGCCAGGCCAACCAAGCTTCTGCAACCTCTGAAGAGTGCACTGTAGCCTGGGGCGTTTGCAATGTAAGTTTCCATACCTGTCTCTAACATCTAAAGTGTGATCAAAAAGGTCTGCAGACAGAAAGCTGCAATTATACCTGCTTTAAATCAGGCTGATCTTTCTTTGATAACTCTGAAGCAAAGTCCTGTTCTGGCCATTTGTCTGTCTGTGTTTCATTCTGGATTGCAGAAAGCCAATCCTGGCGAGTAGATTAGGCGTTTCCACTAGACGAGCTCCCTGGAAGACCTCAGGATGTCACAAAAAAACCGAGACTTCACAGTCCGACCCTGTAACACTGAAAATGGTTATTAATGAACACAGTGTATTTAAATTGATGGTTCTAGTGTATTAAAGCTTCCTGAATCCCTAAATATGGCCTTAAGTAATGTGGGCTAGCACGATCCTCGGGCCAATTATTTTGTTATTTTAATCCAGATGATTTACTTCTTTAGCTTAAACGTCTCTTTGTTGTCCAGTTGTGGCTCACAAACTTTGATTATTGTCATACAAGGTGTTCGAGAGTACAGGGGAATGGAGCTGGACAATATGCTTTATGTATTATTTATGGAGCTCTTTTATAAAGTAAACGTGTAGAAAAGTATCGTCTGGTTTTTGACTGGAGAAACTGGTTGTTGTAAATGACAGCCGTGCTTGCATTGTTTCACCATCGTTCTACTGTTTTTTTCCCAGCATGCTTTCCATTTCCACTGCATTTCTCGCTGGCTGAAGACCAGACAGGTGTGTCCCCTGGACAACAGGGAGTGGGAGTTTCAGAAGTGAGTACCATGCATTATATTACACTACCTAGAGTATTACTGTGTAGTACAGCTGCAAGACTTTAAGGGGAATCCTTGGTTATTGTAACAGTGCGTTTGATCATTTGTTGGCCCACAGGTAGATGTTGTGATTATTCTTTAAAACCAAACAGCCGTACTGAAAGCGCATTGTCTCTCTGTCATGTTTTCACAGATATGGACACTAACTGGATTATCGTTGAGCCCTTTGTCAGCTTCTGCAATTGGCACCCTCATTTCTTCTTTATTCCCACCCTCTTATAAAAGCTGGCTGTTTTATGCTTGTGTTTTTGTTTTGGAATGTTGTAAGTACATAAATAAACATCGATCTTGTCCACAAACACAGCCTGTTTAATATGCTGGTTGTGCAGCTGCACATTTTCTGCGGTTGTGGGCAAACGACTCTGCTAATGAATGAGATTCTGGTGGACAGAAAGCCGTCCACTGTGACGTCAGATCAGCTTTGATAAGAGCCTGGCCCTGTGTTGCAGAGCAGTAATCCTCTGGCTGAAATAGATGTTGTGTCTGGATTAAGTACCCGGGTGACCCACTTACCCACAGGCCTGATTTATTGAAGCACCTTTAAAGGCCCACATTAATTTTTCAGCTTCTGTTAAAATAAGAGTTGATAGTGTTATCAAGACAATTAGAAATATCCACCTGACTCCTTATATTGGTGCTAATAATGGTCAGCCAAGAGAGTTAAAAGTAGTAGTAACTAAAATAAATAAAATTGGTAAAAATTTGAATTCTTTCTTTGTAGCTTCAAGTGCTGGTCAAACAAGGAAATTGCCGCTTTATTAGGCACACCCTGCCAGTACTGGGTTGGACTCCCTTTGTCTTCAGAACTGCCTTAATTCTGTTGCAGATTCAACAAGGTCCTGGAAACAAGAGATTTTGGTCCATGTTGGGATGACAGCATCACACAGTTGCTGCAGATTTGTCAGCTGCACAAACATAATGTGGATCTCCCATTCCACCACATCCCAAAGGTGCTCTACTGGATTGAGAACGAGTGACTGCGGAAGCCATTTGAGCACAGAGAGCTCACTGTAATGTTCAAGAAACCAGTTTGAGATTATCCTGCTGGATATAGACATAAGATGGGTACACTGTGGTCATAAAGGGATGGGCATGCTCAGCAACAATACTCAGGTAGGCTGTGGTGTTTAAATGATGCTCAGTTGGTACTAAGGGGCCCAAAGTGTGCCAAGAAAATATGTTCTGCACCATTACTCCACCAGCAGCCTGAACCACTGTTAAAATCAGGATGGATCCATGCTTTCGTGCATTTATTTACACCAAATTCTGACCCTGTCATGTGAATGTTGCAGCAGAAATTGGCACTCATCAGGCACCAGTTTTCCCATCTTCTGTTTTTGAGTTTTGGTGCGCCCCTGAAAACTGTAGCCTCAATTTCCTGTTCTTGACTGACAGGAGTGGTCTGCTGTTGTAGCCCATCTGTTTCAAGATTCAGTGTGTTGTGTATTCAGAGATGCTCTTCTGCATACCTTTGTATAAATAAGTGGTTATTTGAGTTACTGTTGCCTTCCTATCAGCTCAAAGCAGTCATTCTCCTTTGACCTCTGGCATCAACAAGGTATTTTCACCCAGAGAACTGCTGCTCACTGGATAGTTTTTTTTCCAAGACCGTTCTTTGTAAATAGAGATGGCTGTGTGGATAAATCCCAGCAGATGAGCAGTTTCTAAAATACACCAGCAATCGTGCCACATTCAGTCACTTAAATCACCTTTCTTCCCCGTTCTGATGTTCACTTTGAACTTCAGCAGGTCATCTTAACCATGTCTAAATGTATCAAGTTGACACCATGTGATTGGCTAATTAGCAATCAGTTGAACAAGCAGTGTACCTAATGAATTGGCAAATGACTTGAATATGATTTGAAGCCTAGCATAACATGGGCCTCAGTTTTGTTGACTTGCTTTTTGATTTTGAGAGTAAACGTCTAAAATAAAAATACAAAAAAAATCCTCACTGAACTCCGGAACCATTCGATGTTTGATCCTATCAGAAAGTGTCGCAAATAAATTTGGCTTTGAAGTGTTTTTGGATAGGTGTAAACCTTTTTTAAACAAATCTTCAGCTACTGTCTGCAGAAATCTTTTCCTGCAGTGAGGAAACAAGAAGTTGAAACAAGACAATGCTAAATACAAAAAAAGACAACTATGGACTGAATTATAAATTCTCACATAAGCTGATTCTGTTTCAATGGGGGGAAAAAAAGCTCCATGTACTTCTCTGATCATTGTTTTCAGTTTAATTAATACAGGAAAATTGAAGTCAAATTAAGTCTTGTGCACATTACATTTAAAGGGAAACAACATAACCAGGAATGCAGATCAAACCTGATTTGCAGTAACAGAGCTTTTATTATTGTGAATTATTTTCCAACAGGGTCAAACATGTTCAACACTCTTCCTTTTAGAATAATACATCTGATAACAAGAAGCGCCCAGAGTGGTGTGAGAGTTCAGCTCTGTGCACAGAAAGAAAGAAACCAGTAGCTAAACCAAACCAAGTATTAAACAGCTGTAGAAATATTTGAAAGCTAACGTCTTAATGCAGGAGGCTCCCGGGTTGGCTGTTCATAACACAGGTTAGTAAACTTCAACCTGTGGTGAAGTGAATTCCCAGCTGAGACGCGTTGGAGGGGGTGTATAAGTATCAGACCTGATTCCTAACCACCGGGTTACTTCATTGACATGTTGCTAAATGCTAACAGCCGGATTAAGAACATTTAAAAAGTTGCCAACCTTCTTCTACATCATGCCAGTTAACCCGTCACCTGACTCCCTGTTTGAACTATACACAGTGAATAATTGTTGAAAAGCGTTGCTCTCCAGATTGTTTCACCACTTATCCACTCTCTCCGTTTTGGTCTCGTCCCATCTACGGCTGTGGAGAGGCTCCGAATTTGGAGCTCAGCTTGGTGACGAGGGCCATGATTTTGGGGTTGTTCTGATACTTGGCGATGTTGGCCGGGTTCTGCGCGACGTCCTGGAAGGCAGCCATCACCTCAGGGTCCTGAAGTTGGATATGAAGCAAAAACAGGGTCAACTCTATCCACCCAGCGCATTTCCAAATCAGCTTTACAAAAAAAGCATTTGCAAGCTAATCAATAATTCATTTACATTTACAACGGTAATAAGAAGGATTGCTAAATGTCAGAAAGACAATACATTTTTCCTGAACTGAGTAGAAATCCAGTGGAGTTTGCCTTTATTGAGCCACTGTGTACACAGCTTCTTAAGTGACTAAATGTCAGAACAACAACTAAATTCATCTCAATGCTGCCCTGCCAAAAGCTAAAATAGACATGAGCTACTGTGTGGAGCCAAAACACGTCCTTCCTGAAGATCCCCTAAGTGTGTGCATTAAAATGTTTTATTACCTGTCCTGCCTTCTTCTTACATCAGAGACTCTCCTCAACACTGTGTTACATGTCAGAATGACCAAACCTAACCCTAATCATGGGACAGAGGTGATATGATGTGGAGGATCAGTGCAGAACAGTTAGTCACCTTCATGGCATTGAGCAGCTCAGGATCCTTCAGGAATTCACCGAGACCAGGCATGCCGGGAGCAGCTCCACCTGGGAATCCAGTGGGGCCTGCAGAATCACAATTAGACTCATGAAGTGTGGCAGGACAAATTAGTGGTGCAACCTGTCTCAAATAAATGGATGAGGCACAGAATTATGACATGAACACAAAGCTTCACACAGTGTTCTGATCCTGGTTGTTGCAGCAGCTAGATGATCAATAAAGCAATCAGTGTTCGCAGGAGTATGAATTAAGTGACATCACAAAGCGTCCTGCAATAAAATGAGTTGCTTTCACTCTCCTACCTGGGAAGAATCCTCCACCAGCCTGTCGTGCTTCCTCTTCCTGTTGCGAGACAAAGGAATGAGACAAATTTTTCAGTGTCAGACAGATTTTGGAGTTTCCGGTGGGTTTTTTTGCTTCTGGAAAACTTGTGGAAATCCTCACAGCAACTCACCCTCTGAGCCCGTGCATGCTCCTCTCTGGCTTTCTTTATCCGCTCTTGTTTCTCCTTGATCTCCTTCTCTTCTCTCTTGCGCTCATATTTGCGTCTGTGCTCCATGATTTTGTTAGCCTGAAAAATTATAAAATCACCATCACATCACCAAGCACAATGCAAAGTGTTGGATGCAGTGGCGTAAAGCACACCACCACTGCACTCTAGAGCAGGGGAGACGTGTTCTCTGGAGTGATGAATCACACTTCTTTGTCAATCTGATGGAGGAGTCTGGGTTTGGTGGTTGCCAGGAGAACAGTACTTGTCTGACTGCACTGTGCCAAGTGTAAAGTTTGGTGAAGGGGGGGGATTATGGTGTGGGGGTGTTTTTCAGGAGTTGGGCTCGGCTGCTTAGTTCCAGTGAAAGGAACTCTTAATGCTTCGGCATACCAAGACATTTGTGACAATTTCACACTCCCAACTTTGTGGGAACAGTTTGGGGATGGCCCCTTCCTGTTCCAACATGACTCCACACCAGTGAACAAAGCAGGTCCATAAAGACGTGGATGAGCGACTTTGGTGTGGAAGAACTTGACTGGCCTGCACACAGTCCAGACCTCAACCCAACAGAACACCTTTGGGATGAATTAGAGCATAGACTGTGAGCCAGGCCTTCTCCTCCAACACCAGTGTCTGACCTCACAAATGTGCTTCTGGAAGAATGGTCAAAAATTCTCAGAAACACTCCTAAACCTTGTGGAAAGCCTTCCAACAACAGCTGAAGCTGTTACAGCTGTAAAGGGTTTAAACCCTATGGATTAAGAATGCGATGTTACTCAAGTTCATATGTGTGGGAAGGCAGACGAGTGAATACAATACTGTTACTATAAACATGAAAATGTGGCAAAGCATTTTTCTGTTCTCCATCTTCTCCGGCATGGTTACCTTTGGCTGGACCTCCTTCAGCATTGCACTGGCATCCTCATCATAGTCCAGTTTACAGGCCGTGGCCAGGTCCCTGGCTGCCTCCTCCCAGTGACCCAGCAGCCTGCAGCAGGACACACACACACACACACACACACACACACACACACACACACACACACACACACACACACACACACACACAC
>JAVDPK010002840.1:410619-472346 GCA_034780415.1 Cichlasoma orientale
ACACACACACACACACACACACACACACACACACACACACACACACACACACACACACACACACACGCAACAAGCAAAACAATAAGAAAGGTTAGCAACAACAAAAAAATCTGACTCCCTAAAGTATTTTTGTGTTGTTGGTGTCATTTTGTTAAGGTCCCAGTCACACAGGCCTAGAGACCAGCCAGTGACCACAGGTCACGAGGGAAAAATGCGGATTCCCCCGACTGGTGGACGAGTGATGGCTGGAGGTTACTGGTTGTTGTTAGGTGAAATAGGTCACAAACAGGGTGCTATACCAAAAAATGTTGCTTATACTTTGCACAGAAGACGTCATCTTGTCTGTAAAACTCGCAGTTTTACTCTACGAGCGGTGGTAAAACTTGAGAAAGTGAGACACAAACCAGAAACGGAGAACGTTTACCTTCAAAGTATTTCTTAGCACTACAACTGACAGATTTCAAAAGACACACTTTCACTTTGAAGGAGGGTGGTCTCCATTTCTGACTTGCGTTGCTCTCCTCAGTTTCACTGCTGCCGGGCGAGTCGGTACCTTCCATGACGGGAACCTGCCAAAGCAGTCACACGCAGGTTTTTGGTGCAGCACTGTATCTCTCTATGTAACCAATTTCATGCCAGCAACTTCCAGAAAACACCTGCCAACTGGTTGCGGAATACAGACTTTTCCCTAGCGACCGGTGGTTGCCAGATGGTCGCTGACCGTCTCTAGACCTGAGTGAACGACGCTTAAACAACCGATTTCACAGCGACCAGCAGCAACTTCCAACAATCACTCGCCAACCTGTTAGGAATACACATTCCCCAGGAAGAGAGAGAGAGAGCTTGCAAAGGATTATGATGTTCAGCTACCCCTAAATTCTGGGTACTGCGTGTTAAAAGAGCTCCATCTACTCCATTTTAATCTCCTTTACTATAAGCTCTCCTGTACCTGTGAGCTTTCCCCCTCCACTTGTAAGGCTGTGCCGAGTCTGGGTTGATGCTGATGGCTCTGTCGCAGTCTCTTATGGCTGCATTGGGTTTCTGCATCTGGATGTAAACACTAAGATGAAGAGGACAACCAATTACACTCAAAGCCACTCGGAACAGATGGTAACTGAGGAAAGAAGAGACGACAGTTTTAATTAGAGGACACGGTGGACGCTCACCTGGCCCTCTTAGCGTACAGGATGCCAAGGCAGGGGTTCAGCTTGATGGCTTCAGTGAAAAGATCCAGAGCTTTCTGCAGATCACCTATAAGATATATTTTTTAAAGATATTACAGATCATAAAGTCATTTTCTTCTATGTACCTAATCAATAGAGGAAGTACATGCACTGCTCACTGTAAGCAGACTATCGACCCACCTTCTCCCAGAGCATTAATGGCCTCCATCTTCTTCTCATTGGCCTGGTCCATCATTTCCTCTGTGACCTGGGGGAAAGTGTGGACACATACTTGAAATCCACCAAATATCGTTTTCCTGGCCCTGAACCTTAATCAACAGCTAGGCTTCCATCTGAGAGACTGAAGTCTAAATTTAAGTCAATGCAGGCGCATAATTTAGAAATGGTAAACATTGGATCTCAACCTCTTGAGCCTCGCCCATCTCCTGCGGCTCATCAGTGTCCGGCTCGATCACCCCCTCGTTGTCAATTTCTAAAAAAGGAAAACACATCAACAAAACATAAATAATAGAAGCAAGGACCATTTATTCTAAAGCGTGTGCCTCCTCCTTTAAGTGCAAATACACGGCTGAGACTGGTCCTTTATCCATTCCTCTCTGCTGACCTGATGAAGGCCCAGTTTGGATAGCTACATGTTTAAAATGCTCTTTCGATACACGTGTGTGTTCCTTTTACTTTCCCTCCTTGGAGGGAAGGTTCTCTGCCGGGTGGTGTAAAGTCCTGATAACCTCAGCTTGTGTGGGTTTCTGGTAAACATCAATGCTGAGGCTTCCACCGTCCTCAATAAGCAGTCCAGGATGTTAACTCCTCTCCTCGGTATCCTCCCTGGTGAACTTGATGTTTCTATGCTGATGGTAACTGTTTAATTTATTTCTCTGCACATGGGACCCTTTATTAGTGTAGTTATTTATTTGTAGTGTTAAATCCCCATTGTTACAGTTTTGATAAAGGATTAGAAACAGGAAGCCAGGTGAATACAGGCAGGTGATCGCTGGTATGCTCTGAGTCTGGTTCAGTACTCAATAACACGGTTAAAATGCTTCATGGGCTTTAAATACTAGCTTTTTGTGTTTACCTAGAACTGATTAATATATTTATAAATATATATATAAAGAACTAGCAGTTAAAGTGTACTCTATTAAGGCAGATATGGGCAATGCGTAACAACGGGAGTAAGAGAGAAAAAGAGTTTGTTGAAGAAAACCTGTCAGGGAGCAGCTTGTTCACTCACTGATCTCATCACGAAGCTGGTCAGTATATTTCTCAGCATCTTAAAACTTTCCCATAACTAGCAGGTTGCAGCTAATGCTGTCCATCCCTTCTTTTAGATACACTGATTACTAACAGACAGGATTTATAAAGTTGTGCTTTTAGAGGGATTAAAACAACACGTTTTCAAACAGCATTTCTTTAATAATTAGGCTTATATTTTAATCTATTAGATTTTCTGCGTGTAAATCAAAGCCACAGACTGTAAGTGGGCATACAGTACCTATTTCACTCTCCTCGCTTTCAGACGGCACAGCAGGCTCGGGCTCAGGAGGTGAACCTGCAGTGGGTGGAGGGCCACAAGGACAGCCACCCTACAAGTCAGAAAGGATGCTTTGTTACCGCATGGTGGGATTTTCTGTGTGTGTGTGTGTGTGTGTGTGTGTGTGTGTTTCAGTTACAGTGAGCACAGTAAAATATGAAGGCTTGTGAAAAAAATGATATAAAAAAAAACAATTGCAAAATAAAGGGCAGTGAAATCATATTTAGGCCTCACCTGGCATGAGTCCCCAGTCTTGGGTGGTGGAGGGATTGTTGCACCCATCCTGCAACACAAAATTGAGAATAACAAATTTGTGACAACCCCAACAATTATAATTAGCTTCCTTGTTTTCAGAGCCCATGGATATAGTAAAACAAGAACTGTACTCAAATCCATCAGAACACAGATGAACAAGAATTGTAGTTTGTGAAAATGGCCTTTAAAGTCACGTAACTACACAATTAAGTTAGGTCACAGCAGCACAGATCTGTCCTTTGGTGGGCGTCCACCCAATGTAAGCACAATTGGTCTGACTACAGTAAAGAAAGTCTGTTACCTTACTAAAAAGGTACAGTGTGTACAATCTCACCACTAGATGTCAGTAGACTGCACAGTGCAGTCAACTGAATTCTGTTTTCTTACGCCTCCCAATTCAAATGCATAGTCTTAGCTACGGTGGCTGCTGTAGGACAAAAAAACTCTGGTCGCCGTTCAGCTGCAGAGAGCGCAGGCTGTCAATCTGCTGTTTACCTCTGGTGGTGTCCGCGTCTGTTTGCTCTGGAGGAGGCTGTAAAACTGATAAACGAGTCTGACTCGAGTTGAGTAAGTGAAGCTCACTTCTGTGCGATGACAGCGATACTGAGGTGAGCTGTCGAGGACATCCTGAACCTCTCTGCCGGTAAGCTCTGCTGTTTTTGCCGCTGTTAACCAGCTCTGACGTGGATCTGACATTATTGGATTCAGACACTTATAGCTTATACCCAGCTGTTTTTGTTTAGCCAGCTGTCCAGAGACGAGAGGATCGCATTTCACACATTTTCATGTGTTAGAGCCAGAGGTGGCAAAAGTACAGACATTCTGTAATTAAGCAGAAGTACAAGTACTGTGCACCAGTCCAACACAGAGCTTTACTGTAAATACAGTACAGCAAACTGACCTGTTTATCCTGACAATATTTGGATTACACAAAGTTAGCATGCCTCAACTTGTTTTGCAGTCCTTACCTTTAAAACTAACCCCCCCCCCCCCCTTGTTCCTCTTTCTTACATCTTTCTCCATCTCTGAGTGAACCCCTCTCTTTCTTTTCTCTCCCTGGAAATACAGCAGCTGCTCTTTTAGCTAGCAGACACATTGTGTGACAAAGTGCAGACACTTTTTGTGTGTTTGTTGAGCATTTAGAAACGTTGCATTTAAAATTACCTGCAACAAGTTACTCCCTTTATATTTTCGCTCCTCTTCAGTAGCGCTAGCTAAGATGCTGGAAGTACCGCGAGCAGACGCATTAAACCTAAAGTAACAAGTCTGTTTTGAAAATGTAAGAAGTAGAAAGTACTGATATTTCTGTAAAAATGCAGGGAGTAAAAGTAAAAAGTAGTCAGAAAAATAAATACTCAAGTCAAGTACAGATACCTGAAAAGCCTACTTAAGTACAGTAATGGAGTATTTGTACTGCGTTCAGGTGACGAGGCTTGAGGTGATGAGGAAGAGAATGGCATTTCAGTAAGATGCCGGTGACGTCTCTATCCTTCATGTTTTCGCTTCTTTGGTGAAGGGGTAACTAAAACAGGTATGATCATTCATATCTGGAGTCTGAAGGTGCAGACACAAATTAAAATTTGCCTCCACGACACACGAATGCTTACGAGTTCTCTTACTCCTCCACCTTTGGTGTACTACATATGTGGCCGGTCTCTGGCCGCATACATAAAAACGCAATTAGGTGGAACAGCGATATAGGATGGCAGTGCAACATAACGGCTCCCACAAACCGGTGCCTGCTCCTACGTATTTTTAATGGATTCATTCTAAGTTTATGAGAATGCATCACTTTGTTGGAAGGCATAATTACACACTAATCAATGTATATTAATGAATATATTCTTTTTTCCCTATTAAACAACCTCAAAAAAAAATAAAAAAAAAATAAAAAAAAGACTGACTGCACCTTTAACAAAATTCTCTGCATCTCCCTGCTCTTTCTGGCCATCTGACACACAAAAACGTTAAGTTAAACCCAGCTTTTTTTCTTTCTTTCTTTTTCAGGATCACAAATGACTTCATCACAGCCTGAGTGATTCTCCTTTGGTGGCAGACCAAAACCTCTTCAGTGGGCACCAAATTATTTTATATTCAGAACAAAAACCTCTAGTCTGATAGTGCAGGTTGTCCTGGAAAAAAGAAAACATACATACATACATACATAAACTTGACTGTGCATTGCAGGGCTGAGGTTATACAGCCACTGTTCCGCAAAGGAAGCAAAGTGACCTTTGGGGTTTTGTTTTTAGTCGACTGATTTGAGTTGTGGGGTTTTGCTTTCTGCCCCCATATTACGGCTCTGCAAAGAGATTTAGGTCCTCATAACCTGAGTACACCCTCAGGTGTGAGCCCCATGATGGGCGGTACTGGACACGTGGTCAACCTGTAACCTGTTTGAGAGTTCACTTAAGAACTTATTTCGACATTTTGATAAACGCAAACGCTGCGTGACTCATTAAACCAACGGATTTTAGCAACAGGTATGTTTCTAATATACTGACTCCAGCAGCCACGTCCGAAAGAAGCCCATCTCTGGAAGGTGCAGGATCCCGGGATTAGACTCGCACATCTGCACGAAGCCCTTCAGCTCGGCCACTTTCCGTGGGTCCATGCTGCCGTTTCACGTCCACCAGACGGAGCTCTGCGTGCAGAGAAGGGGGGAGACCAGAGAGAAAAACAACCAAACAGCTTAGCAAGGTAGTCCGGACTTGTTTTTGTGCTCAGCCGCACGTAAACAAATGACAGCATCGGAAAGCTAGGTATGCTAACGCACAGGGATTGAATGAGCGTGCGCAGTGAACAGCTCCACGGGTCACATAAACCCCGCAGCAAGCAGTATCCGAGCTCCACTAATGAACCACCCACGCAACAGCTACGAGTAGTGACTGTTTCAGTGGTCGTAGGTCAGAAGTTTCTATAAATGTGAATTCATCCGTGACGCGGTGACTGTTTGACGCAGGATAGCGTCGTTAGCTTGCTGCTGCGCGGGCCGCGACTACTGCAAACAACTCACAGCTGCAGACGTGTTTCAGGAATAAAGAGGAAACCCACCTGGCCGAAGATATACCTTGCTGACAGTCAAGAAAAAAAAAGAACACAGAGAGAGCCTGCAGTCGATTTCGGTGCTGCGATACAGCTTCACTGACAGTTGCGTCGCTCCTCTGTTTTCATTCAGGCAAGTTTTCGGACAGACCGGTGTAGGATGGGTGTGCCCTGAGCGTAGGCTGACAGGCGCGCCTCAAGTTCAGAACGCATGCGGATCAGATCAGCTGCCCCAAACCATGCAGAACATTTCATTATAGCGGTTCACGAGCTTCGGTAGTTCCACAGTTTGACAAGTCTTTCTTTCTATGTATCTGTAAATAGAAATGTTTAAGGTAATTATTCTTACTGCTGACATGGTGAGCGGTATTTCCTGTAGTGGCGTTGCATCATTTTGATACAAATCCAAGTAGATTATTAATTTTTTTTAGCCATAAATGTATCAGCTACATGACAGTATAAGTAAGCTCCCACAAAGCTTGGTACACAGGTCTTCCTCCATCTCACCCTGTCCCAGCATCCTCCTCTGTCACACCAACCTTCTGCATGTCCTCCTTCACTACATGTATAAATCTTCCCTGTGGTCTTCCTCTTTTCCTCCTGCCTGGCAGCTCCATCTTTAACATTCTCTGCCCAGTATATCCACTATCCCTCCTCTGCACGTGTCCAAACCATCTCAGCCTTGCATCTCCAAACGACGGATCACAGCTGGTCTCACTACCATCTTGTAAACCTTCCCTTTCACTCTTGTTGCTGTCCTTCTGACACAAATCACCCCTGACACTTGTCTTCACCTGCTCCACCCTGCCTGCACTCTCTTCTTCAGCGGCTTTGGATGGTTGACCCAGGCATTTAAAGTGATCCAACTAAACTACTTCTGCTCCTTGAATCTTCACCCTTCCCACCTGTCTCCCTCTCACTCACACACATGTATTCTGTTTTGCTTCTACTGACTTTCATTCCTCTTCTCTCCAATGCATATCTCCACCTCTCCAGACTCTCTTCCACCTGCTCCCTGCTCTCACTACAGACCACGGTGTTGTATGCAAACATCATAGTCCACAGAGACTCCTGCCTGACCTCATCTTCAGCCCGTGCATCACCACTGCAAACAAGAAGGGGCTCAGAGCAGATCTATGGTGTAATCCCACCCCTGCCTTGAACCATCACCACTGTCTCGCTGTCCTCCCATAGGTCGTCATCCCTGTAACGTCACGCTCAGGGTAAAAATGCACACCGTGCGCGTTACCTCATCGTTTGCTGGATTATTTTTCCCTGGATCTGGCCTCCCAGGCAGTAACGCGTCCCGACGATTTAGGCAGCAGTGACGTGCAGTCAGGGGAGGCAGGTGAGGCAGTGCCTCCTCTGTCATCATGACAAGTAAAATACTAACAATGATAAGAGAAAACACATTTGACCACTTGACTGTTTTATAAAACTGTTTTATAAAACTGTTTTCTGAATTATTTCAACACGTTAATGGTCAAAATTGCAGAATTTACGCATCGCCTGTTCAAACACATGGAAGAAATGCGGGATGAGGCAGTGCAGTGCTGTGGCTCACCTCTGGTGGCGCTGTGTCACATACAATAAATGAAGCAGGCGGTTGGCGTATGGCCATTGCTGTTTCTCTTTATATCGCCAATATATATGTTTGATTACACATGTGCTACACATGCTGATGTTCCACAGTCTGTCTAATATATTGAATGAATGTGTGTGACATGTTTATTCTTTGTGATCGGTCATAAATGCACGGTGAAAATACACAGCAGAAAGTACCGTGCCACACCGATAGGGGGCAGTGCTGCAACAGTGCTGTCCCCTGCAGTGCTGAGAAGGATAGGTGCATGGATTTCATCGTCAAATAAAGGTAAGATAATACGTTTTTTTAATTTAAAAAGAGAGACCCCCCCCCCCCAAAAAAATAGTTTGACCTTACATTAAAGATTTTGTTTTTCTTGCCATCATTGTTGAACAGTATGGAATTGATTAAAGCATAATTAATCATAACATATAGCATTAATCATATAGCATAATTAAAATTGAAATATAAGCTTCTCTTTCGGGTTCATGTATGTGAACATCCGACTGCAGACGAGTCAGTGCCTCACCCGTCACAAACCTCACCGCACGTCACTGATTTTCAGACATACTGTAGTATGTCAGTGATAAATACGCTTCATCTTTTACGTTTCATTCCATTTGGATTCCAGATCTTCATCAGGTAAAGGTCGTGGCAGTCAAGTATGAGAAAACCCATAAAAAATAAATCCATTATGTGTAAGAATGTTCTGTAAACAATCTACCCTTTTCCAAAAATTGATATTAGACCACAATAAAGATTTAAATATTTGTTTTAGTTAACTTTTAATGTTAGATTTTATTGTTACAGATGGCTTCTAATCTTAAACTAAAGCTCTTGTAACAGTCAGTATTTTTTTTCCTTGTTCTCAGTTAAACTCATGCTGATATCTGAGTCCCACTGTTGTTCTGCTTTCTACAGTTTATCCTGAAACAAACCCACATGCATCCTGCTGTTAAAAACAACCAATCTACAGCTTAAAATAGGATGCATTCCATTTATTTCAACTTATTTACAAACATTTAGATTTTGTTTTTAAAAGTTTTTCGACAACCTATTGGAAGGCAGGGGGCTGCGCGCTGAGGAGTACGCTTCAGCGCCTGCTATACCGAACGCGGGGCAGTAATGCTCTTGCAGAGGGAAGCGTGGCTAGCAGAGAGCTAGCTAAGCGCAGCTGTCAGTCGGGGTAAATATAACCGCTGCAGCAGAAGCTGTTAACCTTGGTTAGTGATAGTAAGTTACCCCAGGGTGTCTCGGCACATATGACAGCTTGGTAGCTCGCTGACTGACACGCTTTGTTCCGCAGCGGAGCGACATGCTGTGACTGATCGGCGTCCTCGAGTTGTAGCAGCAATGTTGCTCTCAGCGAGCGCCTTGGTGAGGTCTGCTGTCCAGCTGATGCCACGGACCGGGAGTGGAGGTTAGAGAAATTCACTACGTTTATGATACTGTGCAAAAGTCCTGTGCCACCCCGCGCTTCTTTATGTTTTACTAGAAAAATGTGAAACAGGTGCAACGACTTTTGGAAACATGCAGAAACACACATGGAAGTACAGTGTATAAGGCAGAAACTAAGTTTGTGCAAGTCTACCAAGCTTGAAAGTCAATATTTGGTGTGACCACCTTTATTCTCCAGCACAGTCTGAACTCTCTGAGGCGGCTTTATTGTCGTTTCTTTAAGTAGTCTTCAGGAATAGTTCTCCAGGCTTCTTGAAGGACATTAAAAGCTCTTCTTTGGATGTTTCTGCCTTTTTGTTCTGTTCTGTCAGCATGATCCCACACTGCTTCAGTAATGTTGAAGTCTGGGCTCAGGGGAGGCCAATCCATGACTGATGGTTTGCTTTTACTGCATTGGCAGTGTGTTTGGGATCATTGTCATGCTGAAGCCGTTTCTAATAAGACACTTGCATGGTGGGTCAACATTGGATGGCACAGACTACAGACAGTCCACACAATGCACCTACTTTGTACCTGTTTCTCAGCGCAGCCTCGCATTCCAACTCATTAAGAATGTCTTCTTAATGACTTGTGCAGTGAGTCACAGGATTTTACAGTAAGCATCATTAGGTGCATTGAAGTCATAATACTTATGGATTTGCAGGACCTCAGTATTTTTTATTATTTTGGACCAGTACCTATTTCCAGGTGAAAAATTATTCTAGTATCAACATATTGGCCAATATACTTAAACTCTTTACCCCATAAAGACGACATCTGATGACCTCAACCATTCCTTTAATGGTGAGTTTTGACACCTCAGTATACATCAATAAAGACATGGGTCCAGGTTTTTTTCCAAGGGTATCCCTAGTAAGCTGTGTAGGCAGAGATCACCCTCACTAACTTCTGATTCACACCCAGTCATTTTTGTTTTGGAAGCAGGCCTGAAATATGCCAGAAATCACTCATTAAAGAGGAACAAGGGTTAACCCCAGTATGCATCCAAAGGGGAAATGGTTAATATACGTGTATGGGGGTCATTCTTTATAAACCGTTACAACTATATACTTATCCAAGTAGACAGTAGCTTACTATGAAGACATAATGCCTGAGCTGTGATCTTATTCTGCTTGGACCAGCCTATTGGGCTGGCTCTAGTTTGACACCTCTATCAGGTTTCACTAAATTTTAACTGTGTGGGCCCTAAATGAAAAATCAGTCACCAATTTAAAGGTCAGGTGTCCCATGATGTCCTGTAACATGAGCAAAAAGTTAAGTAGGTGGGAGATAAATGATTGACACAGCGGATCTCTGCGTCTCATTTTGAAGATACCCCGTAATTCTCCTGATCTCTTGTATAAAAGAGTAAGGTCAGCCAGGCTTCCACCCAGTGAATATTAATCATCGGACTAATAAATGATGCACAAGCTTTAGTGTTTGACTGATATGGGATTTACTTTGTGGTGGACCAGAAATGGCCATAAATGGGTTTCAAGCTATTCTAACACTTTTAATACCGAGGTCTACAAATTGTTAGAGAGAAGCATGACCAAAAGATATCCAGATGGCATCAACTGTACTTCATTTATTTATTTATTTTTTGGTATTCACTGTTCTCCAGTGCCGTGTCACTCCCTGGCCAGAGCTGATATAACTTTGCTTTTGTCAGACTAATTTGATAAAGCACTTGCCTGCAGTATTTTACATGAAGTGTTCCTGTGTGTAGGATTTATCTGGTGCCTGTGCAGAAACATTTCTGTGAAACCCGGCGATTTGAAGCTAAAGACGGTTCCACCTCGATACCTTGGCCAGCCCAGTCCTTTCACTCATCCACACCTCATCAAACACGGTGAGCATTGGTTACAGTGGAGCGATGATCTTGTAAAGCATGTTTCTGCAGATTGTCTTTAGTCGATCTCTACAAAAGGGCTCAATATACAACTTTTTCCATGCTCTGTTCCTCAGGTGAGGTCACTCCAGGCTTGAGCCAGACAGAATATGAACTCCGCAGGCACCGACTGGCCTCGCTTATCGAGGCTCAGACGGAAAGGCTGGGACCTCCTGCTTCCTCTAGCACCCACGTGGCCATCATTTTGTCTCACCCAACTAGATATATGACCAACGACATCCCTTATCCCTTCCATCAAAACCAGGTGAGTGCTTGTTTTCACGTTGCATTCATTCATCTTCAGAAAGAGAAAAAAAAAAGGATTTTGTTATCTGTCTCTTTCCTTGATCAAATTATTTTTTGGCCTACTGAGTACTGATTGTAACTTTAGCAAGGCTTTACTAATTCATCTTAAAACTCATGTTCTTCAGGATTTCCTCTACCTCAGTGGCTTCCTTGAGCCTGACAGCGCCTTGGTTCTTCATGGGAAGGGTCGACCAGACCAGGCTATTTTGTTCGTCCCGCGCAGAGACCCGGGAAGAGAACTGTGGGACGGGCCCCGGTCTGGGAAGGATGGAGCAGCTGCTTTGACCGGCATAGAGAGAGTTCATAGCATAGAAGAACTGGGTGTTGTACTCAAGAGCCTGAAAGGTGAGTGGATGGGAATATCCAGCAGAAATGCCTCTTCACAAATTTAAAGTGCCAATGTCAAACAGCTCATTCTGCTGGTGACTCTTGTTTAGAGCTTCTGGTACCCCAGGTGCTGACAACCATGTGCCCGATTAGCAGCACCTGTGAGCACGGACCCTGCTACAGCAGTCAGCTGGTGTCTGCTCCCAGCACACCACGTTTGACTGATCTGCATAGGGCCCGTGCAATAGTGCAACTTCAAGCTGGTGTTCTTCAAAACTAAGTTGCAGCATTATTTGCAGTGAGCCCCTCTGTCATCTCCAAATTAAAGTCCATAGTCCAGATAACGGTGCATGTCTGCGACAGGCTGCGGAGTGGGCGTCCCAAGAAGACAGCACCCTGTCAGCTCTCAGGAACTGTCTTTGACAGATTTGCAGTCAAGGTTTGCAGGACGATCGGAAACAGACTGCTTACAGCCAATCTGTGGTCTCATAGGGCTGCCTGGAGAGCTGCCATGACCGCCCTTCCCCTTTAGGGCTGTTTGCGCTGGTGTGGGCAACATGTGCACTGGAACCTGAGTCCAGATTCTGCCTATGGCATTGGCAGAGAAGATTTGGCAACTTTTTCATGGGCGCAACCCACATACTCAGCTCTGCTGCTCAACCCACAAATGCATTTTCCTTAAAAATGTGGCTCCATTTAAAAGAAAAAAAAAAGCAAAGAAAATCGACCAAATACAAATTTCCTGACTTTCTGTTCTAGGTTTAGCTGGAAGCTGTGGATCAGCTTTAACTAATGCCGGTGTAAAAATACTGCAGCTGAATTTGTAGCATTTGTTTTAAAACAAGAACCTAAAGGATGGACACAGCACACGTGGCAATTATAATTTGTAATTTTGCCGTTTTTCATTTAGTCATGTGAGAAAGAAATTTTTCACTCTATACTGTCCTGTGAAAAACTTGCTGCTTCCACGGGAATTAAGAGTCTAAGTAGCAACCAGGCGCTGCTGATCAAATGCAATCCATTAAGTGAAGTGTGAGCACCTCTATGAAAGCTGGTCTGCATTATTCAGGTGTATTAACACAAAGCTGCAATCTACCCAGGAGTGGGCGTCCCTGCAAATTCACCCCAAGGTCAGACCGTGCAGCTCAGAGCAACTGCAAAACACGGTGAAACTAAGGTTCAACCATCAGAAGGCTTTGATGGAAAAACATAGGTGGATGAGCAGCACAGTTGTTAGATAAATGCTTTCAAACTTGCAAGTTTCAAAAAATTTCTGGAGTGTAAATTCTACCAAAAAGAATAACAGAACAGAGCTAATGTTAGCCAAAACTAGCATCTTTCCCCCACAGGTGGATGTGATGTCTTTATTTTTATTTTAGGTCCAGTATGTTTAATCTGTTAGCAGAAGGCCTGATCTAATGTGGGTACTATGTGTTGTTATGGGCAGTGGATAGTCAGATGTTCAACTTGAGCAACTTTTTTATTTATCAATTAAATTATTATTTAAAAGGGAGCAGGTATTTGATTAGTCCGCTTTTAGCTTTTCTGTCTTCTCTGATCCTCTTTCAGGCACTATGCTGTGGTACGATGGCTCTCAGCCCGCTCACCCTCGCCTCCACCAGGCTCATGTGTGTCCCGTTCTGGAGGTGGGGCCGACACCGCGCACTCTCAGACCTCTTATACACTCTCTCAGGGCCCTCAAAAGCTCCGCCGAAGTGGCTCTCATGCGAGAAGCGGGTCGCATCACGGCACAGGTGGATGTTTAAATCACTTTTTGCAAAGCTTTTGAAGACTCCGCACGAATGCTAGGTTTATAAAGTGTACTTGCAGCAGCTGATATCGTTATCTTTCAGGCTTTTAGGAGAACAATGGCTCTGTCTCAAGGAGACGTGGATGAATCTATTCTGTTTGCTAAGGTAACTAACTTCCTGATGACCTTTATCTCTTCACTGCCTTGACGCGTGTGGGTGGTCATTATCTTTGTGCCTTTCATTGATTGGGCTCCTGATGTAATTATTAGAACAGTAAGTGTTGATTGAATTGTTTTTTGTAGTCAGAGAAGAAGCAATAACATTTTCCAAATTTACCTTCTAATTTCCTGAATCTGGTGGGGGAATTCCAGAGACTAATAAATGTTTGTTACAGTGTCTACTTCCACACTTCATTTGTGATATACAGTACTGTCTTGAGCCATCCCGCCTTTCTTTATATTTACTTATAACTTAGAAAATACCCCATTTTAAATTGTATATTTGTTACTAGCAAAATCATACTGTTTGTGCCTGATAAACTGTATATGTATTTTTTTCATTAAATCGCTGCGCCTATTTCCAATGTTCCAAAAACACAAAGAAATGTTGGGTGGCTCGAGACTTTTTCACAGTGCTGTATAATAACTGAGCCTTTAGTCACTTCTCAAGTAGAAATTACGTTTTAACATGACCCCATCTTCCAGTTTGATTTTGAGAATCGGATCCATGGTGCTAACTTTCTCGCGTACCCGCCTGTGGTTGCCGGAGGGAATCGAGCCAACACTCTGCACTACATAAATAACAACCAGATAATCAAGGTAAGTACTCCACGTGAGGTGTAATGAGCGCACCAGAGGGCACTGATCTTTGATCTTCCTGAGAATAACAATTAGTTCACATGTGTCCAAGTAGCTTATATGACTCATTATGTTTTGTTCCCTCCTCTTTGTCGCCTCCATCAGGATGGGGAAATGGTTTTGCTGGATGGTGGTTGTGAATACTTTGGTTATGTCAGTGATATAACTCGAACGTGGCCCGTGAATGGAAAGTAAGTAAGCTGATTACCCATACCCTTCTTAAAATACTTGGCACATACAGGTACTGTTTTACAGAAGTGACATTTCCTTAAAAAGCGCCTACCTAAGCATTGCACTACATTATGTAAATGTTATTTTTGCCATCTACAAATGCATCATACATCTTGTTTAAGCTGTTGGGTTTCTCTTAGTCCATTTTAGTTGAAACTGTGTCAGTTTTGCAAAACCCAGCCAGGGGAGCCACACGCCAGTGTACTTTCTGTGCCAGTCCCAAACCCGAGTAGCTGGGGAGCATTGCCTCAGAAAGGGTGTAAAAGCTTTGCCAAATCAAATGTATGGATTGGAATAATTCCCTACCACACTGACGAATGCTTGGATGGAGGCAGATGAGCCAAATAGTAATAGGAACAGCCAATGTTGCACATGAGACAAAACTATACTGATCGCCTTACTCGTCATTTTGACCCTTTATGCCTTGAGTTTGGCAGAATAAGTTTGGTTTCCATCTGTTATCATGACTAAACTAAGGAGGGCAAACAGTGCAGACATATGCAGATGTATCAAACTTTATTTCACACCCAGGTTTATTTAGTCATCCGTTGCAAACCAAGTGTGCCAGAAAGCTCACAGCTCACAGTACGCGGGCGCCTTTGGTCCGGTTATTTGTTTCCTGAATGCGTGAGCTAATAAACGTGGTGCAATCCACGTCACTCACAGGCCTGGTTTACTGAACATGGTATTCAACGTTAAACATGATTGTATCGAATCTCCCTGATTCCTAGAATTTAGGTCCCTTATATTAGAGAAATTGTAGTCTGACTGTATGTTTGAAGGTTTTTCTGTTTTCTGTTCCAGTGACAAAACATACCTCAACAGTCTGCCCCCCACCTTTTTTTTTTTCTTTTTTCACTACCAGATTCAGTCCTGCACAGGCTGAGCTCTACGAGGCCGTCCTGGAGGTCCAGCACTCGTGTTTATCTCTCTGCTCTCCAGGCGTCAGTCTAGATCACATCTACAGCACCATGCTGGCCCTGCTGGGTCGACAGCTTAAGCGGCTCGGCATCCTCGAGGCCAGTACCAGCGATGCTGAGGCGCTAAAGGTAATAATCGGGAAAACAGTGGGTGATTAGCTTGGTTGGTAGATTATTTCTGCGCTTTACATTTAATGAGGCTCATCTGTACAGCTTCATGGTCTCCAGAGGATGAATCTGGGGTCATCTCAGAAGTTTTCACTCCTCTCTAACAACACGCGAACTCGTCGTTTGTAGACGCCTTCATTGCCAGATGATGTATTCCACTGTTACAGACCTTCATGGTTAAAGTATTTTTATATTGCAGGGGAAATCTGACTTGTATTTTCTTGTATTTATTCATCTTTTATTTTGGTGTTTTAAGTGCTCTTTAATTTGCTTGTGCTTTGGTTCTTGTGTGTCTTAGCTTTGGGAAACTCATGTTATGAAGCCGTGACTGTTCTCTTTTTTTTATTTTTTATTTTTTCAGGCTGCAAGGCGGTACTGCCCCCACCACGTTGGCCATTACCTGGGCATGGATGTCCACGACACTCCCGAGCTATCTCGCTCACAACCTCTTCAGCAAGGAATGGCCATCACTATAGAACCAGGTTAAAAATACAAGCTGCTGCATGTGCACGTCGATGGTCCTTCCCGTTAGCGTTGCGGCTCACGTTGTCTCTTGTTGCAGGACTGTACATCTGTGAAGACAACGACCAGGCACCAAAGCATTTCCGTGGCCTGGGTGTCAGGATTGAGGACGATGTGGTGATCAGAGACAAAGGAGGACCTCTGATTCTGTCCTCTGACGCACCAAAGACCATCGCTGATGTAGAGCGGGCCTGTGCGCAGAGATAGGGCAGCGACGGACGGAGAAGTGATCGAGTGCTGCTCGCTCGCCTCCGTTTATATCATGAATCTCAGGGTCCAGGTGCGTCAAAGGTGGGAGCACGCTATAAGACTTTGGTTTTCAAGTTACAACAACCTGCTACCCTCACTGCACTGCTCTATCTATGAAATACATGCTGCATAAGAACAACAACTAAGTTCCAAAACAGAAAACCAAACAGGCAAACATAAAGTTGACTTTTAGTAATGCCTGTGAAGACGTCATTTAAAGTAAAGGCAGATTACAGAGCCTTCTGTTGTTGAGCCAAATCTGACACTAGAGTCTGAACCAACAGCGGCTAACATTCTGCTTTACTTCAGCTGTTAGATCCAACATTATGAATGTATTTTAAATGTATTATAAATTCAGTTGGTTTGACTTGGCTTCCTTATAAAGGATGTTGTTTCATCATAGGGTAAAATGCTCCCTTCTTATCTTAAAGATAAGGGTCAGTTGTCCTCTTAGTTGCTTCTTGGACAAAAAGGACAGTATTGTTGGATTTTTAAGACCATTCATGACGGGCTTTGTTCTCTACTGTCAAACTTTAAAAAATAAGAAAATAAAAGATCTCTGAATGCATTTCATTAACAACATAACTGCCATGTATTTGTATACTGTAGTTTTTTCCCCTTTCCCTGACAAAGCAAGAAACATTCCAAGGGTTTTTGGTGGTCAACCTGAATGCATATATTACTTGAGTGAAGACTTCAGGGTCATTCACAGACCTTATCACAGGACTGCATCGAGTCCTGTGAAAACTTAAGTCCACCCTTACGGCTTCCATAGGAACTAAGAGACTAAGTAGCAGCCAGGTGCTAAAAGCAGAGGTTTTGGTAGTTTGCTGTTCTGGAGCATTCAGGTGTGTGTTAACACAATGCAACAATCTTCACTCCAAGGTCAGGCTGTGCAATGCTCAGAGAAACTGCAAAAAATCTGCATCTCAAACTCCATATGCCACAGTTAGCATGTTAAATGTTAACTGTGGCATATGACGGCACAATTAGACAAAGAATGAACAAGGATAGCCTGTAGGGCTACCAGAAAAACCCCTCTGCTCTTTAAAAAGAACATGGCTGCATGGCTTAGCTTTGCAAAGATGCATCTCACCGCAAGACTTCTGGAACAGCACCATGTTTGGAGAAAACCAAAAAGCATATTGGTACCGATTTTGGTTGAGTATTTCCTCTTGTTCTCCTCATAGTTTGTCCCCTTATGTTCGACTTGAACACATTCCTAATGTCTGTATATAGTTATTAAGTCCTAAGGGGGTCAGACCCGCTGGGCAATGGCGAAATATGCTGCTGCTGCTCGTCTCTCTCCACCATACCGGAAGTCAGTAATGTCAGCAATCAATGAAAGCCTGATTGATAGAAATCCTAACTCATTGTTCCTTACAGTGGAGGAAAGAGAAATAATTGATATTATAGGCACTAATGCACCTCTATACCATCACAGATGCAGGCTTTTGAACGGAGTGTGATAACAAGCCATATGGCCGTCGATTCGTCTGACCACAGAACAGTTTTGCACTTTGCCTCAGTCCATTTTAAATGAGCTTCGGCTCAGAGAAGACCGCAACGTTTCTGGATCATGTTCACAAATAACTACTTCCTTGCATGATGGAGCTTTAACCTGCATTTATAGATGGCACGATGAACCGTGTTCACAGACAGTGATTTCTGGAAGTGTTCCTGAGCCCGTGCAGTGACTTCCATGACAGCGTTGTGCCTGTTTTAATGCAGTTGATTTTAGGCCCTATCCCTTGCACACAGAGATTTCTTCAGATTCTCTGAATATTTTGATGATGTTACTGTAGATGCTGAGATATTCACAGTCTTTGCGATTTTACATTGAGGATTAGTCTGAACTTTTCCCACAATTTGTAGATGCAGTTTTTTTGCAAATTGGTGAACCTCTTTCTATCTCTACTTCTGAGAAACTCTGCTTCTCTAAGATGCTCTTTTTATAGCCATTCATGTTACTGATCTGGTGCCAATAAAGCTAATTAATTGGAAATTTTTCCTCCAGCTGTTTCTGTTTAGCACCATTTATTTTTTCAGCCTTTTCTTGCCACTTTTTTTGAAACATGTTGCTGCCATCAAATTGAAAATGAGCTAATATTTTTCTTAAAAGGTCTCAAGTTAAATATCTTATGTTTTATGTTGACATAAAAAGAAGAGAAGTGGTCCTAATATTGTTCCCTGTGGGACCCCATATTTTTCATTCTCAGAATGATTTCAGGGATTTCCTTTTTATCAGTTGGTATTGTTTATATATGGTACCCTCAGGAAGACTGATAGTCTTAGAAAGCACTCTGTGACCTCATTAAGTACTTTCCGGCATTCACTCCTATAGTGTGTGGCAACTTATTTCTTTTATATATGATTCTTTGTTTCCATCACTTGGAGTTTTAATGATTTGTTTATAAAGTACCTTCTTTTTTTTTAAAATTGATTTTAAAATACCCCCAGTAAGCCACTTTTTCTGATTTCCCTCATCACATTTTATAATAATTTAAGGTGGAATTCATGGAGTCAGTTCTTTATCAGTTGGTGTTAAGAGAAAATTATTTAAATAATTACTCAGTGATTTAAATAATTTTTGACTACAAACAGAATCCCATGTTTTAGGGACCAAATTTTCTTTTTATAGGCATCGTGAGAAGGATCTTATTCCATTCTTTGAAATCGGTGATGACTTTGTCTGTTGTGTTGATGTTGAAGGTCTTTTGGGTGCAGCGGGTTATGAGGACGATACAGATGAGTGGAGGCTGTTCACTAACGGCTCAAAAGCTAGCCTAAAATGCGTCTTAAAGCATAATGACAGTTACTTTGTATCCTCGCAAATTGGTCATTCTGTCCAGTCAAAAGAAACCTATTAAATATGAAATTGTCACTGCTGGTAGCACGAGACGGAACCTGCAGCTTATTCGGGTTGCACAGGTAGGTGGAGAAGATACCGGGGGACACAACAGTTACACAGGGAGAAGTGACCAGGGTCATGAGGGCCCAACGGCCTCTAGTGGGACTTGTGTTCACAAACCAGTGCTGTGCAGCTAAGTTGGCACAAGCCAACACCACAGCTGGCAGGTCCTCAACTTGTGCCCCATTCTCATCACACACGATGTCGCTCTGTGTCTCCAGACTCTTTCACATTTGTCACAAGTGCGCAGTATGAACCTGCTCGCTTCGCTCATCTCTGGCAGTGGTTTGTGGCCACCATATACAAAACCATTTCCTCTCCAGTTCACCTGTTTTAACTTTCCTTTGCACCAAAGAAGGTGAAATGGATCCACAATCGTTTCTGCTTCCTAACTGGACAGATTGACATGCCTGAAGCGATCAGTGAAGCGAAGTGTTCCTTTATTTTTTTTTTATTTTTTCCCTATACCATAAAATACTCAAACCATTCAACATTTTACTCAAAGTGCTTTTAGAAAATTTAACTAAACAGTACTGTGCAAAAGTCATTTCTTAATGTTTTGTTAGGAAAATTAGAAATAGGTGTAGAGATTTAATAAAATGTGCAAACATACATGGAAATACAGTACATAAGGCACAAACTGAGTTTGAAGAATTCTACAGAGCTTGAAAGTCAATATTCAGTATGACCACCTTTATTCTTCAGCACAGTCTGAACTCTCTGAGGGAGCTTTCTTCTCATTTCTTTAAGGAATCTTCAGGAACAGTTCTCCAGGCTTCTTGAAGGACATTCAAAGCTCTTCTTTGGATGTTTCTGCCTTTTGTTCTGTTCTCTGTCACGATGATCCCACACTGCTTCAGTAAAGTTGAGGTCCGGGCTCTGGAGAGGCCGATCCATGACTGATAGTGTTCCATTGTGTGTTTCTATCCAGGTATGATTTTACTGCACTGGCAGTGTGTTCGGGACCATTGTCATACTGAAAAATTAAGCCGTTGCCAATCAGATGCTTTCCAGATGGTTTTGGATGATGGATCAAAATCTGATGATACTTTTCTGTGTTCATAATTTCATCAGTTTTGACAAGATCTCCAACACCACGGGCTGAAATGCAGCCCCAAACATGACAGAGCCTCCACTGTGCTTTACAGATGGCTGCAGACACTGTTGGATCTCTCTAATGACCTCCTCCAAACATATTGATGAGTATTTGAACCAAACATTTGAATTCAGATTCATCACAGACCAGTTGCCACTGATTTTTCTCCCTGTTTCCCTCCCTGAACAACGGCTTCTTGACAGCCGCCCTTCCACTGACACCATTTCTGATGAGGCTTCAGTGAACAGTAGATGAATCAGCTGAAGGTCCAGATGCACCTCTCAGGTCTTGTGTCAGCTCTTTGCTGGATTTGTTCCTGTTTCTTAAGGACCTGACTTTCAGATACTGTTCATCTGCTGTAAATATTTAGGCCTGCCACTTCTTTGTCCTCCACTTGTCCAGGTTCTTTAAATTTTTTAAGGATGCACTGCACATCATGCTGAGATATGTCAAGTTTGGGAATCAACTTTCTGGAGCAAAAATACTATTTTCTGCTTTTGGTATTTTTTGTAGAGTCAGTTAAGAAATGGGGACAAATGTGTTTTTGTGACCGTTGCTTGAAACAAAGTGCCTAAGGATACAATTTGAAATTGTTTGCTAATTTGTCATGTGCAGACACAACACTTGAGTTAGGTGCTTTTTTTTTTTGTTACGTTTGAATAATTCAGCGGCTTAACAAACAACCTGAAAATGAGTGAAAAAGCAGCCAATGTGCAAAGAAAAACCATGAAAGCGTTTCAGAAATGCTGCTCAAGACCACTTTAAAAAATGACAAGAAGGTCCGGAAGCAAAATATAAAGAAATGCGGGTTTGCTCAAGAATTTTGCACACCACTGGGTGTAACTTGTGTTGCTGTTATTTGAATTATTTAGCCTGTATAGATGTGTTAAACTTTTACGTTATACTGCGTTGGTACTATAATGTGGAAACAGATAGCTGCAGTAAAATACCTCAAAACTGTACTTTTCTACATTATTACTCTGCACTCACTGTAGTGAAAGCTGCTGTATTTGACTAAGATAAAAGTGGAGCACCACCGTCCCCTGCAGATTGAAATCGGCGTAAATCCGCCGAAAAGAGCACGGAACCGGTTTCCGGACACTCCCGAACATTTCCGAAGACAGCCTCCACTCTTCTTCCCTTCGTCGCGCTCTCTCCCTCCTCCCCCCGTTCACGCCTAATGTTGCTGTACCTCAAACCCTCCCCCCGTATCAGAGGAGTAGAAACAACAAGCCGCCATTTTGTTTGTGCGGACAGACCGTCAGAAACAGGAGATAACCGAGAGAAGGAGCGACTCCGGCGACCCACGGCAGCCGCTCCGGGAACCGCCGGGGGACGAAAGAGTGGCCAAATCCGCGTCCGCGTTATCCAGAGAGAGAAAGCAGCAGGGAAAAGATAAGACGTCAGTGGAGGGAAAAGCGACTCGGTGACATATATGTGTGTGTATATGTATGCATGAGAAGGAAATACTCCGAAAAATCCAAGGAAGGGGGTGTTTGCGGAGCGGAGACGGGGAGGAGAGGCGGAAGAGGGCTCTGTCTCGTAACGAGGGGGGAGAAAAACCTTCAAATAAAGGGAAAATATCAACATGAAAAATCATTATGTGTCCGTCGCGGAGGAAGGAGAGAGCCCGCATAGACAATTATATAAATAAATTGCTGCCGGGCAGAAGAGAGAGGTGGAAAGGAAGACGGGTTTAAAGAGAAGGGAAAAATTGCCAGGATCAACGCGAAGGGGGGCATTCACCATCACAAAGAGTCAATGAGAGGATTTTGTCAGCCCAAAATATTTCAAGGGGGTGGGGGGGTGTCAGCATTATTGTGCCGATCTGAAGCTTTCCGCTTCCGAAATAGCCGTAATTTCTCAGCGAGTCGCCGTCAGATTTTGATCCATTTTTCGCCTGTCGGCGCAGCTCCTGCTTTTTGCTTTACAGCTTTCTGTTTTTGCCTCCTTGCGTGGCCAAGACATCCTTAAAAAAACCACACACACAGGGGGGAGGTGATATTTTTGAGACTTTAGCGATCACGCTTTTCCATCAACTGTGATTTCAAGTGTTTTTAAAACCAGGGGAGGAACCTCTCCAGGAGCACAAGATAAGTAACCCAACAAACCGTCCTCTGCAAGGGAAAAAAACTGATTGGATCAATCTGACTGCTCGCTGATTGGCAGTTTGCTCTGCGATCATCCTCGAGAACTGTACGGTCGAAGAGATAAAGTGTGCATGCGGAGAGATTGCACAAGAACTGTGATTTTTTTCTTCTTCTTTTTTTCCTTTTTTTGTTGTTGGAAGATCTGATATTTGCAGCCGTGCTCGACTGCAACACATCTCGCGCAAGGGGGTTGCAACAACCAAGACGTGCAATACCAGTGTGTTCTTTCTGACCCAGTGCCTTGCATGGTCAAACACTCAAGTGCACAAATAAGTCGGCATGTACATGCACAACAAAAGTCTTTCATGGGAATACACCCACAATAGATTTTATTTTTTTTAATCAGAGAAACTGCAAGTCCGATCTGTCGCCCTTTTTGTGCAACTGACTGATTTCAACACTTTAAAGCCAGTAAGCGGTTTTTTTCCTCAGTGTTGCACCGGAGAGTAAAAGCTTTTGAGGGAAATCAGTGGCAGTGAGAGGCTCTTAACTGTTGCACGAGAAAGACGCCTCCTGGAGTTAACACAGGGGAAAAAAAACAAACTCCTGGCTTCTGTTTGCTGGATCGCAGTTGCCGTTTTTGTGCCCTGACAAATTGCTCTGTCCCCCCTTACTCCTCTGCTTTGGAGCAATTCAGATTTGAAACGGAGGATTTCTCCGCCGACTATGGCGGGCAGGACTCAGTGCAGCACGGAGGACGGATCTTGGGACGGTTTTTGTGTCGCAGAAGAGGCTACATGAGGTTGTCAGAGGGCCGCACGCTTGCCTTTTTTGCCGACTCCACCTTCCCACCTCCTCCTCCTCCTCAAATCTGTGAAGAAACAAAATCTCCGACTGGGGAGGGGGACTGATATCTGCAGAGAGGAATAAACCGAAAGGGGAGGACTGAAAGAGCTCCAACACTGCTGTCCTCTCTCCCCTGCCGTCCCCCCCGAGCGGTGGGGGAACGATCAGAAAGGTTTCTTAAAAGGACTCAGAGACGCAGATAAAGGGGGATTACATTTGCCCTCCGTGGATCTACAGCATTTATTTTAATTCGTCAAAAAATATGGCCGATAATGTCCTGGAGTCCGGCCCGCCTTCAGCCAAGAGGCCCAAGCTGTCCTCTCCTGCTCTCTCGGTGTCTGCCAGTGATGGAAACGGTAAATATTTTGCATGCATTACTCCGCTGGATAAAATATAAACCAGCTTCACTGTGGGTGTATAAAATTGCCGGTCAGTTGTGCAAGTCCCTGCAGAGTTGGCACTAGTTGATCTGACTGAAATCCTCCACAGTTGCTGCTCTTAAACAGCAATATGTTGATTTCTCGGTTTAAAAAGGTGCTAATCTGAGAGTTTTGGGCCCCTAATGAGGAAACATGTTGTAGATGCGGTGGCAGGAGCAACTTTCCAGCAGTTGTGTTTTGATCCATTAGCCTCTGGAGGCTAACTAGCAGCAACTGTGGGATCCACCTCCAAACAATGGAAGAGGCGAGTCACCCCGGTTTGCTTCAAGTTGTATAGCTACTTTTGAATTTGTTAATTGGAAGAATTAAAGTGCCTGCGCATTAAGCACCAGGCTTCTTGGATATCCCGGAAAGAACAGGAAGTTACAGTTTCCGAGGTAGCTTTGAGAGAAATGAGGGTAACCGAGCAGCTAGCCAGTAGCTAGTCAGAAAACCCCACCAGACACCGGCTCAGCTGAGCTCCGCATCTGGCTAGCAAAGACAAAAACCTCCGTTAGCGCAGTCTTTCTGGGTATCTGTCGATAACCAGCGACTCTACAGAGAAAATTGCCCTCTGCGCTATGATTACTGTCTTGTTAGCCGTCAGCATACTCGCTTTTTTACTTTAACTATTATCGTATACAAGCTAGCTATTGTTTGACTTTAATAAGTTGGGAAGAACGTCCTCGTCCCGCATGTTACAGCTTTTTAAATTTTTATCACTGCTGCCGAGTTTAACTAAAAGAGTAAACCAGCCACAGTCTCCGAAATGTCTTCTTTATTGCCCTTTGTTCCGAGCCTTTTGGTTTTTCAGTCGTACTAACGGAGCTCATTCTGGTTCTCCGTCCCCATTGTTTGGCTACAGGGCGACGCTGCGCCACACTTAGGGCAGTTCACTGTTCAAAAACGATTCAAAGAGGCAGACTTGCTGAATGCACTTCACCTCGATTGTTATTTTAAAACTGCTATTGCGAAGAATTTAATATGAGCATACTGAACGAGAAGCTGTGAAATCTTGGCATCACTTTCTCTTGCTGCATGAAGTTGTGACTGCACAGAGTTTGAATGATGAGCTCAGTTTTAAAGTACTTGTACCGATACCTGAGAACTATTTTCTGCTGTATCGGAGAGTAAAAGTATGTGAATTTCACGCTCGGGCCCTCTTTAATTACTCACATGGCCTAATGTAGAGAGAGCAGGAGCGGATTTAAAGGTCAGAAAGAGATGCAGCTTGTCTCATACATCATACACGTATGAACAGATCATTTCTGCATAGCAGCACAGATTTTAAAATGGTTAGTGAGGTGCCAGCATGTCACAAACCATCATAAAAATGTAGGTTGTCACTATTGTATTGTATATTTCATTAAAGGTCTAATAAAAAATTGATTATCATTTTAATGTGCCTCCCATGGCAGTGGATATGACTTCTTACACTTCCCTGCAGTTTAGGCTCTTGAACTGTAGAACTGCAGCTCAAATGTACACACCTACCAAGGTGCTGCAATGTTTACCTCTGCGGCTTCTCACCCTGTCCCCACTCCATGTATGGCACCCCACCAAACCACAAACTGAGGCCTCGGAGAGAGGTCCAGGCTGTGAGAGGCAGCTACTGCTGGTCTGGTTGCCTAGCTATTTTCTCTATATAATAATAATAATAATAATAATAATAATAATATTATTATTATTATTATTATTATTATTATTATTATTATTATTATTATTATTATTATTAATAATAATAGTTGATCATTTAAAAAAAAAAAGCCTATTAGCTGAATGAAATCTGTAGTTTTCTGGCTGGTAAGAGTTCTGTTCTTCTTCCTGTGTGCCTAGATTTCGGTTCACTCTTTGAACTGGAGCATGACCTCCCAGATGAGCTCATAAGTTCTTCGGACTTGGGACTGACCAATGGAGGGGATGCCAGCCAACTCCACAGCAGCCTTGGAGGGGTCGGAGGAGGAATTGGTGTGGGAGGAGGTCAGGATGCAGCTGCGAAACACCAGCAGCTGTCTGAGCTCTTGCGCGCAGGAGCAGCATCACAGCAGGGTGGGCCCACTTCCAATAACACACCATCCGGGGCATCCATGGGGATGATGGGGGGTGTCGGTGTTGCCCCTGGAGGACCTCAAGGCATGCCTCCCCAGAGCCAGACACAGCAACCTGGATTAATGCAGCAGGTTGGAATGGTTGGAGCACTCAATCGGGCACTGGTGGGAGCCCAAAAAGGCAATGCTGGACAGCAGCCTCAGCAGGGGCTGATGGGGGGGCAGGTGGTGAATGGCTCACCTAGAATGGGCTACCCTGGCAATGCTGGCATGGGAAACAATAGTAATCTTTTGGCAGACGGTCTACAACATCAGCAGCAAGGCGGTCAGCAAATGGGAGCTGGCGGTCAGGCAGGGATGAGACCGCAGCAGCCTGGAGCACTGAACAAGGTAGGGACTCAAAGCAGCTATCATTTGTAGTAAAGTACAATTTTTAAGAGACTAAGCTGGTCAAAGTGGCAGTGTAAACATAGTGTGGCTTTTGCGCACTGCTAAATACTTTAAATATGAGAAAATCCTCAGCAGTAAAGGCGTCTTATATGTATATGAAAATGTTTTTAGTCCTGTTTTTTGTAAAGTAACAGCTTTACAATAAGGTATCTAAAAGTATTGGAAGTGTGCCTGTTACAGTCCGATGCCTCACTTGGATGTTAAATATTGAAGTTTGAAATGACTGCTAAAGATTGGTGGGATATGTCCAATTAGAGCGGTTAAAGCCGTAGGCTGATGATGTGTAGTTGTTGCTCATGTAAAACTGCTGTTCTCCAGCGCAGGTGCAGACTGAAGTGTGGTTACATGTTGGATGCACAGCTGCATCACAGTTTGCTCTGTGGTATCGATGGTTAACCCACTTGCTAGTGACTTGCTAGCCGCATGACGATTCGGATTTTATTCTAGAGGTGTAAAGGCGTTATCGGAAAACACAGTTAAATGATTTAAATGAACTTTTATTTCTTTGTGTTAGGTTACATCTCTGTGACTGTTTGTCACGATCCCCTGTTGTTGAAACATCAGTAACACATCTGCAGTTTGGTTTCTTTTATTACTTTGATTGTGTTGTATGTCCTCAGAGGAAATCAAACAGTTTTTGTTCACATTTAAACCCAGTAAATTGCCTTATTTTCTTTTAGAGTTTGTTAATGGGGCTCAGCAGTTTAATTAGACGCATACACACAGCATCAGGTTACCACCCACCTCGCAGTGCTGCTACTAAAGGATCGCTCTTATTGTAGTTTAAGCTGTGATTTGCTGCCGAGATAAAGAGTATTTTGGCTGGATGCTGAATACCATCACTGATACTAAAATTGCTTTCTTAGTCGAAAGTGTGGCAGTTAGATCATGTCCATGCTATTAATTTATTATGGATAGCAAGGTGAAGTACAGTAACTAAACCGTTATGTTATTTAAAATGTTTTGATTGGCTGGTTAAAGCATATGTTGTGAAAAGTAAACTTTTAAGCAGTTTCTTATTGCACTTTTTTCCTGACATTATTTTGCCCTCCTCCTTTTTCTTCTTTTTAAATTTCTCCCCCTTTTTTCCACCATTCTTCAGATGAATATGATGGCCAATGCGGGCCCCTATGGTGGTCCGTACAGCCAGAATGCTGGCCAGGGGCTGCCTGGAGCAGGGCTGGGCCCACAGCTCCAGAACAAAGCAGGCCTCCCCAGCAATATGGCTGCACAGTTCAGCATGGACAAGAAGGCACCAGCGGGTCAAGGCATGCCTGGGATGGTAGGATTTGTTAGTTTTTCTTTCTTTAAAGCTGGTTAAACTCTGCAGCCCACATAAAAGCCTGTTGTCTCCTACTGTTGATTAAACACAAATCTTAACTTTGAATATTTCAAAGTAAAACTAAATATTGAATGAGATTCCAACTGGAAGAAAAAATCTGAGGATATTTTCCGTTATTTTTACTGTGTTAAAGATATCCCATGAAAGCCCCCAAACCAACTACTGTTGCCTCCAACGGTTTATGTATTTTTCCAATATCGACAGTTGGCAGATGTGTGGGGCTGGGATAAAGTAGACGAGAGAGCTTAAACGTATTACCCTATTCTTTACACAACTGCTTCAGTAACTTTATGTAGGTATGAACACACAACTTTCAGAGGTGATTGGATTACGTGACTTATAAACTAGTGCACGTTTTCAGAGCCACAAATGGGAATTGGTAAAATGTTGAGGTGGAATGAGGCATTTCATGGTATTTTGAGCCTTTAATTGCAAGATGTCATTTATGATGTGCAGTTTTAAGATGGGTAGTGTCCAGATAAACACTTTCTCTTCCCCTTAACAGCTTTTCCACTATAACCTCCCCTGACTGACTCCCTTGCAGGCAGTGTAGCAGCTGAGCAGACATTGACACAGAGCCTCAGTGACACCTTCAAATAATAATAATTAAAGAAAAAAATTGTATAACTTGACCTGAGATGAAGGTGCCTTTTTTTTTTTTTTTTTTTTAAATTTCCCCTTCTTGATGACCTGTCATGGTACAGCTCAGATTTTTTTATTGCAGTTTTCATTTACCTTTCAAAACAGCTGATGATGATTTTGCTCAGTCTCCTGATTTCCAGCTGTAGGATTTGTGGTAAATTCCTCTTTTTAAGTTGTCCACAAACTGAGCAGAATAGTTAACATTATTTGTCATGCATGTCCCCCCAGCAGTTCCCTTTATTTTTTATCGTCTTTTCCCTTTAATCCTGGAAGTGCCACCGGCCCCGGCCCCGGCGTCTCTGAATGTAACAGTCGACTGTTGCAGGTTGCTCACTAACTGGCGTACAGTCACAGCATGATTTACGTTCCTGTTCTGCTCCAGTATCTGCTGACTACTGGACCTTGGTTGCCAATAAAAAAAGAGGCAGGCACTCTTCATATCCACCTTCATCTGAAATGCTATTGAGAAATGGGTTTATTGTCCTGGAAGAACTTCGCCATTCTGCTCCATCGACTGAGCTCTCCAATCATACTCTGGAAGAGTCATGTCTAAACCTGGTACCCAGGCAGGATTGCGATCCAGCAGCACAGTCTCACCTGTGCCCCAGTGATTCACCCGGCATGAGATCTGGGATAGCAGCCCGGCAGCCTTGCTCTTTTTCCCCAGCTCAACATTCAATCGTGTATGCTACTTGTCAGGATGTTCGCCCTCCACTTTGATACCCATATAAGGGGTATCTGCTTCTTTAAAGATTTTTTTTTTTTTTTTGCCTTTATTAGATGGTGCACAGTGAAGAGAGACAGGAAAGTGGGGAGAGAGATATAGGGAAAGACAGGCAGGAAAGGGCCACCTGCACCACAGGCATGTGGCATACATGGTCGCCTGCTTGACCACTGAGCCACCCTGGTGCCCGGTATCCGCTTCTTTAACACAGACACACACTTCTTTCCTGGTGTCACAACATCTGACACACCGGTCAAACTTAATGCTCTCCTGCCGACACCTCCAGCCTCAATTAACAGAATAATTAGCCGTGTTGGCACCAATAACATCAGTCAGAGCTGACAAAATCTGATTTTTAACAACCTCCGTGGATCTTCTGAAGTCAGTTGGAGTGACAGCGTTTATATCTGGCCCCACTCCTACTCTCAGCTGCAAGACGCTCGACACTTGGCTTCAGTCAGTTTGAAGGGGTCGTGGAGTTGGCTTCATTGACTTCCAACTTGTTTGAAGTCATCATTATCTCTTTGGAAAAGATGGGCTGCATCCAAATAAAGAGGGCATTTAGTGGCTCTCACAAGTCTGACACCGATGGCAAGAAATTAGTGACTCTCTGCTAATTAACTGCTTGTTATGTTGTCTTAAAGAGACACAGTGTGGTGGAGGGATTTTTAGTAAAGTAGCTCAAATCACCCTTATAATAATCCCACCTACCTCAGAGAGATGAATCATGAAGATCAACCAAAAGCCCCATGAGTGTAGTGTCAGATTGCAGTGACTCATTGCAGGTTAACTTAGTCCGTGTGTTTGGATTTACAAGCTGCCCCCAATTTTTCAGTTCATTCCCATTTCCAATTAAATGAGCAGGTGGATGTTCTGTCACTTTTTTCTTCAACTGTTGTGTAATATTTTGGGGTGTAAAGTATTGTTCATCATTAGCCCATAGAGGTGATTGGCAGTCAGCTGAGCCCTGTCACCCGCACTGTTGCGGTTACATTGTTGCTTTTTGCAATTTGGCTGTAATTAAAAACAGGATTTATTTGTGCCTTTCAGCAGGCTCTTTCATGCTTTAGATTCTTGTCCTGTTTTTAATTAGTAAATAGTGGAAAGCACCATTCTCAACTGATTGTTAAATCATGTACCTCAGTACTCTTGAGTTCATTAAACTGCTAAAATATATGGGAGTAAGATTTTGGCATCCACACTTGCCGCAAGAGGTATTGGAAAATGGCTCATTGAGTGTTCGCTGTTCAGCTGTTATCAGACTGGTCACTGGAAGTGATCCCTTTGCTGTGGATAATTCTTTTTAACTTCGCCTGTGCCTCTTCTGTACTCTCCATCCTAAGACACCGCCTCAACAGCAGCAGCAGCCTGGAGGCGGCGTATCGGTCAGCGGAGCAGCAGCAGTGGGAGGGGCGCAGGTTGGACTCAATGCTGTGGGGGCTGGACCCGGCGCCACACCTCCTACTGCAGACCCTGAGAAGCGGAAGCTGATTCAACAGCAGTTGGTCCTCTTGCTCCACGCGCATAAGTGCCAGCGGAGGGAGCAGGCCAACGGAGAAGTACGGCAATGCAACCTGCCTCACTGTCGCACCATGAAGAACGTGCTGAACCACATGACTCATTGCCAGCTTGGCAAGTCCTGCCAGGGTGAGTCTGCTGAATTACACCGATAGCTGGTTTATACGGTGTGTGGTTTATATTATAAACACGATGCAGTCGTGTATCTGCAGCACTTCTTTTTTTTTCTTTTTTCTTGTTCTTTTGCATTTTTTTTTTTTAAATTCCCTCTTGGTTTGCCTCCCAGTTTTTCTCAGTATCAGGATGAGTTATTCTCTCTTCAGCTGGCTGTTTAACTGTAATTCCTCCTTGTCTCACTGAGTCTCCATCTGGACATAGTTTTGCTGTACTGAATGACTCATACAATAACTTACTAGCTTTTGATTCTTATTTTCCTTTTTTTCCCTCTCATCTTGTCATGTTAATCATCTCTCTCTTTCACTCTGCCACCATTTCCCTCCACTTGCTCTCCATCTTTTCTCCTCTTCATCTTTTATTTCCTTTTCTAAAACATTTGTTCATTCCTCTGTCTCCTCCAGTGGCACACTGTGCCTCATCCAGACAGATCATTTCTCATTGGAAGAATTGCACACGACACGACTGTCCCGTCTGCCTGCCACTGAAAAATGCTGGAGACAAGAGGAACCAGCAGCGTGAGTCTTCCTCACTCTTTGGCTGTGTGTGCACCTTCTAGATTTGTAAAAATTCACTGTTTTCATCAATTATTATTTCTAATTTGAACAGTAAAGTGCATCATAGTGGTATAGAACTCACTGTACTCATCTCTCGTTAACTCTTTCTTCCTCCCATCACCACAGCTCTTGTCAACAGTGCAGGAGTGGGTTTAGTGAACTCTTTAGGTTCGGGTGTGCCAGGAGGACAGTCCAGCACACCGAACCTTAACCCTCCCAACCAGATTGACCCCAGCTCCATAGAGAGGGCCTATGCTGCACTGGGCCTCACTTACCAGGGCAACCAGATGCCACAGCAGCCACCACAGGCCAGCGTGCCAAACCAGGGGCTGCAGGGGCAGCCTGGGATGAGGACTGTAAACACCATGGGTTAGTGTGTAATACTAGTATGTGTATCACTGAACATGCATGCTCTTTATCTCTGGTGACCACCTTAAGCAGCCATGTAATGTCAAACCAAGATATTTCAGAGACTTTAAATGAGCTGTATAAAGTTGTTCAGAGCTTCTCGTCAGTTAGTGGCGCTGCCAAAGGTGTCATCAAAGGGCCTAAACCTGTAACTTTACCTGTAACTTTAGTTTTTGCTGAGTGTTCTTTGGTTCGTCCTTAATCTTTTACAACTCTCCACTGAAGTTTAAGTTACAGCTTAGTGAGATTGAATGCAACAGTGTATGCAAACATAGTTTGTTTTTCTTCCCCAGAGACAAGTAAGAGTGTAGTCACATCAGGCTTGGTTTCCTTGTACCGAACACCTCTCTGCTGGCCTGTATTCACACTGTGCTTAACGATCCATACCCAAGTACGCTTCAGTTTGTCTCTGCATCGCAGCTCCTCTGTCCTGCACTTGCTCTTTTTCTCCCGCGTACAGACATGCATGTGAAGAGTGTGCTTGCAGAGCACGAGGTCCATGATTTTATGGATTAAGTAGGGCCGTTTTTAGAAATGGTGAGAAACAGTCTTCTCACATGCCTTATAGATTGGTTAATTATTTAACAACGATTTTCACGGTGCCAGCTGTCATTGTAAAAGCGTTAGACTTTTTTGCTTTGGCGTGGTTTGCAATCACACCAGATGTTTACCGTACCCAAGTACAACTGAACTGTGTACTGGGATCAGTATGCACTGATCACACTAGTCAAATCAACTGGACTTTGGCAGCCAAATGTCATTGGGTATGATGCAAATGGCACAGTGTGAGTACACCCTAATATCTAAAGGAGAGACTTTACATATTCTAGTTCTTTGGGATGAAATATAAAGGCAAATGGCAGTACTGGACAGTTACTGCTGTCTGTGTTTGCTGTTTATAGAATTCAGAAGATATCATTTTTCCATTTCCAGGGGGAAACTCTATGGGAGTGAATGGTGGAGTTGGGGTGCAGCCCCCCAGCCAGCATTCCACTCTACTGCCAGATGCCATGTTGCACAACTGCATGAGCGCACAGAGGTCAGACTACCTTTCACTGGTCACAGCTATTTACTTTTTCTTCAGTCAGGCTGCAAATCTTAACTTCTCGTCTCTCGTTTCCCTCAGTCTGATGAATGATGGCGTGGGGAACCTTGGCTCCTTGCCCACAGCTACTTCACCTTCTGCTGCAGGCATGAGGAAGTCTTGGCACGAAGACATCACACAAGACCTCCGCAACCACCTTGTCCACAAGCTGTGAGTCTGTCGTGTCCTGCAAACGTTCCAACAAAACAGAGCCGATGAAATGAATAAACAAGTTATTTGCAACAGTGTGTGCAATGGTAATTGTAGCTGCACATTTTTCCCGCTCGTGTGTGTGTGTGTGTGTGTGTGTGTGTGTGTGTGTGTGTGTGTGTGTGTGTGAGAGCAGGGTGCAGGCCATTTTCCCCACTCCTGACCCAGCTGCACTGAAGGATCGGCGGATGGATAATCTGGTGGCTTATGCACGAAAAGTAGAGGGAGACATGTACGAGTCAGCCAACAGCAGGGTAAGAAACCAGCAGGACTGTCATATGGAATGAAGACCTTTTTTATATCACTGTTACGCATTGTTGAAATGCATGCTGCAAAATCCTCTTGCTGTGACCCTTCTAGGCAGAGTATTACCACCTGTTGGCAGAGAAGATCTACAAAATCCAAAAGGAACTGGAAGAGAAGAGGAGGACACGGCTCCAGAAGCAGGGCATGATGTCGGGCCAGCCTGGCATTGCCTCCACAGGCCTCCCACAGGGGCCTCCTGGCATGGGACAGCCTCCCATGCCCCCGGGGCAACCCCCCAGTGAGTAAACATACTGTTATTACCTCAGTCACAGGCTTTTCTACACATACTGCTGGCACACAAATAATCAAATTGACTGCTCAACTTTTAGAGCCACCCGGCTCTAAAATGTTGCCTGGCACATGATGCAAAACTGTCTAATCAAAAATTAAATGTAGGTCAGGGGCAAAGGTGTCATTTTGAAGTAGAAAATAAGCAAACTTTGATTTCTGTAACTTCTTATTGTTCTGTCAGATGGTCCTCACGCTGATCCGTCCATGGTCAGACCAGCTGGGCCCAGTCAGATGGTCAACAGGATGCAGAACCCAGCAGGTACATCTTTAACAAGTATAAGTGACATTAGGTCATTGTTGAGTTACCAAATATTGTATACTATATTCATTGTAGAGAGGAGCTCTAGATGAGTTTTAAAAAATGTATGCAAGCAGGAAGGAATGGCTGTTCCCAGTTGTGGAAATGTTTGGTGGAGGAGGCACATTAAAGGGATGGTTCACCCAAATTATGAGCAGATATTTATTTCTTTCTCTCTGCTGCCATACCAATACAACAGAGGTGAGCCGAATTTTGTTTGTGGTTTTCATTTAAAATTTTTTGCCAGCAGTAAATCTTAAAAATCTGCAGACTTTTTTTTAATTTTTTATTCAAACTTTCTACCAAGGAAAATTGTCATTTTATAAACTGCTGATTAACTATAATAATATGGTTATCGCCTTAATCTTTGTGAACTAAAGGTCAGACATTTTCAGAAAAAGTTTGAGCCATCTTTAAACAACATTAAACCTTTCCACTTAACTTGAATGCAAAAATTTTAAAATGCTTCACACCAGATTTTTCCTCTGTTTGTTTTGGTGGAAGACCTATACACTGCTTGCCACAACCAGGAAATACTTATTGTTTATATCATTTTCTTTAATATATCTGCATCATGTAAGCAGTTCAAGCCACAGCAATGCCCAGTGAAAAGTGTTTTGACATGTCTCATTTTTGTCCTGATTCATTTTTAGGAATGAACCAGTTTGGTCAGATGGGGATGCAGTCAATGGGTCAGAGGTCGACACCTCCTCTTCCTCTTAATCCTCAAATGAACCAGGTTGGCACCACAGCTGCATTATCTGTCATTACTTTGGGTTTATATGAACGTCATGGTTAGAAGTCACAGATAATTTGCCACAGTTAATTCTTGTGCATCTAAAAGGTAAAACACAGCATTAATTTGTTGACTCACGTGCTGTGAAAAAGCTGTAATTGCTGTGGAACAAGATACATGAGACTTGATATGATTTATTTTGTTTTCAGATGGGTATGGGAACAACTAGGATGGGTCAGCCTAACGCCACACAGTTACAGAACCAGTACCTCCCTCCAGGCCAGTTTCCCGGGTCCAGTCCAGGGCTTGGTTCTGGTCCTGTTGGCATGAATCAGCCAGGAACGCAGAATGCTGTACCAGCGGTAAGGATTAAGTTGGAGAGTGATAGTACTTAGTAACAAGTTTGAGTGCCATTTGGAACAATTATAAGTTTCAAAGAAGAGGATTAAACGTTATCTTGTGTCCTACCCTCTGTATCAGAACCAGATGCCCACACCACCATCCCTCCCAGCCAGCAGCCCTGCATCCCAGTCAGCCCCTTCTCTTCCAAGCTCTGGGGCTCCCGGAGGTTCTATGGGGTCTGTGAATGCCAGTGGCACTGGGCCGCTACCCGGCCTGCCTCCAGCCTCCACCCAGCCCAACTCTTTCCCTCACTGTCCACCGATCCGAAACTCACCGTCACCAGCACGCAGCTTAACACCTCAACCTCATCAGACACCCCCGACGTTACCCGGTTGTCAGACCCCGCAGCCGCAGACGCCCAGCACACCCCAGCTGCCCCCTGCACAGCACCCCCAGCAGCAGCAACAACAAGCCTCGCAGCAGCAACAGCCATCAGGGCAGGTGGTGAACTCTGAGAAAGCTAATCAGCTTCCACAGCAGACACATGGGGATGTGGCCTCCTCGGGCCCTCAAACAAATCAGACTTCTTCAGTGCTGAACCAGAATGCTCACGTGCCATTACAGCAACCGCAGACCCCGGTGAGGCTCTTTTTATTTTGCCTGCTCTTACTCCACAACCTTTTTTGTTTTGTTTAGTTTTGCTTGTTTTCCCATAAGACTAAGCCTTTAGCCTCCTCATCACTCCGGTTGTGTGAGCTCTTGGTGTTGAATTGTGTGGTGTGCTTGGTTCCCTCTCTGATTCTTTTATTTTCTTGCACTCACAGAAAATATGAGGGGGAAAAAAAAAAAAAACACAAGGGGAAAAAAATCCATCATGTTGAGTTTAGCAGATGACTTGCCTTTTCTAAACTTCACTCCATCTTTGTTCACTGTGCCTCAGCTTTCTGCGAAGCCTTCGCTGACTGCAGATGGTCAGGTTTGCTCTCCAGCATCAGTCACCAGCAGCACTGATCCCACCTCTCAGCTCGCCCCAGCCGACGGCTCTGCTCCCAGCCAGGAAGATGTCAAAATGGAGGTGAAGAAGCAGGAGGAGGAAGACGAAGGAGCTGACGCCCAAGGAGAGGGCAAGGGGAAGATGGGCAAGGGCCAGGGTGATGTGAAGATGGAGGAGAAACCAGAGGTAAGGTTCTTCAAAATTATTCTCATTTCTGAGTATTAGGCCTTGTGTTCAGTTTTCGTCCTCATACTGATAATGAAATCGGTCAACTGACACATGAACCTTTCTCTCAGATAAAGAAAGAGAAGCCATCAGGAGACGGGTGTAAAGGTGAGCCCATGGACACATCTTCATCCTCTGTGTCATCGTCAGTAGTGACAAGTGAAGACAAGAAGCCAGAGATCAAGAAAGAGGAAGAGGAAGGGTCAGGGTCAGCAGCCACCAACAGCTCCCCAGCCAACGCTCAGAGCAAGAAGAAAAGTAAGTGTCCACTCTTAACTTTATTGAATTAACAGCTGTAACAACGGCACAAAATAACCGCTGTGTAACCAAAACGTGTACTCGTGTGAAGCACTATTATATAGAAAGAAGTAGAAATCAAACAATCTACTGAAAGAGGAAAAGAAAAATCAGCTTCTGTAAACTTTATCTTCATTGCTGACCTCTCGTAGCTTTTTAAACATCTTGTTCATCGTGCTGCAGAATGGTTTGACTACACAAAAGCAAATGGTAATAAGTCAGTTTTTGAATAAACATAATGAACATGTTGTCCAGCTTACAATCAAACAAAACTTACAACTTCGATAACAGTTCCCCTTCAGTAACTTTATATTGAACAAAATGGTGTGCAGAGCAGAGAAAAAGGTCCTTTTTAACTAAACAGAAAACCATAGGGGCATATCAACCATTAGTCATCACTGAGCCACCTACCAAGGTACCCAGATTGCCCTGACTACTTCATCTGTGTGTGTGGTGTGTCTGAGGTGTGCTATGATGTAATTAAAGGTGACCTGTAATGCGTTTTCTTTATTTTCTATCATATCATTTTGTGGATGCTCATATTAACCATGGTTAATGTTTCAAATTATAAGCTCATCCCAGACTTAGGACTGCTTGGCATGTTTCAGCCTTCTTGAACTGAGGGACTCCACAAAGGCCCAGCATAGGAAAATATGGATTATTGTGAACCATGAATCACGAAGAGCTGCTCTAGTCAAACCCAAGAATAAAAACGTGGAGATCCTCTTTAAATAATGCAGTCAGGGGTTTTACTGACCGCTCCCTAATCCACTCCGTGACTCATTCTCATTTCTCTCCATTTTTCTCACTCCTCCTTTTCCAGTCTTTAAGCCCGAGGAGCTGCGCCAGGCTCTGATGCCCACTCTGGAATCTCTGTACCGGCAGGACCCTGAGTCCCTTCCCTTCCGTCAGCCGGTGGACCCCCAGTTACTGGGAATACCCGTACGTATTCGAACTAGTAACAAAACTAACCTGGTAAGGGACTGCACTGGCTGCCATTTTGCTTCAACTCCTCTGAAAATGTAGTTTATTTTTCTGTTTTCTTTTCTTCCATCTTAAGTATTTTTTCGTTCTCATACTTGTCATATTTTCCAACTTTACTTTGTGCACCTGCCTCCACTTTAATTTCTTTTTTCTTTTTGTTTAAATTCCCCCCCCCCTCCCCCCCCCCCCCACTGCATGTCATGAGTTTACATGTCTGTATTTGTGCTCTGCTTTCTGGAGCCTCTTGCCATTTGTAAATGAAAGCAGTGGTGCTCATGAATGCAAATTGAAACATCATCAAAATGTGTAAACAGCTGATATAATTCTACCTGATTATTAACAGCCTTCCACTATAAGCAAAAATGGGGTTTAAAGAGTATTACGCAATACAAACATCTATGAAAGTATCTCATCAGTGGCTGTTTTTCTTTCACAGCTCACAAAAAATAAAATCAGAGCACTAGAGAGATCACTAATTTGCAGTTCACGGGCCAATTGCTTTCATTTTTTTTTTTTAATTTGTTGCCATTTGACTCCATGTTTTACAGTTTTAATTGCAATCATTTTTTATACATCATCATCATCATCATGGTAGTGTCCCATTGCTAGCTTTCTAGTTCAGTTCCTCACCAGTAATAGTATAACAGTGTTCAGGTGGGCAGTGTGTGTAGAGGTGGGACGATATCTTTTTAACCTCAGTGGGTCCAAATTAAAGGGAAGACTACTTGATAAGATTCAGGATGATTTTACACTGAAACAGAGCGGCTGGGTCGGTCCTCCCACTGCAAATATGCAATTTAATAAACACTTTTTTTTTTTCTCTGAGTAGTGATTAGCAAGCTCCAGGCTATTGGCTTACTTATCCTTCTGGAGCACCCGCACTCAAAGGATGTGACTCTCCACTAGTGAATAATTATTCAGCCACTTGTTGGAAATGTAACACACAACAGGTGGGATTAATAAAAACCATATTGTTGTGATATAAATTCAGCCCTGCAGTAGAAATTGGGTATTGCTTGTTTGTTTTGAGAGAGAGAGGAAAAAAAGTGTGTGTGTGTGTGTATATATATATATATATATATATATATATATATATATAAATATATAAATATTTTTTTTCTCCTTTGCTCGTGTGAGTGGTTTCACTCAGAGAGTAGGGTCTGTTTCTCTTTGAAACTTACACCTCCTTCCTTGTTGGTTCCTTTCCTCTCACACTCCTCTCTGCTTCTTTTTCAAACTGAGCTTCAGTTTGAGGAGAAGCAGAGGGCCTAAGACAGGAAAAGAGAAACAACTCCGAGAGTCATCCGTCCTCTCACACATTTGCTTCACCTCAGCCCTGTTGACTTTCGGCCAACATATTTGCTGCTCGTGCTGCTGGCGCAGCTGATGCCGACCGCTAGGCTGCTAGAAACGGTTTATTGCTGTCTGCCTGTTGCTTTTGCCGCTGCTCTGTTCTTCTTGGTTTTGCACCCTGATCACAACTCAGATTCATTTCCCCAGCTGTGTGGCAAAATGAGCAGATGTACTTCTCAAGACAAATTGATAAATAATAATTTCATAATCTCATTGCTGGGTGTCATTTGCATTATGTTTACATTTCAGCTTTAGCTAGTGCTTAAATGGGTATATGAGCTCACAGCAGACAGGGACTTGACTTTAAAAGTAGGGTGCAAAGCAGAGAGCTGGAGGGCAGAAGTTGTCATGTCTCTCTGTTTGCACGTGAACCTTCTTCTCTACAGTGCTCAACAACATTGTCCCCCTGCACCCTCTTCTCTCCTTACTCTGGTCCTGCCTGGTTGACTGCAACGCCTTCACCTGACGACGACGACGATGATGATGATGGCCTTGATCATACTCTTCTTCCCCATCTCTCTCAAATTCTTTCCTTGGGTGACCAAACACTCCCACCATCTCGCTTCTCTTTCTTCTCTCCCTACTCTAAACCTTTCTCAACTACCTGAACTTAACTCTGACCTGCCATTCTTACTGGACGGCGTCCCTTCCAAACCAGGACTATTTTGACATCGTGAAGAACCCCATGGACCTGTCGACCATCAAGCGAAAGCTGGACACGGGGCAGTATCAAGAGCCGTGGCAGTACATAGAGGACATCTGGTTGATGTTCAACAACGCCTGGCTGTACAACCGCAAGACGTCCCGCGTCTACAAGTACTGCTCCAAGCTGGCCGAGGTGTTCGAGTCAGAAATTGACCCCGTCATGCAGGGCCTGGGGTACTGCTGTGGGAGGAAGGTGAGGCAGAAACATGTGTTTTTATATTTCATGCAATCAGTGCAGGTGTAGAAAAAAAGGTGAAAATCTTTTGCCACCATTTCTGCAAATCTAAGCTGCTGGATAGAACCAGACTAGATGCTGCTTGATGTTAGCCACCAGTCACCTTATATCACGAACTGTATATAAAAGATGGATACAACTGCTGTGACATCACCAATTGGTTAGTGAAGTTGGTTTTAAAGCTTAGACATGAGTGTTTTTGCAGTTGCTACATAGGTTTTCTAAAACCAAAGCGTGGTGCGTGTCAGCGTGGGGCAGCTGTGGCTAGAGCAGGCCATCTACCAATTGGAAGTCTGCATGCCGAGGTATCCTTAGGCAAGATACTGAACCCTGAGTTGCCTCGCTCATTGAAGTGTGTGTGTGTGTGTGTGTGTGTGTGTGTGTGTGTGTGTGCTTAGGCATAGATACAAGCACTGTATGAATATGTGTGATTGGGTGAATTGGACTTGCAGAAGAAAGTGAGTACTCAACTGATTAGAAAGAAGATGTATAAGTACTAGTCCATTTTAACATTTTATCATTTAGCACTTACAATGTCACTTCTTGGATGAGCTACCAATCATGAGGGCAGCAACAAGCATAAACCAGGTGTTAAGCATACATTGCTTTATCGTCTGACTGAAAATGGGACCATAATTTTCAACGTGAATGTGCATTACAAGAAGAATTCAAACTAATGATCAAGCCCATAAACTCATTAAACGCGTCTACTGAAGTCATAAATCAGGTGAGCAGTACCGTTGTTTTCCCATAGACGTCTATACAACCACATCTAACAAGGTGCCCCCTGCTGGCCATTAGATAAGGCCTATAAGTTGTGTCCATCTTTTTTATACAATCTGTGACTTTATGTAAACCTGCTTGTTAAATATACGGTAGGTTTAGTGTGGGTGGGACCACATACAGGTGTGTTTTTAAACATTTATTCATAATGAGGTTTATTTTTTGTCTTCTTGTTGCAGTTTGAGTTTTCCCCCCAAACACTATGCTGCTATGGAAAACAGTTATGCACCATCCAACGTGACGCTGCTTATTTTAGCTACCAGAACAGGTAAGGCAGAACGTTAGTACACATGTAGCTAATAGTGTTCAGAAAGCATTGTTGTTTATTTAGTGTGAAAATGCAGCCAGTGAGATCACCTCGTATGTGTCGTGTTGTATTCTTCACACTGATATTTCCTACAGCATAGCATCAATCAGTCAGTTCAATCACAGATTAGTTTTAATTTGGCTTCAAATGGTTACCCTGGCACCATCTCCATAGTTCACCATTTTAATTTCCATTTTGTTGTCATTCATAAAGTGGGCTCCCGTCTTCCTGCACAGTTACGCTTTATTTGTTGCACCATTGTTCCCCCACTGAGTTAATTTCACACTTTCTGAAATGTGCCTGCATGAGCAGAGTGGGAGGAGGTGGTGGTGGTGGTGTCCATTCTCATCACCAGAAGAAAGGTTCCCACTTTATAAATGACCAGAAAGGATGATGGGTCTCTGTTGCTTTACCATTTAATAGTTTGGTTTTTTTTCCTCATCCACCTTTTCATGTATGGAGACTCCTCACTCCCTTCCTCCTCCACAGCTCCTAGTGGTCTCTCATGTTGCTGTAATGTTGTTGTTGTTTACCACTGAATGTCTGATGCTAATCTTTGCTTTGCCTTGGCTCTCTGTCCTCTGTTGGTTGTTGTTCACATCTTCTTCCTTCCATGCTCCCCGTCCCCTCCTCCCTCTCTTCCCTCCATCGTCTCCGTCTGACTTGTAACGATTTATTTCACGCTTTTTTTTCTTAATATTCATTTTGACCTCCCCTCCCCCATCTCCCTCCCTCCCCTTCCCTTCTCCCCCTCTCTCCCTCCTTTTTTTTTAACGCTTGTGATGTCTGCATTGGCCTGCTTTGGTGTGACCAATCATCCACTCCGAAATTTACGCGCAAAATCAAAACACCCGCCCACACAAAAACCCTGCATCACGATTGGCTGCCGGCGACGACCTACCTTGCCCTCTGCCTCCTCCTGTGTGTCCACCCCCTGGCCTGTCCTGCCCTGATTGGCGGCTGCTTCTTCGTGCCCTCTCTGTGATTGGCTGTGCTGATGACGAACGGTGTAGTTCACCAAAATATGGGCTTCTTGCTGACAGGTATCACTTCTGTGAGAAGTGTTTCAACGAAATCCAAGGCGAGAGTGTCTCCCTGGGGGATGACCCCTCCCAGCCTCAGACGTGAGTACCGTCCCATTGTTACATGGTTCAATGCTTGAAACTGTTCAAAACCAGCTGTTACAAAACACTCATTTTCTTTATGCTATCAAGTACAAGTGTGAATTTAGTGAAAAACAACTGGCAACTTATTTCTTTTAATAAAAATGCTTAATGTTTACTTTGATTCAGTAAAAAAGAGAAGCTCAAATTTGCTGTGTGCCAAATGATTGACTCCTGAATGATTTCTACAGGGGAGTACCTTTGGAAATAAAACTGTTAATACTTCACCTTCATTTTACAAAAGTAAATATTAGGTTGTTACCTTTTAAAATGGTGCAAAAGCTTTTCTATTGACAAGATTTATATATATATTTCTCAAGCTTTTTAAGTAATGTTACTGAAAAAGCAAATTTTTTGACACCACGGTATAGCAGTTAACATATTTGCCTAACACACAAAAGATCCTGGTTCAAGTCTGGGAGGAGTCACAGATCCCTGGGAGGGTTGTGTCGGGGAGGATGTCCAGTGTAAAATCTGTGCCAAATCAAATGTGGATCCATCTGCTGCGGCGATCCCTCGCGAATGAGGGACCATCTGAAAGAAGTGCTTTACTGCAAAAGAATTGTTTGCATGGATGTAGTTAAAGACAAAAATGTATATATTTTCCCAACAATCAATATAAAAATTTAAGTCTTTTTATTTCACTGTATATAAATTATCCTGTCTGATAGACAAAACAAGAACCTTAGACACACAAACCCTTTTAATAACGCCATCTTCTTTGTCACACACGATAGTAAACTGAGTAAATTTAGCCTGGGCGAAGCATTTGTCAAGTGTCATCTTGCAGTTTGGGAAACAGGCTCGAGAGTTTAGTGACAAAATGAATAATGGAATAATCAGTCACAAAGTTCTAGCCCCAATTTTTATTGACCCAGTTGTTAAATGAGCGAGAAAATAGTCCCGATAATTAATAGTGAGTCCTGTAGGATCAAACAGTGTTGAGCTGCACAGGATTAGTTTATGGTTACTGGCATCTCAGCAGCTCTGAGGCTTATAAGAGCCTTCCTTTTATTGCTTTGTCTTCCATGACATGATCAGCATAACAACATATGTAGAGGTGAAATATTGAGGTAGTGAGCATTGGTTTCCGAATGGAGGAAAAACAGCCTGCAGTCTGCAGAGGGTTGAGTTGATTCCAGTTGGTTCTTTCTGATATTTCCCACAGGTCCATCAACAAAGACCAGTTCCAGCGGAAGAAGAACGACACACTTGACCCTGAGCTGTATGTGCCCTCCTTAACTCATTTGAGAGCCATTGTTGTTTTGATGTTCTTGATGAATCAACCGGGTTATTTCCTCACACGGGTGATATTTTTGCTGTACTAACTTTTGATACTACGTCTGTCTTTTGTCTTCTCACGCTCTCTCTCCGCTCAGACTTGTGGAATGTATCGACTGCGGCCGTAAAATGCACCAGATCTGCGTCCTGCATAATGATACCATATGGCCGTCAGGGTGAGCCAGCTATCATAGACACACTCAAACTCTGCACGTTGCATTGCGTGACTAAAGCTGGAGCATAAATCTCTGTTCTTTGAAAAACTTGAGATTCAGCTGAACAAAAGAAAAATCAGTTTGTGCTGGAAAACTACAAATGTTAAGTTTAACATTCACATTTCCAGCTGCTGCTGTTTCAGCTCACACATGATAAACATGTTAAACTGAAAATGGGTTTTAACCCTCGCACATCAGGGCAAAAATGCCTGACAGTACGGCGGCAGTCCCGCAGCTCCAGTATGAAGCAAGACTCTCATTCCTCAAAGTTTGATCTCCCTGCATGTGTGGTCTGTTTTTAATTGAAAGATGTGAGTGATTTCCCACTCATTAGAGTTGTTTAAAGAAAGGAAGACTGGCATGAAAGGCCGAGTCGTGGCTTGATTAGAGCCACTTTGTCACTGTCACTGTTGATTATTGTGACAGGGCAGATGGCAACCTGCAAATCTAACCATTTACTTTTCATTTCCAGATTTGTTTGTGACAACTGTCTCAAAAAGGCCAACAAGACACGGAAAGAAAACAAGTACGCAGCCAAACGTAAGTGGAGTAATGCTGGGATCATCTGATGCTTGTTCCTTTCAGCTCTGCATGTTTAAAAAAAAAAGTATGTTAAATAAGTAGTGCAAACATGACTGGATGGGACTTTAGATCCTTGCCATACATATCCGCACCTGCTTCTCAAAGATATGTGGGTCTATTTTTAAAAATAATTTTTACATCTCTAAATTGTATGTAAAAGTGGACTGATTATGCTTTTCCTTATTTTCTGTTGTGTATACTGTTACAATGGAAGATGCTCATATTAAACAAGTAAAAAGGTTAATATCTTTAAGAGTAACCCCTGAGATCCAAAAGCACTAACAATTTCAGACGGGTGATAATGAGAGCAGATGCCCTTAATATAGTCTAATCACTGAAGCCTCACCCAAATATTATATAAACCTGTTTGCAAGGGGCAGCCAATCAGATTGGCTTAAAGGCAGAGGAGCTGCAGCTGCAGTGAAGGACTGCACAATTATGGCTAAAATATTTATGGCAATTATTTTAACCGGTATTGAGATTGTGATTATTTGTCACAATTAGTCGTTGATTTTTAGTGACAAAAATGTTTTTATTGCACTGCCACATAAACACAACACTGCTTTCTCATCCCTGTTTTGCTACATTCCTGCTAATGTACAAATCTTTGGTCCTCCTGATTCCTTGAAGCAAAATATAAAGTCTTTCGCTCCATTCATTGTAGCCGCATGATGGATGTGAAATACAAGTACTCGACAGCTGTCATGTGTCATCAGTGGCAGTACGTCACTGGAAAAGAAGGATGGAAAATGTCCTTCGTTTGCTTGCACCTCTAAAGGCTGCAGGCCTCAATAAAACGTTCAGTTTTGTTTTGTTTTTCAATATCGTCTTAAAATACCGTGATATCATTTTGAGGTTGTATCGCCCACCCGCTGCTTCCTAATTTGGAGTGTGACTCTATCAAAACAAGCTTCCAGCAGCAACATTATAGTGCAATAGTAGTGAGGCAGCATAAGTTAAAAGAAGAAGAAAAAAGTACCTTTTGGTAGACTTTTCCCTGAAAGTTTTATGTAAAAGTATAAAATATTGCTTAACACTTCAGTTACTTTTAAGATATTAATGCAGCTCTTTAGGAGCTGCATGATGCTGTCACATAATAAAACTTTAAAATATTTTCTACCTGTCATGTAATATCTTTGGACAAGCTTCTTAACCAGCTGCTTAAAGCCCTCCTTCACCACAATTTTCCCCTAGACTGCTGAAGCATGTTTATTGTTTCCACCTTTGGGGGGAACAGGTTTCTTGCATATTTTGCTAAGTACTGCGCTCTGATGGAGGTATTGAAGTCGCTCCCATTTTAGGTACTAAATCAGTCAAACTGATCCAAAAAAAAAAAAAACCTGTTTAGAAGATGAGTGGGCGAGACCGGCAACATGATGAAGGTTACTAACTAAAAAAAAACCTGTAAACTTTCTGATGTTTTGTCACAAGCAAGCTCAAAGAAACAAGCGAGCAAAGCTGCCGTACAAGGCCAGCAGTAGCAACACAGCCGACCATCAGTCTGTGTGTGAATTACAGTCAGAAAGTAGAGGGTATCCTGCTGTGTAGTGATGTTTATACTGAACAGAGCCTAAGGACACTTTGACACGTGGCTTTTTTTTTTTTTTAAATGAGGATTTGGGTTTCACTTAGAAAACTATGCCTGGTTAGCATTAGTCATCCATCTAGAAAGAAGGAATTTCTTAATGTGTAAGTAGATTTAACTTGGAAATGCGGTACTGTGCAAAAACTTGAGGCACCTCTCATTTCTTTATATTTTTCTTCCAAGGCTTTTTTTAAAGTTGTTTAAGCTTAACACTGACCTATGAATCATTCAAGCATAAAAAAGTTACCGAACACAAGGGATAAATCAGACATCTCTGGTAAAGAATCCATTTTAAACTGTATCTTTAGACACTTTTACTAGCAGCCTGTCACAAAAACACATCATTTGTTCCAATTTCTTTAGTTGAACCTACAAAAAATGCCAAAGATAACACAGTTTGACAGGCACAAAATTATATTTTTGCTGCAACGTGGTGATTCCCAAAGAGCTATTGGCTAAGGACTTGCCATTTCTATGTATGATGTGCAGTATATCTTAAAAAGAAATGAGGAAACTGTAAAGTGGAGGACAAAAGAAGAAGTGGCAGACCTAAAAGTCTGTTTACAGCAGATCAACAGTAAAAAAGAGTTCAGGCAGTGCTGAAGAATAAACTTGCTCACACCAAATATTGACTTTCAACTCGTTAGAATTGTACAGACTGTTTTTGAATTGAATACATTATCATTACAGCTTTGTTAGAAATGTAATGTAGTGATCTATCAAACAGGGACTTCATTGTATAGTTGAGTTTTATGGGAAGATTTTTTTTAATTATTAGTATTATTATTATTCAGTTTTCATCATTATACTGTAGTGAGACTGATGTAACAGTGTGTTGTGTGGAGGTCTGTTTCCTGGCTAAAGGACAACGAGGTATTTATTTATTGGATAAAGTCAGACAAAGGTGCTGCCGGTTTTTCATGACCAAAGATGCTAAAGTGCTTATTTACCGGAGACGACTGCATGTGAGCTAAATGCTACCTCTCAGCTCTGTTATGTGGTGACACCTTTCTGTGCTTGTTTCCACAGGACTTCCTCAGACCAAGTTGGGGAACTTTTTGGAAACTCGCGTGAACGACTACCTCAAGCGGCAAAATCATCACGAGTCTGGAGAGGTCACCATTCGAGTGGTCCACGTCTCAGACAAGGTGGTTGAGGTCAAGCCGGGAATGAAGTCCAGGTAAACAGTCGAATTTCACTGCCTTCTGCAGGGTTTGGGTGTTGTGCAGAATATATTTACTGATTAGAGGTGGGACTCCCATAGGAAGTCCCAATGCCCACATTAACAGTTCTATCACAAGGCAGTGAAACTGGATACACTGCAAGAGAGTTGTGTAAGATGCATCTTAATATCTGTTTAACTGAGGAAGAAAATGGCAAAATTCTGGCTTTATTTACTGCCCTGTGGTGATTGTGGTGGTGTGTTATCATTAAATTTTAATAAGTTAGCTCTGTGCCTTTTTTCTCTCCTGTATGAATTTATTTATTTATTTTTACCTTCACTAATTTTAGTAATCTCACTAGAAGTAATTGTGCAGTGATTTTGGTAGGACAAAGTTTAGAGGTGCTGCAAGTATTAATAAAAAACTTGTATGGAATATGTTGTCGTATTGATATTTTAATTACTCTAAATCACTGCAGTATTTAACAGCTGATGGAGGTCTTTTTCCCAGCCTTAGTGTGAACAAAAACAGAGGTAACCGTGAATGTGTGAGAAAACTCTGATCCCTCTTCTACAGAGTATGAGAACAATATACTGTATGAGCAGGGCTGATATATTGCTTAATGTTAGCGCTTACTGTTATACTGGTATCAGTAAATGATGAGTTGGGAGAAACACCCTTCAACCATGTGATGAGTGTTGATGTTGCATAGTTTGTCCACCAGAGGGCACTCTGCAACTTTCCTGTTGGCAACAGTATTTTTTAAACTTTGTCATATTATCTTAGTAAGGACTTATAAATAACTATATATAACAAATGTTTGGTAAATTGGTTCATGTTTTGTGTGTCCGAATGGGGGGGGGGGGGAAATATCAGTTAATATAGCAGATTTTTAAATCACCGAATATTGATGTTCGTCTTAAAAATCCTGTCGGTCGGGCTCTGTATGCAAACAGCGCATGAATGGGTGAGGGTTCAGAAAAGAATGCCTCACCAAGTTTCACAGCGGAGGATGAAAATTATTATGAAGTAATAATAAGATTATTAAAGGGAAGACAAGACGTGACACTAAATTACTCAGCAGTGAGTGAGGAGACTAAAGATTAAAACAGTTCTCTAGTGACTGCATCAGTAAGGAGTAAAACTGCAATCTGAATTTCTTTCAGTGATTATTTGCATATCATCTGAACTTCAACATCCATTTAACATTCAACACTCTGGCTTTGAGAATTTCATCCATACCAGATAAATTTAGCTCACTCAGTAAAAGCACTGCACAGCTGTGGTCTGTTTTCACATGTCCTGTTGTTGTGAACATTCTAGTCGTTTCTTTAGTTGCTGATGATGTTTCACACCAGTTTTCTTCATTTATTATTATTTTTTTTCCCCCTTCAGGTTTGTGGACAGTGGCGAGATGGCGGAGTCTTTCCCGTACAGGATGAAAGCCCTGTTTGCATTCGAGGACATTGACGGAGCAGATGTTTGCTTTTTTGGCATGCACGTTCAAGAGTACGGCTCAGATTGCCCTCCTCCCAATCAGAGGCGAGTGTACATTTCCTACCTGGACAGCGTGCACTTCTTCAAACCTCGACATCTCAGGACTACCGTCTATCACGAGATCCTGCTGGGCTACCTGGAGTATGTCAGAAGGCTGGGGTAAGACAGGAGCTTAGACTTTCTCAAACATGATACCTGCACACAGGCCTTATGTTTCACGTGTTACAGAATGGTTTTGGTTGCATGAAGATGGGTTTTATATATAAAAGCCTCGATGAATATACCTGCTTGTTTGCCTATCAGGTTTACAACGGGGCACATCTGGGCCTGTCCTCCCAGTGAAGGGGATGACTACATCTTCCACTGCCATCCACCGGACCAGAAGATCCCCAAGCCAAAACGCTTGCAGGAGTGGTACAAGAAGATGCTGGACAAGGCTGTGGCTGAGCGCATTGTCCATGATTACAAGGTGAGACGTTTTAGCCGTAATGCATATGCTCTCCTTCTGTTTGTACTGTCTACTCTAAGAAAGCAATCTCACCACAAGCTGTTTTGGTAGATGCTCAAGTTTTAAGTTGCATCTTACAGTTTCCATCTGCCCATAACTGCTCCAAAGTAGACTCAGTTAGAATTGTTTTCTTGCATGTTTCATGTGAACCTCTAAAATCTGACATTAACAGCATTACCTTGTTTCTTCCCCTTTGTCCCTTTAGGACATCTTCAAGCAGGCAACAGAAGACCGGCTGACCAGTGCCAAGGAGCTGCCGTACTTCGAGGGTGACTTCTGGCCTAATGTCCTGGAGGAGAGCATCAAGGAGCTGGAACAGGAGGAGGAGGAGAGGAAGAGGGAGGAGAACAGTACCTCCAATGAGAGCACAGATGTGAGTAAAATGAGATCCCCACAAGGGATCATCGTTTAAAGGCTCATTTTTGTCACAGTATATCGATCTTGTCCTGTTGCTTGATTGGCATCTAAACATTCACAGGCCACAAAAGGAGACAGCAAGAATGCCAAAAAGAAGAACAATAAAAAGACGAGCAAGAACAAGAGCAGCTTGAGCCGAGCCAATAAGAAGAAACCAGGGATGCCCAACGTTTCCAATGACCTTTCCCAGAAACTTTACGCCACAATGGAGAAACATAAAGAGGTATGCAAGTCTAATTTAGTCACAGCTGCAGCTGCTTACACTCCTATTGGATTATGCAGCATAATTATACTATTATCAGTTGTCAAACTGGTGGCTCTCTGCACTGATGTTGCTGTGGCGAGCAGTTTCACTCTGCTCACATTACCTGCAAGTAAATGCAGAATTTACAGAGCTGCATTTTCTAATATTGTGCTTTATAAATGTTTTATTTAAAAAATGCAATTGGCATGTTTAGTGAGACTTAAAAAGATGCATGCATTTACAAGAAAATAATTTCATGGCCTGTATATAAAAGATGGACATATCCACTGTCACTGCTGATTTCGAAGCTTCAACCATAGCCTCATGGTCTGTTGCCAGCTGTGTTTTTTGGCACCGGAAGTGACCATACTTCGACTGTGACACCCAGCAGATAGCTAGCAGCCTGCTAGCTATCTGAGTAGCCACGCCCCTAATAATGCAGAACTTTAAATCTTGAAAAAACATAAAAAGGAGAGTTATCTAAAAAGAATCACCTCTAGTCCCAGTGTCATAGGGGTTAAAATAACTAAAAGACCAAAAGCTTTTTGTGCAAGGCTGTAAACATGTTTTCTGTTCTAAACATTGGCTTTTCAACATGGGAGTATATATTGACTGACTTTCAGAGCCACTTTTATAGTTTAATATAACTTTACCTGTGACTGCTGAGTTTTCCAACAAACTGAAAGAAAACACTCACTGATCTGCAGGGAAAAAGCTATCTCACTCTTCCAAGACTTTCCCTACACTCTCCACATTTCACTCAGTTTATGTTCTTGAATGAAAATATTAAATCAAATTAATTTTAAAGGTTTTATTAAAGCTCGTCTGTGCGGGCAGTCGAATCACACCTGTCCCCAGACTGTTTGAGGAATACCACAACTCATATTTTCCACTCTTGGAAATTGGCAGGTCTTCTTCGTCATCCGCCTCATTGCTGGTCCCACCGCCAACTCGCTGCCTCCCATCACTGACCCCGATCCCCTGATGGCCTGCGATCTGATGGACGGCCGTGATGCCTTTCTAACTCTGGCCAGAGACAAGCACTTGGAGTTCAGCTCTCTCAGGAGGTCCAAGTGGAGCTCCATGTGTATGTTGGTGGAGCTCCACAACCAGAGCCAGGACCGCTTTGTTTATACCTGCAATGAGTGTAAACACCACGTGGAGACCCGCTTCCACTGCACCGTCTGCGAGGTGAGGAATGGGATTTGATTAAATTGTACTTTTTTTTTTTTTTCTTTCTTTTTTTTTTTTTATTTTTCTTTTTTTATAAAGGCATGTTGTTGTAGGTGGAGGGTGAAGAGCACACCTTTTAAAAAACACACATTCATTTAAGAGTAGTGTATGTTAGTTAATCTACTATTTCCATTCATATTTATTTTCCCCACTTTCTTTCCCAGGACTATGACTTGTGCATCACCTGCTACAATGTTAAAGGTCACGAGCACAAGATGGAAAAACTGGGGCTTGGACTGGATGACGATAGCAGCAACCAGGCAGCTGCGGCTACTCAGAGCCCTGGTGACTCTCGCCGTCTCAGCATCCAGCGCTGCATCCAGTCGCTGGTCCACGCTTGCCAGTGTCGCAATGCCAACTGCTCCCTGCCATCCTGCCAGAAGATGAAGCGTGTTGTTCAGCACACAAAGGGCTGCAAGCGCAAGACAAATGGCGGCTGTCCCATCTGCAAACAGCTCATTGCTCTGTGTTGCTACCATGCCAAACACTGCCAGGAGAACAAATGTCCCGTCCCGTTCTGTCTGAACATCAAGCAGAAACTCCGGCAGCAGCAGCTGCAGCACAGACTGCAGCAGGCCCAGATGCTGAGGAGGAGGATGGCCAGCATGCAGCGGGTGGGCCAACCAGCTGGAGGGCCACCAGGGGGACCTGTGGTTGGACTTCCATCACCAGGAAACAATGTTACCACAGCACCTAGTACCCCAACATCTGGTGGAACACAACCCCCTACTCCCCAGACCCCGACACAGGCCTTGCTTCCAGTCCCACAGCAGGGAATGGGTCCTGGTCCTGGAGTACAGCAGCAACAGCAGCAGCCGGGAGGGATGCCTCCCCAACATCCCCTTCATCACCAGTTCCAGCAAATTCCAGGAGGAGGAGGTGGTGGTGGGGCAGGAGGAATAATGAGCTCTCCACAACATCAGCAGCAGCAGATGCTTCCTCAGGTCCAGCAGCAGCAGCAGCAAAGTGGAGCAGTGACCAATCCTCAGCAGCACCAACAGCACCACAACAGTTTGCCTCCATATGCCAGCAGACCTCCAGGCTCCTCACCAGTCCACCAGTCCCAAGGCAAACCAGTCCTTGGCTCTGCAACACCTCCCCATCAGCAGCAGCAGCCTGGTGGCGCCATCATGGCTGGAAATGTTGGGGGCCAGCAACCTCCCAGCCAGCCACAGAGCCAGCCTGCCCTTCCACAGCAGCAACAGCAGCAACCTTCTGGCCCTCCACCTGCAGCTGTAGAAATAGCTATGAAGATTCAACAGGTGGCTGATGCTCAAAGGAAGATGGCACTACAGAGACAAGCAGCCCAGGCAGCTGCCAGCTTGATTCCTCCTCACTCTCAACATCAACAAGGTCAAGGTCAACAGATGAGCATGGGACACCCAGGGACTGTAGGGATGGTAGGACCACAGGGCATGCCACCACAGACCCAAGTGGCAGTGACAGCTGCTCGGGCCCACATGGATCAACAGCAAGGTGCACCTCCAGGGTTGATGGTTGGCACTGGTGGGCCCATGCAGCAGCCTTCTCAGCAAAGTAACATCCCACAGGGCCAGCTCCCTCCTCAGGTACAGCTTCAGCAGCAGAGGATGGGAGCTCCACTTCAGAACCCACAACAGCAGCAACAGCAGTGGGCAGGCCAGGGAATGCCACCCCACCAGAGGCAAGCGATGATGAACCAAATGGGTCACGCTAGCATGATGGCCGCCCAACATCAACAGCAGCACCAACAAGCTCAGGGCCATGCTACCTTGATGAATATGGCGCAGCAGCAGCAAGGTCCTGGCGGCGGGGTCACTGGGGGGGCCGTACCTGGAGCCACTGGTGTACCAGGTGTTAGTGCTGCTGGTGGAAACTTCCCCCAAGCTGCCCTCCACGAGCTGTTACGGACACTCCGCTCACCCAGCTCTCCACCTCAGCAACAGCAAGTCCTCAACATCTTGCGGTCTAACCCACAGCTAATGGCTGCTTTTATTAAACAGAGGGCCTCAAAGTACAAGGGGGGGCAGGGGGGCCCTGGTGGACCAGGAGGTGTACCAGGAGGACCTGGTCCCACAGGGGGTCCTGTTGGAAATGTCATTGGAGGTGGGGGACCACAGGTGAACTTGAATGCTGCTGGTGCTGGTCAGCCGGGGATGCACATGGGGGGTCAGGGAGGGACGAATGTGAACATCACCACTATGGCTCAGCTGCAGCAAGTACAGCAGCAGCAGCAGCTACAGCAGCAGCAGCAGCAGCAGCTACAGCAGCAGCAGCTACAGCAGCAACAGAGGCCAATGCTCAGTAGTTTACAGCAGCAGCAGGTCGCAGCTCTACAGCAACAGCAGCAGCAGCAGCAGCAGCAAGGGGTGGGGAGAGGAATGCAGGGCCAGGGGCCACAGATGGGGAATCTCAGCAATCCTCAGCTTAGAGAGTTGTTCATGAGACGACATCTGCAGCAGCAGCAGCAGCAACAACAACAACAACAACAACAACAGCAACAGCAAATGGGTGTAAATCATGGTCAGTTTCAGCAGCCACAACCACCACAGGGGCAGGCATTCATGGGACAGCCGGGGATGCAGCCTCCTACTGTGGGTCAGGGTCCTCCTGGAGGTCCATCTCTTGGTCCTCAGCAGTCTGGTGGCCCACCTGGCCAGCAGGGGCAAGGTTACCCAGGGTCAGTGGCACAGCAGCAGGCCACTGCTGCACTCCAGCAGAGGCTTCAGCAACAGCATCACCTCCAGATGCAGCAGCAGAATACCTTGCCTGGCCTGCCAGGGAGTGATGCAGGGCCAGGTGGAGAGGCTGTAGGAGGCCCTCAACAGCCACCTCAAGTCCCTCAACCTGCTCAAAGTGGACCCCCACCTACTCAGACCCTACAAGCTCTCCACCAGAGGTTGCTCCAGCAGCGACATCTAGGCCCTGGGGGGTCACCAGCCCAGCACAGTAACCCCATGAGCCCTCAGCAGCCGCAGCAGATGGCCCAGTCTCCACACCCACATCTGCAGGGCCAGGCTCTGCCCACGTCCTTGGCTAACCAGGTGCGATCCCCACAGCCGTCTCCCAGACCCCAGTCCCAGCCGCCGCACTCCAGCCCGTCCCCGCGCATGCAGCCCCAGCCCTCCCCACATCATATCTCTCCTCAGTTGCAGACAGGTTCGCCACACTCAAGCCATCTGAACCAGCACCACCCGGGAATGGTGGTCCCACCACAACAACAGCAGCAACAGGCAACGACTCAGCAGCAGCAACAGAACACTATGGAGCAGTTTGGGTCAGACCAGAGCGCCATGCTGTCTCAGCTGAGTGGCATGGCTGGTCTACACGGGCCGGGGGGCAACAGTCAGGACCCGCTCAGCCAGAACATGAATCACAACCCTTTAAACATCATGTAGAACTTCTCCTCAAAGTGTCAAGCTGAGCTGAAATGCTCTGATCTTTCGCACAAACTGCACTCACCCAGGACAGTATTACTGTTATTACTTAGCCTTTCTTTTTTTATACTATTAAATGTTATTTAAAATGTTTTCAATAAAGATGCATTGAACTGAACTTCCTATGGGAGATGAACAATAAATCAAGCAGTTGTTAAATGAATTAGAATAAATGAATTGTAAGTTATTGCTGTTAATATATATATTTTTTGCCAATTGTGGAAAAGAGGGAGACGGTTTCTGCCACTTCTTGCAGAGTACACGAAAGGTGATATTTTTGGGGGGTAAATACAAGAACTTGCCTTTTTTGAGAAATGTTTTTAAGATTTTAAAAGTGGTCAAGAATTAAAGAGGAAATGATTTAATGCAAAGAACTTTTTTTCTGTTTGTTTTTATATATATCTGTTTTTTGTTTCGCATTCTTCGGACTGTCTTTCTGTTTCGCAGAGTGATGTGGATAATTGATGTAGATCCAAACATGACGCATATCTTCCCTTTTTTTTTTTTTTTTTTAATGTTTGGGTTTGCTTTATTTATTGTTTTATTTTGGGAGGGGTGGGGTTATGTACCTTGAGACTGCTACGATTCGTATAGAAATATATTTTTGTTATTGACTGTTAAGATTTAGATGTCTGTAGTCGGTTCTGTCCAGCTGGGAATAATGTCAGTGTTTTCTTGCAGAGGTTGAGGGGTCTGCTCTGAGTTTGACGTGTTGAACGGACATATTTCGACGTCCCGGCCAAGCTTCTTGTGTTTTGGACATCAGTCATGCTGGAAGAGACGCTCTCCCCCTCACATGCAAAGCCCTCTCCCTCGAATGTGTGTGCACTCCTTCCTTTTTAAAGACCCTTAAAATGGAGCAGTGGAGGCTTGGGGAGGGGGGGTGCATACCTGTGTGCCTGTAACATTTTGAGTACATGGGCTGGGATGTGGAGGGAAAAAAATTGGGTGGGGTTGGGGTCCTTTTAGTGTTTTTAGGATTCTGCTGTTTGAAGTAAACAGAGGATAACGATCCAAATGAACTGTGTTGCACAGAACTGAGGCGAAAGAAGGCCATGTGAGCAGCTGGTTTCCGGCTCTTTCTGCCTCGTCCCCTTTGCTGCTTCCCTTGGACTTTAAATCCCCCTCCTCTGGGGGAGATGTTGAGCTCCCTCCCCACGAACTCAATCCTCTTTATCTTTCTGCTAAGAACTTTGGGAGTTTAATTTAATATTTTTTACTGTACAAAGGAAACAAACTGTGGACTCAAATACTGTTTTTATAATAAAATGAAAATTACCAATAGCATTGTGTCCTGTGTGTGGCTGTCAGAAATAACAGGTGAGACAAGCTCAGATCCAAAACAAGCGTTCCTGCGTGATCTCAGAGGAAAAGGGTTTTTATAAGAATCACTTAGGTGTCTCAGACTTCCCAAGAATCAGTCTTGTGTCATTGAACACATGATCAATGATGGAGCTGATCAGTTTGCGGCCTTCTGCTTGCCCCGATCCTCAAAAGTCAACTTCCACTGATCTGGGAGCCGCTTTAGTGTCGATCTGTGCATTTTCCAGCATGATGGTGGAGCTCTGTGTCACGGGGCAGGCGTGATAACTAAGTGGCCTGGAGATCATCAAATTAACAATTTGAATCCATGGCCAGGAAACTCCCCAGATCTTAATCCGACTGAGGATCAGTGGTAAATCCTTTAAAAGCAGAAGCTCGCAAACTGTGATCGCCATCAGTCAGGATTTGGCCCTGAAGCTGATATCCAGCAGCAGAAGTTATGAAGAAGGGCTGACGCTGTAAAAACTGATTTTTTTTTTTTTTTTACTGGCAAATGAATCAAATTTAGACAAACGCTCATGATTGCGCCTGTCAGTGCGGCAGCATCTCGAAGACTTAGAACCAGTTACAGATAATTACGAGCTAATTATTATCTAATGGTTCAATAATAGAGTATCTCCCAGCTGCTTCATCGGTAAATAACCATTATCTGCTAGACTGTACTGGATTATTAGTTATGAAGAAAGTAGTGGTGAAATAATCTGGGCAAAGTACAGCTCTGCAGCACTCATTCTTCAGTGAGACCAACTTAGAAACCATAAATTAGTGTTTAATGAAAGATTTTTATCTGTTGTTGAGCAAAGTTATGTTATTTATCCCGATAGGAAGCTAAATTTAACACTGATCTGCTCTCGTGTGCACAGGGTGACGAGATCCCAACAAACGAAATGTGTGTTAGTGTTAGGCTAGTGTGGGACACGCCAACACTGCTCAGCAGTCTGAAATTTTGTATGAAGTAAATTGTGCATGTTTCAGATGGTCGTTTAACATGTACAGGCCAAATACATTTCCAGCTCTCTTCCTAAGTAACAACAAGGAGAACAGGAAGTTTGTTCTTATGTGGTCTTCATATACTCCTGTATCTTTTATTTCACTGTCATTTCAGCTGCTCTTTTATCTGAGTTTCAGTTTTTTGGACCATACATGACAAATTCTGTTATTTTTTATCCTTTTATGACACACATTTGCACATATATTGAAAAAAACTCTGAAAACACTACTGCTTCATTTTCTGTTTTGTAGTTTCCATCATACTTGACAAATTCTGCAAAGCTTTGCGACTTTTTGGTGAATTGTAACTCTGTCGATGAGTATGGCATCAGACAGGATAACCTTCTTCTGGCTGTAATAAAAAGCCTTCCCTTCATATATACTGGGTAACAGCCAGACTTTAGGAAAGTGCATATTTTGCAGGGGTACAAGGAATAAAAATGCTTTGCAGTCCACTCAGAGTGACGTCTGGTCACCCTGTGCACATCCATTTCTACTCCATGGCTGACTTTATTTTTTCATGATTGTGTGAATTTGCAGGTTAATTTTCCCTCTTCCAGCGCAACATTGTTATTTCAGCAGCTCCACTATTTCCCGTGCTGCACACCTCCGACATACTGACCTCATGAATCACATTGTTCACTTGAATTTGATGGCGTCACTTACAGTAACAGTAACGTTTTTCCTGAGAGCAACATGCCCTCTAGTGGTGATACATAGTTTAAAAAAAAAAGAAGCCAAATTTCAAGGCAGCATTACTGGATTGCGCTGGAAAGCAGTTCAGTGCTGTTTATCTTTACGGAGACACTGATGATACTGACAGATGTGTGTGGGTGAAGATCTGACAGTACATGTACAGGTTACTGCCTCTTTGCTCATTAGAAATTGAAATATGTGGAATAAAGCAGGACTTTAAAGAAGCTCCTGCTGGTTTTACTATGGTGCTGAACGATGCGCCCAAATAGAAATCGGTTCCCTCAGTTTCTCTGTATTCAGTTTTGTATTTAATAACCGAAAAGCTGCTCTATTGGGTTGAGATCAGGCGAACGACTCGACCATTAAAGAATCTCCCATTTCCTTGCCTTGAGAAACTCTTGGGTTGCTTTTGCAGTGTGTTTTGGGTCATTGTTATTTACGCTGTGAAGAGCTGATCAGTTTTGTCTGAATGTGAACAGAGTGCAGCCCTGTGCGCTTCACAGTCCATCCTGCTGCTTCTATCAGCAGTCACATCATCAATAAACACTAAGCCAGTTCCACTAGTATCTGTATACATGTTCATACTGTAACATTTACACCACGTTTGCTTCTCTGTTCCCATCAGTCTGATACAAGTTCATCTTATTTTCATCTGTCCAAAGAATGTTGGTCAGACCTGTGCAGGCTCTTTCTAATCTGACCTTCCTGTTTGAGTGTAACCAGTGGTTTGCATCTTGTTCTAAACTCTGTATTTTCATTCATGAAGATCTCTTGATTGTAGACTTTAACAATGACACACCTACCTCCACCAGAGTGTTGGTTAGATGAACTCTTCTGGTCTTTCAGGCCTTTTGTGTTTCCGTGAGTCACATTCATTCTTTTAAAGAATGTACCAGATAGTTTGCTGTGACAGGTTGAGTTTGTATTTTTCCTCATATCAAGTTTCAGTGAACAGATACCAAATGCATGTTTAACATTTGCAGATCTTTTCTCTGCTTCATTTATCATGAAAGAATGAAAAAACTCCTGAACCTAACTGCACGTCTACGTTTGGATACAATTGTGTTGTCATAAACGGCTTTTTGGTGAGTTTTGCCTCTTTTGCAGAAGGGAAACTGTTGTGAAATTGAACCTTGATTTCTTTGTGCCCTTGAAGGTCAACACACTCCAGGAGGCATTTACTGTAGTACACATTTATTGGAAATACAGTCAAAGTAAAAATGCATTTTAAGAGAGAAGACATGTTTGTCAGAGAGAGACTTGTTGGGACACACCAAGTGACATAAGTTAGTTTAGCTTATACGTGTGACATGCAATAAATAAAAGCTCACTACAGTCTGGCCTGATGTACATCTGCTTCCATTTGTACATTACCTATATAGCATCACAGCGGCTGTGTAAAATGATACCTCCTCTTTTGATACGCACAAAGGCTAGTGAAAAGAGTGGACTATCAAATGGTAATACAAAAATAGAACCAGGTAGCATTTCATACTTGAAAAGTTAAGGGACAGACAGACAGACAGCAAACACGACTGAGTACTTGTTTTTGCGCATCCATCCTCCTTGAAATGCAGAACTTCAGCTAAGCGGCAGGCATTAATTCTTTGTTTTGTTTTTGTTCTTTTTCCCTTTCTTTTGTGACAGAAATAACCCTCTTCAACAAAGCACAGGACAGGGCTTTGAGCATGTGTGGCACAGACTGACAGGGCATGCGGTTAGCTCTGTGCAAATACTAAAAAAAACAAACCAAAAAAAACCAGCAACATCTTTACAAAAGATTTGTAAGAAAGAGGAGCGACTGAAAACGGGCCCCGAGAACCGATCTGAGTGTGAGACTGATGTCTTGCTGGAAAGCACTGAGAAAAGTAGCTGCATCGAAGGAGTCTGAACTGCATCGTTTTAGGCTGCTGTCTCACCAAGTGTCTCACTCTCAGTAAACCCAGCGGCCCCGGGAAAGAAACCAGCCGCTGACTTCCATGTAGTCTGCTGGATTGCAATGGATAATTTGAGCACTTTTTTTTTTGGGGGGGGGGGGGTCAGGCTTCTTCTCACATCTAATAAATGAGCCACAATGATAAAATTACCACTCATTTTTAATGCAAAGGCAATAAAGTCTTTACTGAACTCAGTGGGAAATGAGTGTCGCTTTGTAAACATGTAGCGTTATCTTACTTACACGATCATTTCACATCTACAAAATGAGTGGCAAGTCTAATTATGGTTATTTTGAGCTCTCTCCACTTCTCTTCATCCTCGTTCAGTAGCCCTTAAAGAAGCCTTCGGCCACCTTCGCTTCTTTAAATGTCACCGTCACAGAGTTTAAAGTCACTTTTGTCACGATCACCGTCTCCGGGTGGTCTGCTGCTGCTGTGGGGGCAGTCTTTGGGGCAACGCTCTGATCGTCACCTCCTGTTTCCTCCTTCCTCACCTCAGCCGGGGAGCAGACGGCGGCAGCGTCACCTGCCGTCTCCCTGCTCCCCGGAACGCTCACTATCACTGAGGTCGCGTTGCTTCTCTCTGGGCCTGACTCCCCGCCCTCCTCGAATAGGTCCGAATCTGGCCCGTCGCCCACAGAAACCGCATCGCCCGCTCTGGCCTCCGATGCCGAGGCGCTGTCCTTTGATTGGTCGTACACAAGTGGTTGTTTCTGCGTGAAATTGAACTTGGCCTCACTTGATATGTCAATCCACCTTTGTGAGCTTACCACAGTCAAGTCAGCATCCACCTTCTCCTCCACCTCCAACTCCAGGTCCTGTCGCTCGAGCAGGGCAGGGGAGCTGCACTCTGACAGACCTGAAAAGACACAGGACACATTTTGAGAATTTTTGAGGGTCAAAGGTCATGCGACGGCTACTGCATTTTGGTACGAGCTTGACCAACCAACCATATAAACTGCCTTCACATCTCTCCTCAATGGTACTCTCAGACTTGTCTTCTTCACTGGTGCCACCCCAATCCTCCTCCATGGGCTCCACCTTCTTCTTCTGCAGACGCATGCGTCTGTTTCCTTTGGCCAACCTCTGCCTGCCGTTCCTCCTAGCCTGGCGCCGGTACATGCCACCACGCTCAATCTGGTCCACGTCTGTGCTCATGGACCTGGTGAGGGAGAGACGAATGCGAGGCGGGGGCTTCTCCACCATCTTGTGGGCACTGCGGAGGTCCATGGCAAAAACGTTCTGGCACAGAGCAGAGACGGTGACAGGTCAGCAGCTGCATGACTGCTGCATTCACTTTGAGACAGCAACTACAATTCTGTCATTTGAGTTACTTACAGTGAAACACGGGATGCATTCGCTTTTTGACAGACAACAGATTCATGGGAAATGTAGTCCTGCATTATTCTGTTTGAGAACACCACACCAACGCTCTCCCTCTGTGGCAAAGAGTGTTCACTTGTGTAGCCTTTCAAGCTGCCAACTTTAACTGCTCACCATATTTGCCACCTTTGTTTTAACGCTCAAAACAAAGAAGATGGAGCTGCTGGGAAAATGATTAGTTCTGCAGGAACTGGTTGATTAATTAAACAGCTAGGATGGTGGAACACTAATCAATGAGCCATGAAGTTCCACTGTGTGACACCTTCTTTACTACAATCACCATAAAAAAACAAAACAAAAAGCACACGATCCTGCTGCTGCGAATGCTCATTAACACAGAAAATGTGTCATAATCTGCCACAAACAAAAGTGCCCCACTGACAATAATCCTCTGATGAAACAGCAGAGCTGTTCTCTAAACCTCCTTCAAGAAGGTGTAAATGGACGTTAAAGGTGCAACACGTAAGTTTTTTGTTGTTGTTGTTTAAACCATTCAAACCAGCTAGCCCCAGCTGGTCTTGTAATACAATTTTTTACCACAAGAGGCAGCAGTGACTCGGTGTGGTGTCCAGTCTGCGCTCAGTCCGAAATAGGAGCAGCAGTGCACAGGCTGTGATTCAGTCCTCCTGTTAATCATGCTGAAGGACAGGAAGCAAAAAAACCCAATGATGGCTGAAGCTCTCGGTGGGAGTTTGTGTTAAGGACCTTCTCCAGTCCTCTTCGTCATGACGATAGCAAGAACTGGACTGGCGGCTGATTTCTACGTCAAAGCGGCGTCTGGTGACGCTCTGATGTGCGGCACAAATTAAACAAAATCAGGACAGGATGTGGACAGCGACAGCAGCGACCCCGTCTCTAGAAAAGGTACTTGTTCTTATCGTTTTGCGAGCCGTTTTACAAATTGCACCTTTAACGGCTGTAGCCGAGCAACCGCCATTCAGGGTCACAACCCAAACGCACCATCGAGGCTGTTACACCTTTTCTCTCCTACTGATTGCTTATGAGTGCTAACGGGTCATTCTGCAAAGAAAGTGTTCGGCCGACACGGCTGATTGTTAAAACGTCTGGATGATTACGCACCATAAATACAAAACAACAACAACCACAACAAAAATCTTACAATGATGCCCCCCCCCCCCGCCCAATATTCCCAGCTGTTTATGGGAATTCGGTTTCTCAATTAAAGGGGCACTCTGGCAATTTTATACATGAAACTTGAGTACTACTCAGCCTGTGAAAACAGCTTGAAAAATAATCCTACTGATGTCACGGTGATGTCATTGGGGTTATCAGGCTCAAGCTTGAGATCAAGTTGCATTTGGTGTTAAAAGACAGCAGGATTACAGGTCAGGCAGCTCTGGCAGCAGAAGGTTGTCCACAGGGTGGTGGTTCAATCCCTGGCTCCTCTAGTCTGCATGTCGAAGTATCCGTGGGCAAGACACTGAACCCTGAGGTTCCGC